>JARQOC010000006.1:461727486-461871931 GCA_033576535.1 Allobates femoralis
TGGTACCTTTACACGCCGCTACAGAAGGTTAGAAACAACTGGGTGTCTCACGTGCACGAGCACGTTCCAATGGTTGCAAACGTTACCCGATACCGCCTTTACACGCCACTACAAAGTGCTCTACAGAAGGTTTAATCTATCTCTGGATGCACCGCCGGGTGCCTCAAGTTACCTTCTGTAGAGCACCGTCCCTCATTTACACGCCGCTACAGAGGGTAATATGGGAGGACCTGGGGCAGCAGGGACAACACATAGGCGTGCCAGAGTTGTGGATTACGAGACGCTCGTATGGTCATTGGACAATGCAATAGCATCATGATTGGCCAGCCAGCGCAGGAAGGCTGGCTAATACATGATGCTATTGCAATTGTGTAGTGTGACTGGTCAGCTCCTTAAATATGCCGCCCTATCCAGCGACAACCAATCGTAACGCAGGAGCTTCCACCAATGATCGCTGAAGGGGCGCGGTATCCCGGAGGCTGTGTCACGCCCCAGGGATTTAACTAGGTAACGAAAAAAACCTTCCTCATTTAGACGCCGCTACCATTGGGTTGAAACCAACCTGTTTTAGAGCACTGCTCTGAAACAGGTGTCGACAGTGACGGGTGGCAACAACCTAGTTTACACGCCGCTACCTCGGGTTGTTTTGACGGTGCAAGATACATTTGTTTCCGACACCCGGTTGTTTCCAACCTTCTGTAGCGGCATGTAAAGGTACCATTAGTTATACAATATTATGTGTGGGTGGTATACTTGTTACTACCCTGTATAACGGGTGGTGGTTTCTGAATCCCGCTGTAACAAATGCTGATTACAATGGCACATGTAGTAGAGGGTTAAGTAAGCTATATACCAAGTCCATTATGACTAGTTATTTCCATAAACTCTATATAGCGTTATACTTGTGTCATTAGTGGATAATCCTATATTCCTACACCCCATAGGATATATATATATATATATATATATATATATATACTCTATAGACAGTCTTCAACAGGGTAGTGATAGGGATTTGGGTTGGCTGCTAATATCAGCTGTGGATTTGGGATACCTTTGGTAGTGAATGTCCTATATGTGAGTACTACTAATACTAAGCACTTTAGATACCACTACCTATTTGCACCTTGCTATCTTAAATGTGTAGACGCATACATACATTTTGAGGGGCAATTGAATACCCTTTTTATATTAATGTATGTATTAATTACTGTTGTTAACATGTAATTATGGTGAATATGTGTCCTGATTATATTTAGTGTCCTTTGTATGTTCCCCTCCCCTCTGTGATCCACTTAATAATAAATTACACTCTCCAATATTTTGGGCTGGAACTTCGTTTTGTTTTGGGTGTTTAGAATTAGTGTAATAGCGATAAGCCCAGTTTCCTGTTGACCTTACAACGGTTGCAGTATTTGACATAGACATGTCAATATTTATATACATATATGTATTATCAGCTGGCACTAAGCCCGAAAGTCATGGAGTCACGCTAAATTAGACATGGCCTCCATTAATTTCTAGTAAACAGAAAAAAAAAAAACAACACAGAGAATTTTTTTTTATTAAAAATAAAACAAAAAAACTTTTGGAGACTCCATCTTCATTAAAAAAAAAAAAAAAAAAAAATCATCTGTGACGTAGTCCACAGGGTCAGCTGAGCTCTGCTACATCACTCTGTATAGACAAGAGACTATACAGAGCGAAAAGCAGGCTAATGATAGTGACAGTTAAAGTTCACCTGAGTTGACCATGAACTCGGGTGAACTCTGATGTCACTGCCCGAACACTGCACACATCGGCAAAAAATTGCAGAGTGCCAAGTAGTGGAGTGAATAAACCCGGAGGTTAATGAGCGGCCCCGGAAACAGAAGCAGCCGGGAGGCAGCAGGACAGGTAAGTATAATCATAATGTTTATTATTAATTTTATGCTTTGTTTTACAGGCCCCCCAACCCATCCCATAACTTTAAAGTTCAAGCTCGGGGTTCGAAATCAAGTTCGTGTTATCACCAGCCCGGAGCTCGAACTTTACAAAAAGCTTGGGCGAACTCGCCAATCCTGAGAGTCGGGGGGTTCGCCCATCACTAATTAGGAGGAAAATTTAACGTTACAGTGAGACTGATTTGAATTAGAAGTGATATTGAATTAGCGCTCAGAACAGCACCAGGACAACGCTCTGAAAAATTACCTTTAGGTTTTATTGAATCGGTGTAGAATTCCCAGTCTCCACCAGTGGAGACTGGGAATTCTACACCGATTCAATAAAACCTAAAGGTAATTTTTCACAGAGCGTTGTCCTGGTGCTGTTCTGAGCGCTAATTCAATATCACTTCTATTTTGAACGCACACTTGTCTTCCCGGAGGGAAGCGTGGTATTTAGCAGCCCGGCCTCCAGGACAAACCGGACGTCAATCACCACTCCTCCAGAGTATCAGGTGGGTCAGCAGCGTGTGCACATCGGGAACCACGCGAATCTGTATCTTCCTGGCTTCGGTCGGTGCGGAGACCCTTCGGGGTTAAACTCAGCCCAATAACTAGTTGTGCGGTCGGCACAACTAAATCAGGTGAGCACGGGGTCTATTACACCGATCCCATGCCCTAATTCTCAGCAGTGTGGCGCAACCTTTGTTTTTGTCTTTTATATTACATGATTTGAATTAGAGGCCTGGGCTGAGGATTGGTAAATGAGGTTTATTGTAGGTTAATGTAAGATTATGCACTTAGTTGTGTAATTTATTTTTTCTGTCTATGTAATAGATGATAGAACATTGGCTAAAAAATGGTCACTGAAAAAGACTTTGTATATACATGGACAACAAACTCAACTTTAGTGACCAGTGCTAAGCAGCTAATTCCAAGGAAAATGAAAGAATGGTATGCTTTAGATACATCACAGATGCTAAAGACCAGAAAATAGATTTGCCTCTACATAAATCACTAGTGAGGTCACACTGCATTGCACACTGTCACGATTCGGCAATCATGTAGAACGACTGCAAACTTTTCAATTCAGCTCAGGGAACCTTTGACGCTCAGAGACCAGTGTGGCTACTGGCATATATTAATTTACAGCTTATAGTGATGATTAGCATAGGAGACTCTCTAGTGTGAAGCAATTTGAATATTCCAATTTTCCCTTATGAAACTATCAATTTTAGAAACAATGTCATGGTTTTTGGCTCAGAACTCACCAAGTGTCTTGGCCAGGGGCGGACCTACCGTGGTGCAGCTGCACCAGGGCCCCGACCGGCTAGGGGGCCCCTGAAGCCTGCAGGGGGGCCCCCAGCCGACACCCATGACCCTGTGCCAGTGTGACAGAGGAGAGGGGGTTAACCGAGGGAAGCTTCCTGCTTCCCCTGGCTGAGCCCGCCCCTCCTCTCCTCTGCTGCCCCGGCTCCCAGGAATGTGCTGCTCGATGCAGGTAGGAGCAGCAGCACATATGATCCCCCCCAGCCCTCACTGGCGGCCAGCAGAACCCCCCCCCCTTTGGTCCTCACCGCCTGCAGCTGCACCAGGGCCCCCGGTCGCAAGGTCCGCCACTGGTCTTGGCAGCTATTGATGCTGTTGACACTACAGATTTTGACACTCTACATTGTGGTTTCTTGGTGCTTCTGTGTTGCACAGTCGGGCTCAGGCATCAATCTCCTGTGCTCTCATTAGGGAGTTACATCTATGCTAGCTGGCTGATTACTACTGGGATCACATGTTCTGGGAAACCTATCACAGTCACTCCCGCCTTTTTAAGATGGTGGAATCTCTCCTCTCATGCTGATGATAGATTTTGCAATACTGGTCCTAATTTTGCTATGATCAAGTTGCTGGAGACCTTTTGAGTGTAGTTTGGTGTGCTGTAGATATCTTCTCATCTTCTGGATTTACCTCCCTGCTTTTTTTTTTTTCCTCCCGCTCACTTTTAGTGTTGAGTGTGATTGCTGTAAGTTGAAAACTCGGTTGTGGATAGGGTTTTACCACTTCTGTCCTGCCCCTTCATTGGGGTGGGGGATAGGAGGTATTAGATCAGGGCTGGCCAAGAGCAGGGCAAGTCTGCGGCCCAGACATCTTCACCATCAGATGTATCTCTGGGATAAGGTACAGCTGAGAGTCAGCCTAGGAGTCCCTGGTCATTCTGTGCACTCCTACTAGTCCGGGACACAGAAAGTGACCTAACAAATTTCAAACAGTCTGGAATGCGTGGTGTAATTTCTCCTTCATTCCTTACAAGCAAAATCTGTTTCTGATGTATTACCTTTCTTTATCAAATATATGTAAAAATGTTAGAGGATACACACGTAGTTACAATAAGTTATGAAACAAAACATTTATTAACAATTGTCAAGTTGGAGAAGCACATGCAAGGCTTCCAAACAATGTATATATACAGTGTTGGCCAAAAGTATTGACACCCCTGCAATTCTGTCAGATAATACTCATTTTCTTCCTGAAAATGATTGCAATCACAAATTCTTTGGTATTATTATCTTCATTTAATTTGTCTTCAATGAAAAAACACAAAAGAGAATGAAGCAAAAAGCAAAACATTGATCATTTCACACAAAACTCCAAAAATGGGCCGGAAAAAAGTATTGGCACCCTCAGCCTAATACTTGGTTGCACAACCTTTAGCCAAAATAACTGCGATCAACCGCTTCCGATAACCATCAATAAGTTTCTTACAATGCTCTGCTGGAATTTTAGACCATTCTTCTTTGGCAAACTGCTCCAGGTCCCTGATATTTGAAGGTTGTCTTCTCCAAACTGCCATTTTTAGATCTCTCCACAGGTGTTCTATGGGATTCAGGTCTGGACTCATTGCTGCCACCTTAGAAGTCTCCAGTGCTTTCTCTCAAACCATTTTCTAGTGCTTTTTGAAGTGTGTTTTGGGTCATTGTCCTGCTGGAAGACCCATGACCTCTGAGGGAGACCCAGCTTTCTCACACTGGGCCCTACATTATGCTGCAAAATTTGTCAGTAGTCTTCAGACTTCATAATGCCATGAACACGGTCAAGCAGTCCAGTGCCAGAGGCAGCAAAGCAACCCCAAAACATCTGGGAACCTCCGCCATGTTTGACTGTAGGGACCGTGTTCTTTTCTTTGAATGCCTCTTTTTTTCTCCTATAAACTCTATGTTGATGCCTTTGCCCAAAAAGAGAGTACATTCTTCCAAAACATTGTAGGCTTTCTCAGGTAAGTTTTGGCAAACTCCAGCCTGGCTTTTTTATGTCTCGGGGTAAGAAGTGGGGTCTTCCTGGGTTTCCTACTACAAAGTCGCTTTTCATTCAGATACCGACGGATAGTACAGGTTGACACTGCTGTGCCCTCGGACTGCAGGGCAGCTTGAACTTGTTTGGATGTTAGTCGAGGTTCTTTATCCACCATCCGCACAATCTTGCTTTGAAATCTCTTGTCAATTTTTCTTTACTTCTTGATGACACTGCGCACGGTAGACACAGGAACATTCAGGTCTTTGGAGATGGACTTGTAGCCTTGAGATTGCTCATGCTTCCTCACAATTTTGTTTCTCAAGTCCTCAGACAGTTCTTTGGTCTTCTTTCTTTTCTCCATGCTCAATGTGGTACACACAAGGACACAGGATAGAAGTTGAGTCAATGTTAATCCATGTCAACTGGCTGCAAGTGTGATTTAGTTATTGCCAACACCTGTTAGGTGCCACAGGTAAGTTACAGGTGCTGTTAATTACACAAATTAGAGAAGCATCACATGATTTTTGTAAGGGTGCCAATACTTTTGTCTACCCCTTTTTTATGTTTTTTGTGGAATTATATCCAATTTGGCTTTAGGACAAATCTTTTTGTGTTTTTTTTCATTGAAGACAAATTAAATGAAGATAATAATACCAAAGAATTTGTGATTGCAATCATTTTCAGGAAGAAACTGAGTATTATCTGACAGAATTGCAGGGGTGTCAATACTTTTGGCCATGACTGTATAGATCTGCCAAACACACAGTTCAGAAATCAAAGATAGTTTAGGTTATTAAAATACATTTTTCACTAGTGCATGTACAGTATATGGTTTCCCCACAACCAAAAATAAGTTGTCATTCCGATTGTATTAACACTGACAAGCAACTGAATCTTACATATTATATACATAAGGATGCTATGTACAACATTAACCATTTATAATTTGTATTCATGTATATAGCGCTCTTAATTTCATAGCACTTTACATACATCAGTAATGCTGTCCCCATTGAGGCTCACAATCTAACATCCTATCAGTATGTCTTTGCAATGTGGGAGAAATCCGGAGCGCCTGGAGGAAACCCACTCAAACACTCCTTGCAGATGTTGTCCTTGGTGGGAAATGAACCCTGTACCTTAGGACTTCAGTGCTGCAAGGCTGCAGTGCTAACCACTGAGCCAATGGGCTGCCCACTAAGTGAGTCTTTTTTACCTAATGAGTTACGTTTTCAATTTCACCATTCATTTTACAATATAAATGTAATAAAAGCAGTACAAAATTTGAACTTTAATAAAATTAGAAAGAAAACCCCTAAATTTTGCATTTTGGGGGGGTTGTTTGTACAACATTTGCCTTGTGAAAAAATAAACTGCAGTTTTTTGTCTATGTGTCCATATAGTTTAATATATTATTTCTGTTAATTATTTAAAAAAAATAAAAATCTGTGACAAAAAATTCCACAGCCCACTTTTAATAAAATTTAGGCTGCCTTCACACTTGCGTATGGGAAGGCAGCGTATGCTGCGTTCCCATACGCAGTCAAGCGCATGCGCACTGCGGTTCCTATGTTTAACATAGGAACGCATAGTGCCTGCGTTTGCTGCGTTCGGGTGCGGTATGCGGACGATATCTGCTCTCTCCAGGGTCTCCCGTCAGCACCCGGGACGCAGCATGTTGCATTTTTTGGGCGCTCGGGGACCCTGGAAAATCAGCAAGCGTCCCCAAGCGCACAAACAATGCATTGGCGTCAATGGGTCCGCAGTGTTCAGCGCTTGACAGCGCAGGAGAATGCTGCGGACCCATTGAAATCTCTCCCGGTGGCCGCCGGTGATGTCACAGGAGATCACCGATGGCCACCGGGAGATCAGCTGAGCCTCTTATGATCTCCTCCTCCTCCCCGCCACCGGTAATCTGCTAGCGGTGTTGGCGGAGAGAAACAGCTGCTGTGACAGCGGTTTGAATCTTCCCACGCCGACATCTCCTCCCGGTGTCGGCGCGGGAAATTCAAACAGCTGTCAAATCAGCTGTTTAGCCCCGCTGACATGTCCTGTAGCCTACCGGCGGCGGGGAGGAGGAGATCTCCAGCGCTGATCTCCGCCTCCGGCCCGCCCCCGGACACCGCCGATTGGCTGCCCAGTGATGTGTCCGCAGGCGGACATTCTCCGCTGCGGACACATCAAAATGACACTGCGTTTCACTGCGTTTGTGTCTGCATGCCATCAGCATGCAGACACAAGCGCAAATGTGAAGGCATCCTTAGTCCGTAGAGTTCTATAAGTCCTTGCTTTCTTTTTTTACGGGGCAAGCTGTCGTACCATTTTGGGGTCCTTACAAATTCCTGACTTCTTGTTATTAGAGGGTTTGTAAGAATAATCAACTATTCTACCATCTAGATTTTTTTTTTTATTACCGGTAGTTTATTTTTAATTTGTATTTTTTTACATTTTCCCTTATCAATTAGCGACAAAAGGGGCTAATTTATACTTTAATATTTTGCATTGTTTGTTGTCTCTTCGGAAAGTCCTCTTAGGGGACTTAAATCTGTCTAATCGCCTGTACGATACACTGCAATACTGCAGTGTACACATAGGTGTAGTAACATGGCAGATAAGGTATGTTTAATAAGCTTGATGGCTACAGCCCACCGGAAACCACTATAATGTAGTGGTGGGACTCTAGGCATCGGGATCGACATCCTTTTCCTAAAATGATTGTATCCCTGTGTGACATCTCTTAAGTTTAACAAGGTTTTATTCAACTGTAAAACATTTCCTTCATTTTGAAGAGAAAAATGGCTTCTCCCCAGTATGACTTCTTTGATGTGTAACAGAGTTTGCCATATCATGAGCGGCACATTGGCTCAATGTTTAGCACAGCAGACTTGTAGCGCTGGAGTACTGGGATCAAGTCCTACCAAGGACAACAGCTACAAGGAGTTTGCGTGGGTTTCCTCCGGTTACTACAATTTCCTCCTACACTCCAAAGACATACTGATAGGATGTTTAGATTGTGAGCCCCAACCGGACAGGGTTGCAAATGTATGTAAAGTGCTATGGAATTAATAGCGCTACATAAATGAATAAATATAGATTATATTATATTTCCAGGGCTGTGGAGTCGGAGTCCATTTTGGTGATTTCTGCTCAAAATGAACTGACTCCGACTTCTACAATATAATATAAATTGGGTACAATAGTTCAATGCTGAATATTATTAATATATTAATATATCTTGATTATTGTATCATAATAATGATTAAAAGCATGATGTTACCATTTAATACAGTAAATTTATCACTTAAATAAGAACCATGTATGAGGGGGTCGGAGTTGTGGAGTTGGAGTCAGGGAAAGGAAATTGAAGAGTCGGAGTCAGCCCTGCATATTTCTATACCATTTCCCGCATTCTGAATATGAAAATAGTTTTGTGCAAATTCGCTTACATTTAGCAAGATTTAATATTATTGTAAAACAAACAAATCTACAGTATTTTAACCATGATAATGGTTTCTTTTGAATGAGTTTTTTGATGCTCGACAAGATTTGATTTTCGTGTAAAATATTTCCCACATTCGGGACATAAATATGGTTTCTCACCTGTGTGAGTTTTTTCATGAGTGACAAGATGAGATTTTCTTTTGAAACATTTCCCACATTCTGAACATGAAAATGGCTTCTCCCCTGTGTGAACTACTTTATGTGTAACAACATGAGATTTCCGGCTAAAACATTTCCCACATTCTGGACATGAATATGGCCTTTCCCCTGTGTGGATTCGCTCATGTATAACTAAATCAGATTTGTGGGTAAAACATCTCCCACATTCTGAACATGCAAATGGTTTCTCTTTTGTGTGAGTGGTTTGACGTTCATTCTTTTCACAATTTTTATTTTGTTTAACAGTCTGTGATGAGTCAAAAGATAGCATCCAATTATAGAGATCAGCAGATAGATCTTCACTGTAACAGGTTGAGTTTATATTTGGGACTGTTGCCTGCTCTTCATGTGTATCTTGTGCGATATTGTGATCTTCTGTTTTAATATCTGAAGATATCACATGTACCTTTGAGTGTACTATACTATCACCTGCCAAGATTAAAAGAGTTAACATGAGCTTTCATTCATGAAAAAAAACAGATGCTATTACAGTAAAGTGAGATTAACCCAATAAATTCAGCCATAATTTGCATGCAATTGTACAGATATGTGGAGATGGTTATAATATCATGATAAAAATCAAAATATAAATACCATGGAATACCACATAGACTGACTTCTCATAGCAATATGGTGATATTGTGATCCTGCAACTATCTGAAAGTTCACCAGCTCTTCCTGAGTAGGCAGCATGAGCCTCGGAGTTCACTCATTACCAGTTATATATACTAGATTCTTTGATAGGGCGTTGATTCAGGGAATTAGTCTGATTGCCGTATCTGGAGTCAGGAAGGAATTTTTTCCCAATGTGGAGCTTAGTGTTGCCACATGGGTTTTTTTTGCCTTCCTCTGGATCAACATGTTAGGCTATGGGTTGAACTAGATGGACTTAAAGTCTTCCTTCAACCTTAAAAACTATGTTACTATGTATGTTATTGGCTTTTGCACTGTTGATGCAATGTCAGCATTACAGACAATAGCAGACACCGCAAATGGCCAAAGAGACTCAACAATGGAAACAGAAAGAGGCGGTAAGGCTGGTTTCACATTAGCGTTCGATCTGCATGCATCTGAACGTAGCCATCCTTTTCTTTTTAACAAATTATATCAATATAACAGTCATGTCCAACGCTGCAGAGAATGAGAAAGGAGAGAGAGAGGAGAGAGAGATAGAGGAGAAGGAGGAGGAGGAGAAGAAGAAGAAGAAAAAAATGCATGCGTTTAGCTGCGTTGGCATCGGGATGGCTATGTGTCTACATTGGATTCAATGGAAGATTTGTGCGCCTACGGATGCTTGCGTACATACCAAGAACTCTTGGACACACAAAAAATGCAACAAGTTGCATTTACCCCGGTCAGAAAAACAACGCATTTGAATGCAAACGCGGCCAAACGCAGACACAATGCAACCCCATGTTAAACATAGGGATGCAAGACGCATGCGTAGCCTCACACACTAATTACGCAATGCAGCCGAACGCCAATATGAAACCGGCCTAAAGCAGTTTGTTTTTTTGTTATTTTCTAAGAGGTGAAAGTAATTCAAACCATAAATTCCATTAAGTCTGTGGTGGTAAAACAGATCACAATAAGGAACACGATGGTCATGAGGTCATGATGTAAGGCCTCCAGCTTTTTCTCTTGCACTTTGCCAGTACTGTGCTGATTCTGGCATCTTCATAGATGCATTTTTTAGTTGGATATTTTGAAGTAAAAAATATTTTTACAAAGCACTAGAACTTGGACCAGTCTCAATAGCTAAACAGTGCAGGATCCTAAAGGAAGATTTTGCCTTCTTCTTCTTGAATGCCTTCATTTATCAGAGTCCCAACATGTAATACTACCAATCGTTCGGCACAGAGCTGTCTCGAATGCACTTAAGAAAGTTCCTACATGATTTACAAAATACTGTCTACAACATGACTTAAAATTGTATGCAATGTATGCAGCGCTGCCCATAGATCTTACTGTATAAGCCTTCAGGACGCCGGACAGCGCACATCCTATACCTACAATAGCTATAGTATGCGCACTTCTCTCAGAGGAGCTGGTGGCTTCATTCATAAAAATGTACAGCAGCCGACAGGAGCCGGCTACTGTACATCTGCAATAACATCATTATATGCCCACCTGAGTGGGTGGTATGTCTCAAGGGGGGGTGGGCACCCCCTAGAGACATTATAGACACATTTATTAATAAAATTTTATCTTTTTAAAACATTGAAAACACTTTGCTTATCCTGGTGGCAGCCGGGATAAGCAAAGTATATGCGGTAACCGCATTGCTGAGGATTACACATCCTGAGCAATCCACTTACCGCATTGTGGATGTTACAACCGCTCCGAAAACTGCAGCCTGCATGATTTTTCACGCAGGCTGCAGAGCCGGAGGAGGTAACCGGATTGCTTGTGAAGCATCCGGCTTTTATAATAGGCTCCTATGAGGAGCGTTTCCTGATCCGGTTTTGAGCTTTTTAAAAGCTCAAAACTGGATCAGGTTTTAAAATAAGTGTGACCCTAGCCATAGCCTAACGATTAAGGGGCAGTAGCCCAGAAACGCTTAACTGGCTCTATGGTGATTCCACTCTGAAAAATGCCTGTTTATTCCTCTATTTCTTGCTTTTAATCATGTTGGAATAAAGTTTTTGGAGCTTCTACCCGTGGTGCTGGATTTTTCTGCCTTACTCTTGGATTATTTTAAATGTGAAGCCTTTATGTATGTATTAACCTTTTCAGGACAAATAGACTTGGTGTAGAGGCAATGTTACTAGTGAAAAAAATCTCGAGTTGAAGATGTATTATGTACTCAATAGGAACAATGTTTATGTTTGAAATATCCAACTGGGATGATAATGGTCGACTCTGAATGTAGAATAAGTGGCGACTACTTTGTTTGGCTAGCTGTAATAAACTTCATCTTCCGGCAAACTCTCAATGTCAAGTTAAGATGCCTGAATTTGGTATTTTCGAGACGTAATCCCGCAGCACAAAGAATGAAGTGAAACCTGAGTAGATGGTAAATCTGCAATAAACTCTTTTCAGATTTCCAAAACTGGGTTACAATATGTAATGACAAGCGGCTACTAATTGAAGTGCCATGACACTCCTTCCATTGTGTATTTCACAGAGGCGCTGTTCCCCGTAGCCTTCCGATCATGTGCCTTAGTTTGATCACATGACTGTGTTGTCATGTGATCGGGCACATTGACGTAAGGGCGGAAGTGACATCTCGCGCTACACTTAGATCGCAAGGCGCGATCTGGCGCTTAGCAACCGGGTGAGCCTCGCAGGTGACGTAGCGGGTCCGTCACTTCCGGATTAACAACCGGAAGTGATGACAGACGCCGCGACTCCGGTCCTCGCTATAAAAGCCCCTCATACTCGCTCCATGGTCACCCCCCTCGGAAGAAGCCTAAGCGAAACGCGTTAGGGGGTGGTGGCCACGGACAGGTAAAATTCTTGACCCATGAACTGAAATTTAGGTGCAATTACTGTGTGATTGTATGGTCTGTATTTGGAAACTGAGCACTAATTTTTGGTGCCAGACATAGGATTTCTTTGTTTACTGCCATACTTGCAACCTGTTTTTCATGTGGTCTCCTGTCATGTGTGCTGCCTGGGCATTACTTTTAATTGCTGCATTTATGTATTAACTTTTAATAAAGAGCACTTTTGATTATGATTTTGGCCTGACTCCAGGGTTGTTTATATAGGAATTGGTTGTGATTGGAGGGCCTTTTACCTTTCAAAAAGGGTTTTTCTGAAATAATTGAAGAAGAAGTAGGGTCCTATCGAGCACGTCTGCTCCTAAGCACAAGCCTTATAATAATGGGATTGTGATAAATAGCTCAGAGATCAGTAGATAGTAAAAAAAAAAAGCAGGCTATTTAGATAACCACATTTAAAGTCTTCTTCTCCTAAACTCATCGCTATAAAGAGTTTCAAGAGAACTCCAACAGAAAAGAACCACCTATTCTCAGATTTCATGATCCTCAATCAGGTCTTCCCATACAACGTCATTCCTCATCGATCTAGTCAACATTTCAACAGATTTGTCAGCTCTAACTTAAAACGCTTTCCTCATACACTTGGGAATTTTTAAAAGAACACTTTATTTGATTATACAACTTCAAATCAAGTCTCCCCATCCTGTTAAGTCCAATATAATAGAAAAAAGCCAGGCAACTTATGGGGACGTCACACACATCAATGTCGCCAGCAATTTCATCGCTGCCGACATTGAAGGCTGATCGCTGGTGAGCTGTCACACAGGCAGACACACTAGCAATCAGTATCAACGAGAACGCTGGTAACCATGTAAACAAGCGGGTAACTAAGCTTAGTTTCCCGCTGTTTACCATGGATACCAGCTCCCAGCGCTTGCTGAGAGGCGCTGGGAGCTGGCTTCTCGCTCGTCTCCCGATGATGCGTGTCCACCGGGCGACCATCGCCAGGTTTTAGAGCAGGTTCTAAACCCTGGCAACCATCAATCAGCGATTTATCGCTGGTTGATGCGCCCTGTCACACACGTCAATATCGCTGCAACGATAAAGCAGCGATATTGCAAGCGATATTGACGTGTGTGATGTCCCCATGACTCTCTTCAGGGGTAATTAATGCCCGTGTGGTTGTAAGGCAAGCAAGGATGGACGAGTGGTGCAGGCTTGAATCACAGTGTATAGCAACAAAAGGTAGAAAAAAAAAACCACACTCACCAGTCATCGATGCGTGTCAGGAAGTTTTATTCCAAATTACGGGACCAGCCAAAGCACCTCCAGCGTGAAACGGTGTGCCGTCGTCCTTCACTTCACCCCTCCCTGCATTATGTACCCGTAATTTGGAATAAAACTTCCTGACACGCATTGATGACTGGTGAATGCGTTTCTTTCTACCTTTTGTTGCCATCCTGTTAAGTCATGACGATTTGGAGTGTTACTTTTAGGCTGGAAACACACTATCCTACTTAAGGCCCCGTTACACGGCACGATATCCTTAACTCATACATCATGGCTTTGGAGTTGTTCAAACAACATTGCTAGGACGTCGTTGCGTGTAACACAGAGATTTGATTACGATAAATCGCTGAAACATTGATCCCAGATTTGAGAACATGTTCTCAAATCAGACGATCCACGATCAGCCAGCCTGCTGCATCATTGTGTGCGACACCCGCGATAACGATGTCGTTCACGACTTCGCCCATTCACATCAGTGAACAAGTATCGTTCGCTGAGTTGTGGGAACGATACATGTTCGCTACATCATTGGTGCGTCATCACGATATCTAGGCGTGCGACATCTCACCAACAATGTCAAAACGATGTCCTAACGACCGTGCGTTCATGAGATCGTTAAGGATATAGTTTCAACGTCGTGCCGTGTAACGGTACCTTAACATGCGAGTCTCTCAGACGAGACTCGGATCAGTGACCCTGAACAGCCTCTCCCTCTCTGGACGGGAGTGTGATGCTGCACAGAAACACAAGCAGCTGACACTCCCGTCCAGAGAGGGAGAGGCCGTTCAGGGTCACTGATACGAGTCTCATCCGAGAGACTCGCATGTAAGTAGGATAGTGTGTTTCCACACTTAGAGACCTCACAGGGACAAATTCTGTGAATTCTTTCTCTAAGGCTGGTTTCACACTTGCCTATTTTGCAATCCTCTTCTATCCGTTTTGAAATGGATGGACACCGATCCGTTTTTGTCTCCATTGATTTTCAATGTGATGGATGCGTCTTGCGTTTGCACCCAGTTGTCACGGATCCGTTTGTCTGCATATTTTTCATGTCTCCAAAAATACAAAATGTAGCATTTTTGGCCTCGCGTGAACGGATCCGTGAATAAACGTCATGAATTTAAATGGAGGGCTATTGGAAACGCATGCATTTCAGAATGGATCCGTTTGCTTCCGTGTGCACAGATCAGTTTTGGTGGACTAAGCATGCTCAGAAGCAAGGTACAGCTCCTCCCACCCCTATCTCTGGGAACTGATGATGGTTCCGTAAAAAAACGTTCCCTGGCCTGGACATCCGTTGGCATCCTTTTACACGGATCTGTGGGTGTCCATGCGTATCCAGAGAGATGAATTAATTTCATGCAAGCAAACAGATTGCAAAATATGCAAGCGTGAAACAGACGATAATGAGTCATTACTGGAAATTGTGTTCCTAAGATATACACATTAGATCTCTATTTCTCGTTTTCGATTTCAACATGATGGTAGCGAAATTCATGATCTGACCTTTTACTTTGTTGTCTTAGACATTTATCGCAACATGGAAGATGTACTGAAGCCATCCATGTTTTTGGTGTTTTTCATGGATCCATTTGTCTTTGAAGCAAGATCAGACACAATGATGAGATTGTAGCCTCAACTTTTACTACTCACCTGGATAGTCATAGGTAGGAACCTCTTCTTTAACCCGTTTATCACCTATAACATATGTCTCTGTAGTATTAACGTTGTTCAGATCTGTACCCTGAAACAGATATTGTAAAAGTCACAGACACATGGAGAAGTCCCATCTATGATCAGCTGTAATCCTGCCATCTCCACCGTTCTCATTACACAAGTATAAAACATAGAATACTGGAGGATAAAACAAGACTGAGCACAAGACCTTCACAGCCGTCTACACATCATAGGGAGATCTCATCACACCTTCTCTCCATCTACCTGATCATCCTGAGGAACATCGGGATCTTCTTCTAAACAGTCCTCTGAAAATAGAGGTCGGGGACATCTCTTTAATGTTGTTTGCTTACTGGATCGAACTGTAGGAAAAACATACATCAATAACACATTTCGTTAAACGGGTTTTCCACTACTCATTTGCCCCCATAAAATAACAACATTACACTTTACCTCCAACACCATTCCAGCAATGTCAGCACTTGCTCTCCTGGGGCTCACTTGATGTTGTTATGTCATGCAAGGCCTGCGCCCATTGAGTGCTGGCTTCACTCTCCTTGCCTTCAGACACATTGGTAACCAAGAAGAGGTCAGAGTTGCAGCTGGCCACTCACTTCCTCTTGATTAGTGCTGATTATGTGCTTGGTTCATGTGACATAACAATGCCACGTGAGCCCCAGGAGAGCAAGTGCCGACACCGCTCGAATAGCAAGGACTCCTGAGACAAACATGCTTTTTGAGATGAGGTTGTCTAATAAGTGGGCAACCCCTTTAAGGGAAAATATAGAGGTAAAAAACAGACAGCACACCGAGCTACAAACAGCACAAAATGTTAACAGTCAGTGTCTGGATAAAATCTGTGACTTCTCTGCATTTGTTGCTTCCTACTCACCTGGGTAGTCATCTGTAGGAATCTCCTCTTTACACCACTCATCACCAATCACAAATGTCTCTATAGTATTATTATGGGTCAGATCTTCACCCTGAAACAAATAGTGTAAAAGTCACAGTAGCACATAATTATTTAAATAATTAAAGAAGCCCTCCCGTATTTAACATATAGATATATATATCTGCAACCCCATCTGGTTGTCTCTTACTCTGGACTTCTCTTGTACATGGAGTACTTGCTTTCCTGCAGTTCGGCTTCCAGTTTCCTTCTCTTCAGCTAACATCTCGATACCTGGGTCTCATTATACACATCAGGGTTTGTTTTATAGTGGATGAGGGAATGGGAAGCAGGATGGCAATAACGAGCAAGGTAAACTGGGAAGATCGTCTGACCCTGAACTGGGGTCCCTGGCCAACCCTGCACTCAGAGGTACCTCTGAGGTTAGGAAGTCTGGGCCACCAATCTTTCCCTGAGCTAACAACCCCTCACGTCCACACCACGAACTGGGATACATAGCAACCTCCACAAAAGGAAAAGCAGCAAGAAGCTTCAGCATGAGTTCACAGACGTCTTCTCAGCTCACACAGTCAAAGCAGAGAAAAACTCTATCAGCGACAGCAAGGGGAACTACTTAAAGGCTGAGAGAGTTGAGAACAGAAAGTTTTGACACCCCCTCCCCACTCACATACACTTGCAGAGCCACATAGCAGCAGCCTCTGGCATTAACTCCGGATGTTCCAAAGGAAACTGACTCTGATTTTAACTACAGCATCATAGTAGCATTACACATGGACTGTGAAGCAGTCAACACATGACAGTTATTCCTCTATGCTGTGCTATAAATTCCTTGATGCGTCAGCAAAGCATCACATGACCAGCTAGTGGCCGTATCATCACCGGACATGGACATGATTTTGGTTTTCCAAAGTTTTATCCCGATTCCTGATTTGTGACTTATGTTTTAATTTTGAAAAAATGTTATATTTTCATAACCCCTTACTAGAGAATAAAACCGGTCTAATTTTTTTTGTGCTTTTACAGAGGTGTAATGTTTTATTGCTTTTTGAAAGGACTGTGTAACTTTTTATTTTAGAAAGGCGCATAAATTAAGAGGCAAACATAAGCTTCTTTTGAATTGCGACAATCCATCAAACACACTGCACCCATTTCTTTGTGTTTGGCACAAAATATGTCGAAGCAAAAAAGAGAGTTAAGATAAAAAGGTTATTAAAAAAACAAACAAATGGTGACATGGTGCCTATAAACAAACAGTCAGAAAGGTTGATCTGTCATATTCTTCATCATAACTGTGTAACAGGAGCTGTACAGTCATTAATAGTAACTGTGATAGCTGTTACTGTCACTCTCTGTGGAGAACTTCATTTGCCAATTGATGCAATTTCATCATATAGAATATTATGGAGATAAAGACTCTTTTCAGAGAATATATATCATTAATGTTCAGATAGAAAAGAACAACAAAGTAAGATAATACTAGCTGCATTATATTTAGTAGGGAAGTAGTGTCAGGAAAACATTTTAAATATATAATGGGAGTATTACTTTAATTAGCATGATAGCCAAAAATTACATAGCCATATGTATCAAATAGCTGTAGGTTTCCTATATATTTCCAACTTTTGAGCTCCTTCTTCCAACTACATATCTGGAAAACTGTGAGAAGACCCACACAATATGTAATGTCTATGGACAACTATATTCCTATCATTTACACCTTTCTCATTACACAAGTATAAAACATATAATACTGGTGGATAAAACAAGACTGAGCACAAGACCTTCACAGCCGTCTACACATTATAGGGAGATCTCATCACACCTTCTCTCCATCTACCTGATCATCCTGAGGAACATCGGGATCTTCTTGTTTACAGTCCTGTGGGAGAAGAGGACGGGGACATCTCTCTGGTGTTGTCCTCTGACTGGATAGACCTGGAGGAGACACATACAGGGACTGAATTCATTCTTTACATACAGATCATTATAGGCCGTGTGTATTTAGTCCTGTCTATTACCTGGTGATGTGAGGGGCTGGGGATCCTCCATCATGACTATGTCCTTGTACAGATCTTTGTGTCCTTCTAAATACTCCCTCTCCTCCACGGAGAAATAGATGGCGACATCCTGACACCTTATAGGAACCTGACACATACAATGATACCATTGTCATCCCCCGATCCCTTCCTAGCGTTACTGTATAATGTCCCAGCAGCAGCAGCATTCCCAGCAGTGTCACCTCTCCAGTCAGCAGCTCTATCATCTTGTAGGTGAGTTCTAGGATCTTCTGGTCATTGATGTCCTCATGTATCAGGGGGTGAGGTGGAGGCCCCGTGATTGGGCTCAGGGGTCTTCCCTCAGACACAGGGTCCTGACAGCACAGATCACTAGAGGTCTTCTTCACTACTGTGTAATCCTGGTTATGGAGAGACACATTAATAAATCTCATTACAGACATTTCCAGAGTCCTCACCTCTCCAGTTCTGTACATCTGTTTGTCAGGATTTCCGGCTTTAACAGGCTACCTTCAGTGTCTCCTTGCCCTTAGTCAAGATGGAGTCCGCTGCCTCACCATGTCTACGTGTTTCCTGCCCTTCCTGCTCATTAAGCTCCAGTCCGACATCCAGGACTTACTTGAGTATTGTGTTTCTGCTCTTGCTCACCTGTCCATCATCTGCATCTTGTTCAACCTCCTGCCAAGTTGGATCTGCATTCCTGCCTTGCAATCGCCTGCTCTACTTAATCTTGGTTACTCTTCAGCAGCTAGTCTGTGCCTCATAAGGGATTTTTCCTGTAGCCAGCTCCATACAATGTTTGTTGTGTATTTGTGCAGTGCATATTTCAGGACAGTTCAGGACTGGTTTTTCTAGCTGTACTGTACTACATTAAGTCCGGGACTTTGTGAACTGTGTTGCAAAGACTATTTCCATTATTTGGCTACTCACTGTGTCAACTAAGATCTAAAGGTACCGTTACCCACAGAGATATCTGTGCAGACATTGCTCACTGGTTGCAATGAAATCATGGACATATTGTCCAATTTTGTTGCCGTGTACAAAATGGAACAATGTGTCCATGATTTCACTGCAACCAGTGAGTTGCAAGGAATGTCTGCACAGATATCTCTGTGTGTAATGGTACCTTAAATACTATTTTCAGAATTGGCCTCGCACTCTGTTGAACTGTGTATTTCCTGGTCTCATACCTGCTGCCAGCCACGCCTAGTTTTGTATAATTTCCAGAGGACTTGTATATTTGTTCTGCTTGTTTGTCTACAAATATAGACTTAAACTTGAACCTTTCTCGGTCTAGTCATTGTACCATCAGATTCTTCGAGTTACCCACATAAAGTGTTATACTGTTATTCCCATAGATAAGAAATATCTAATGTGATGTCGTCAGACCTTCTCACCTCTCCAGTAATCTGGAAGAGGATCTCTAGGGTGAGGTGGAAGATCCTCTCCACCATCTTCTCCCTGTCCATCCTTGATGGGTCAATCAGGAGAATTCTCTTATATAGAAGATGTCCACTGAGAGGATCCGGTATTGTAAGGACCTGAATGGAGAGAGGATGGGTTGATGTAACATTATAGAGAATCCTGTGTAATAATACAATTACTGAAGATAATTAGGGAATATATGAGGAGAAGCTAAAAGTTAAGAGTATGGTTCAACAGAATTTACTCCCCTAAAAAATGCATCGTATACCAACGTTAACACCTACATAATAAAATAAGACAAGACTTTGATCTTCTCGCTAACTTAGGTATTAAATGGGGAGATACATCAATACCATTACCAGCTAGTGAAGGAACTCCGTGTTCTTTATAAAATCTCCATTTATTAGAAAACGGTTAAGAACAGTTTTTTCAGCATGTAATATGATGATTACTGATGATCATGAGTAAGGCTAAGTAGCCGAAACGTGTCGCCTTTAGACCATAGTTAGTGCAATGATGGCTTTAATTCCTACGCGTTTTGGGGCCACACCCCAGCTCCTTCCTCAGGGAACCTTTGTTGTTCCCTGAGGAAGGAGCTGGGATGTGGCTCCAAAACACGTAGGAATTAAAGCCATCATTGCACTGATAATTGTGGTTTTTCCAACTCATTTCATCAGTCGGCAGCGCAGATCCAGGAATCTCTGTCCTTTCTTCCCTGTATTCAGTTCTGACACCCATGTGAGGGCGGAGTGTGGATCCTGCAGCAGCCATCTTCATGCCTTCATACCAATTTTGTGGTCACACAACTGTCCCAGGTGAGCAGCAACAAGTAAAACTCTACACATATTGTTGGGATAAGACCCTATTGCTCTTCCTCTCCTCTAAAGTTACGCCTTTAGACCATGATACGCTGACCTTTTGGATTTTACGTGCTGAAAGAATTGTTCTCAACCGTTTTCTAATAAATGGAAATTTTAAAAAGAACTCTTGAGTGCCAAGTTCCTTCACTCGCTGAATAATCGTTTTGATCTATCTGGAAGCAGCCTGAAACCTGCTGAGATCTGTGCTGAGAATAAGGGACACGGGAGAAGGAAGAAAGGTGAACGGACATAATCTTTGTACTGTGACGTTAAATGGGGCGAGGTACAAAGTTAACATATTTTTGACATTCTCATTTAGTCACATGCAATTTAATGCTCCTTGCAAAATAACATATTGAGAATCCTACAGTGATGATGTGTTCAAGTAAAATTCCTAAGAGAATAATGTAAGAGAGTAATGCATATGAAAAATGAATGCATCAGTTTTTTTATCAGATATATGCACTGACTCGATCAGTAAACTGGAGCAAATAGGCATTGTGCTTACTTGATTCAGAGGCCGGGCACCGCTGCAATTCTGTACCTTATCAGGAGATCTTTACTCCATGCTGGAGCATCTCACAGCTGCTGTCTGGCACTGCACTGCTGACCTCCCTCAAACACTCCGATCATATGACCCAGACACAGACTCTTTGCTTAATGAAGTGATAACGGCAGCACTCACCGATCTCCAGAGGAATCCTTTATTAAAGGCACCTGCCATAAACCTGGTGAAGCGCCCGTGAGAGGCGTGAAACGGTCCGTCGTTTCTCATCCTCCCCCCTGCACCCCCTAGCAATGCATCTGCTGTGCCTGCTGTAAATATGCTGTCGCTTTAATAAAGGATTCCTCTGGAGATCGGTGAGTGCTGCCGTTATCACTTCATTAGGCATTGTGCTGATGCTGAGTATTTGCCTGCAGATTATTCTGCACCAAATCTACACCTTGTGACAAAAAAATGTATCAAAGACACATTGTGGAAATGGTGCGTTTTTAGTGCGGAAATGTGCCTGCAAATTTCTTATAGCTTTCTATGAGTAGGCGGGCTGGGAAACCCAGGGCTGTGGAGTAGGGAAGCCAAGCCACCGACTCAGACTTCTCAACCCTGACTCCGAATCCAACTCCGACTCCACGACTCTGACTCCTTCATACATGGCTGATATTTACTGTAGCACAATGTGAACATCAGGCTTTTAATCATTATTATGATACAATAATTAAAATATTTAGATAGAACATAATAACTCAAAATAATAATATTCAGCACATTCTGCATTGAACTACTGGACCCAATTTATTACAGATTTTAGGAGTTGATCCATTTTCTACACAGTTCACCAAAATGGGCTCCAACTCAGATTCGACAACTTCCAACTCCACAGCCTGGGGGTAAAAACGCTGAAAAATCCACTGCAAGAATTAACATGCTTTAGATTTTTCCACACCAGAAAAAAAACGCATCATGGTCACAACACTTCACAATTCTAATAGACCAGGGGTGGGGAACCTTTTTCTGCTGGGGACCATTTATAAATTTCTACCATCCTTCTGGGGCCGCACAAAATTATCAACTTGAAAATTACCCGCTATATTTGGTTAAACAATCACCTCACCCCTACTGTGGTGGTTGGGGCTGCTTCTCTTTGGTGCAGCTGTGATGTTAGGTGATATTGATCATGTTGCTTTACAACTGCTTTTCCAGGTTTGCTAGGGCCATAGACGCCACAGGAAAGGCTGGAGGCATATACATCACTGGGGAGGCCGAGGCTGGGGCATGGAAATCACTGGAGAGCTGGATCTAAAAGGCAACCAGTCTGCAAAACGCAGCTGCTAACCCAAGCATTGTGGTTCCCAGGAATCTGCCCGGGGGTCGCAGAAAAGGTCATTGAGGGCCACATGCGGCCCTGGGGCCTAAGAATCCCCACCCCTATCATAGACTTTACTGACTTGCGGATTTTACCCAAATCTGCACCAAAATACCTGGCAAAAACACTGCAAAATCCGCCGCCAGGTCACAAACTGAAATGGACCAGTCTCCCAATTTTATTGCTTCCAAAAATACAAATATGTGACAAACCCCATAGACTATAATGGAAGCTTGTTATATCAGAGAAAAGTACAAGATGAACAGATATATAACCGCGACCGAGACATTACAGGATTAATAACTCTGCCCATAATACCGTGTTTCCCTGAAAGTAAGACACTGTCTTATATTTTTTTTTGCTCCAAAAAGTCCACCATGTCTTACTTTCGGGGGGGTGTCTTATATACCCTACATCCCACTGCAGCCTCCCATAAACACACATACACCACACACCCATACACACACACATACACACCACACACCCCACACACCCATACACACACATAACCATACACACAAATCGTTTTTTACCGGTCTCCGGTGGCCCCCGCTCTCCGGTGTCCGCGCTCTCCCCGCTCGCCTCCGCTCTCCGGTGGTCCCCCGTCCTCCAGCTGGCCTCCGCTCTCCAGTGGCCCCCTCCACTCTCCGGAGGCCCCCTCTGCTCTCCGGTGGCCCCCCCGCTCTCCTTCTTCCCACTGCAGCTGCCAAATTCCGCCCAGGTCAGGAGCCCTGCGCCAATTACAGCGCAGGAACCATGAGCCAATCACAGCCCAGGAACCGCTAGCCAATCAGAGGCCATGCACGATGTCAGCTGGCCGCGGATTGGCTTGCGGTTCCTGGGCTGTGATTGGGTCACGGTTCCTGCGCTGTAATTGGCGCAGGGCTCCTGACCTGGGCGGAGTTTGGCAGCTACAGCGGGAATCAGGAAAGCGGGGGGCCGCTGGAGAGTGGGGGCCACCAGAGAGCGGGGGACCACCACAGTCCTCAGGCAGGTACGCCTTATAATCGGGGGGTGTCTTATATTAGTAAGTAGGGCGCCCCCACAAGCATGCCTTACTTTCGGGGGCGCCCTACTTTCGGGGAAACACGTTATGTATCCTGCATATACCACAATCTCCGGGATCAGTGTCCTCATCACAGGAGCCACCACACACATTTCATGGGAAATCACTTTATTCTACACTATTACACACAACAATAGGGAAATCACATTTATCACATTTTACACATTTCTATAGATATAAAACCCCAGATATTTCCATCCACCCCAGAGAGAAAGCGTCATCTGTCCCCAAACCAGAGCGCCCTCCCCTGTATACAACACACATCCAGCCTTATATTACTGTACATATACACATGG
Source organism: Allobates femoralis (assembly GCA_033576535.1). Classification (NCBI taxonomy): domain Eukaryota; kingdom Metazoa; phylum Chordata; class Amphibia; order Anura; family Aromobatidae; genus Allobates; species Allobates femoralis. The sequence continues at coordinate 461,751,201 of JARQOC010000006.1, forward strand.
CAGAACTGGGGGAAGGGAGGGAGGGAGGGGACACTATCTCCAGGAATGAAGGGGTTACGGTGCTGTCCAGTAATGGGGAATGGTCACATACCTCCACCTGCAGAGCCGCACACTACATATATGGCTGCTCTGTGCTTACAGGACCTGTGATGATGTCACATGGAGGGGAGGAGTCAGGGGTCACATGATCAGCTCCTCAGTGTACGCAGGACTCCGCTGTGCTGGTTGTCATGGCGATGATGAGGTGAAGGTTATGTGTGGGGTCAGGAGTGGAGATGAGGGAACTTTCCCCGAACATCTTTGCCAATTTCAAATTCGACACGAACATCGGAAACACGAGCAATTTCCAAAAAAGTTGCCAAAAAAAAGCATTACTGTGTTAAGGGAGGCTTTTCTCCTACCTCCTGACTGTGTAGGATAGTGGGCGGGACATATTTGATGAGAGGAGGGGGGAGAGAGAGGTCAGAGGCGCATTGGACTCCATTTTGTTTCCTCAGCACTTTCTGTGTGCATGTAACAGGCCGGTAGCCAATCGGGGCGCATAAAATATCTACAAGTTATAGACATAAGGGCTTGTGTTATTTACTGCCAAAGTCACATGTCCCTTGGGATATAAGAAGAGGCCATTTGCCATCGTCACCATATTCAGAGTGCCGCTCCATGCTGCTCTGTCCGTCTTACCCTAGAAGATAGCTACCTTCCCCATCACTGTTTAGATAGCATAGAAGGTCAAGAGAGTTCATCCGCAAAGCACACACTGATCTCAGGGAGACCAGTCAAGGAAAACACTGCGGGCAGCCGGCTAAAGCGCTCAAACACAGTGAAATCCATGATGCATTGCCCCCTGGGAATTTGAATATGCAAATGCAGTCCGAGGAGCCTCGATTAAGAATCTCAAACACGGGACAAGCCAGATATCCCTCCAGAGAAGGACCTAGCCCTGGGGTGGAATCCTTGCGGAGACCACCATAACAACCATATTAAGTGGCCCTTTTAGTCAATATCCCACTCAGTTACGAGTTAAGGATATGACGAGGGAATTAACAGAGCCAGGTATCCATCCACAGACAGCTGTTTCGGGGTATTGCCCCTCATCAGTGTGGAGTAGGATTCTGGCTAGGTGGGAGCAATGCCTGATAGAGAGTCCATCCGGGCATAGGCATTTTGTGCTGAAAGTAAGTGTAATTCCTAAATGTGTGTGCGTTGGCAAAGCCACGTTTCTTGCATACAGGAAGGGATTGCCAAATCTTTCAGTTTCCCCCAAGGCTGCATACTCACAGTAAGGATACGCAGCGGCAAGATACTGCGTAGTACAGTATCAGCATAGTGGATGGGATTTGTAGAAATCCCAAGCCCACTATGCTTAACCCGACCGCAGTGTCCTTTTAGTTGTGGTGCGGGTTACTGGCATTCTGCAGCATGTTCATTTCATGCTGCAGAGTCAGAAGTGGCTCCCATCGGGTGACTGCAGGGAGAAGCCGCCCCGCACCCACCACACACGGCGAGTACAGGTCAGCTGCGGTCTCCCTGCAGCCACTCGCGGGTTCACTCAGGTCCAGAGGACCTGTGCCCAAGACACAGCTCCTCCGGACCATGAGCACATACCCTAAAAAGGCTGTGTTTGGACTCTAACCTGTGATTCTCAAATCCTTCAGTTTCCCCTAAAGGCTGTGGAGTTGGAGCCCATTTTGATGGAGTCGGAGTCGATAGGAAATGGACAGATTCTGAATCCTAAACTATATGATAAATTGAGTACAGTAGTTCAATGCAGAATGTGCTGAATATTATTAATAATGATTATTATGCTCTATCTAAATAGCTTGATTAATGCATCATGATAATGATGAAAAGCCTGATGTCGGAGTCAGGGAAACTGAGGAGTTGGAGCTGATGGTTTGATTTATCTACGCCACAGCCCTGCTAAGAAGGCATTTTTTACCTCTAAGGCTACGATTACGCATAGCGTATTTACTGCCTCTTACTTCGTTAATGCAGTGCTTTTTTGCGCCGTACTCGCACAAAATAGCACCACTGCATAAATACGCGAAAACTACACTACGTGTGAATGTAGCCTAACCTGTGAGTCTCAATTCCTTCAGTTTCCCTTAAAAAGGCTCTGTTTGGCCCAGGTCTGTGGAGTTTGAGTCAGTGCTCATTTTGGTGGAGTCGGTATAAAATGGGACGACTCCCAACTCCTAAAATACGGTATATCAATTAGGTACAGTAGTTCAATGCAGGATTTGCTGAATTTTATTATTATGAACTATTATGTTCTATCTAAATATCTTAATTATTGTATCATAATAATGATTAAAAGCCTTCTGTTCACATTATATTACAATATACCGTATTTTTCGCTTTATAAGACGCACCGGATTATAAGACGCACCCCCAAATTTGGTAAAGGAAATCAGAAAAAAATAGTTTTTAATGTTAAATGGGGTCCGTCTTATAATGCCAGTGTCCGTCTTACAATCAGTATATATGTTCCTCATCCTGGTACATAAACCCCACAATCCTGGTATATATATCCCTCATCCTGGCATATATGTCTCTCATCCTCGTATACATGTCCCCATCCTGTATAAATGCCCCCATCCTGGTATGTATATTGCTCATCCTGGTATATATGCCCCCATCCTGGTATGTATATTGCTCATCCTGGTATATATGCCCCCATCCAGGAACATATGCCCCCCATCATGGCATACGGTATGTCCCTCATCCTGGTATACATGTGCCCATTATGTATATATGGCCCCCATCCTGTATATGTACCCCCATCCTGTATACATGCCCCCCATCCTGTATACATGCCCCCCATCCTGTATTCATGGCCCCCCATCCTGTATACATGCCCCCCATCCTGTATATATGCCCCCCATCCTGTATACATGCCCCTCATTCTGTATATGTGGCCCCTATCCTGTATATGTACCCCCATCCTGTATATATGCCCCCCATCCTGTGTATATGCCCCCCATGCTGTATATATGCCCCCATGCTGTATATATGCCCCCCATGCTGTATATATGCCCCCCATCCTGTGTATATGCCCCCCATCCTGTGTATATGCCCCCCATCCTGTGTATATCCCCCCCATCCTGTGTATATGCCCCCATCCCCAACCCTTTGATTATGCTATATGGCCCCCATCTTCCCCCCCAGACACCCATGGCTCACCGAGGAGGGGTGCAGCTGCTCAGCGGGGGTGCCGGAGGCAGGTTCTCGTGGGTGGGGGACACAGCTGCAGGACCAGGGCAGCGGAGATGTACCGGCGGCAGTAAGCTGTGGGCGCCGCCATGTTTTTGTGGCTGGCTGCATTCATTAACAGTGCAGCCAGCGGTAGAGGCTTCAACAAAATGGCCGCGGCCATAATGGAGACCCGCGGCCATTTTGAAGCCTCTACCGGCCGACTGCCTCAAAAAACATGGCGGCGCCCACCGCTTGCTGCCGCCGGTAAATCTCTGCTGCTCCGGTCCTGCAGCGGTTCCCCCCACCCACTGGAACCTGCCTCCGGCACCTACACTGGGCAGCTGCACCCCTCACCCCCCTTATCTGGTAATATTTACATTTTTTATGTTTTTTTTTTTTTACATGTTATTTTCAAGACGCACCCCCATTCCCCCCAAAGTTTGGGGGGAACAAAAGTGCGTCTTAAAAAGCGAAAAATATGGTATTTATCACTTAAAAATGAGCCATGTATGATGGAGTCGAAGTCATGGAGTCAGAGATACAGTTAGGGATATTGAGGAGGTAAAGTCGACAGTTTGGCTTACCGCCTCCGTAGCACTGGTTTGGCCTTGAACATGTGATTCTCAAATCCTTCAGCTTCCCCTAGAAAGGCATTTTTGCCTCTAACCTGTGATTCTCAAATTCTTCAGTTATTACTAAAAAAGGCAATTTTTGGCCTCAAAGCAAAGATTGCAAAATCCTTCATATTCCCCTAAACAGGCTGTGTTTGGCCTCAAACAAGTGCTTTCCAAATCTGTGTGCATAAAAGATGAGTGGGTAATACAAAGGTTGTTTTGGAAAGTGGAAGGGGAAAAAGGTTGTTGGAAATGGTAGTAGGCTAGGTGTTGGATGTGTACATGGATAGGTGCGACTGATAACTTTACTGAAAGCTGTAGTAACCAAACATTGGCTCATCGTCGTATCCCAGGCGAAGTGACAACTTCTGTTACTGGACAGCCTACTCCAATCTCTGTCAGCAGCATAGAGATACGAGTTCTGCATGAGGCCCAGCTTTTGCTTCAATTCATGGAAACCGCTGCATCAAGTGGCCTGTCCTCCTGTTCCTTCACCTCATCAGACACAGTACAGTCCTCAGAGGTGGTGCCCCAATTACCCATGTGTCACAATGTGTCACAACTCTACAACCGCACAACTGATTTTGTGGAAACACAGATGGGGATTCTGCAGAGGTTTCACACATTCTATTCCATGGCTTCAGAGGTCTGCTCCAAAGATTCAAATACTCCAGAGGACAAAAGCATCTGCACTGATGCCCAAAATCTTATGGAGTTGGATTCGGGGACAGAGAAAGTATAGTCCTAGCAGAATCCAGTCTCTTGTCACCAGACGTTAACTTTCGGGGGTGCAGGGGATGATGATGAAATTCAGATACCTGAGGAACACCCGCACTGTATTGTGTGTTCAGGGCAGGAAGTGGAGGAGGGTGACTCTCAGTCATGCAGCTGAGTAGCTCAGCAGAGGAGGAGGAAAATGAGGTTAGGTTTCATGTTCCCACGTAGAGACTGAGGACTGCAAGCACGACAAGCACTGCATCCTCAGCCACAACTCTGGCTCTGAACAGCAGTCGTCGTGGATCTGCAGTTGTCCGTTTGGCAAGGGTTGCCTAGCCTGGGCCTATTTTGACATTGCAGAAGATGACCCAACTCACACTAATTTGCAAACCTTGTACCAAAAAATTGAATAGAGAAAAAAAGCCCACACCACTTATGAACCATCACATGGCCCAGCACCATGCGTTTGTTTGGACAAATTGCTTTGGTAAAACGCTGCCTAGCAGGCCTCACAAAAAACCGTCGTGGTTTTGGTGCTTATTTTTTGTCACCAAAAAGGCAGGCTGTAATGTCAACAGAACAAATCAATGAAATACCACCATTTTCAGTACAGTGTAGGGAGAGCAGTACAGTGTCTAGTGAGTGTGCAGGGATGGCGTTATTGTTTCAGGAATGTTGTGGTATCAGCATATGAGCATTAATTTTTTTTTTTAATTTGTGTTTGTATGTTGAAAATACAATGTGTAGCTTAGCTGCCTTTTTGGTTTCCAGCCAGGTACAACAAGGCAGCTGGGGGCTGGAATCCTCAGCGTGGGGTGGCCCAACCACTTACATCCCCCGCTGGGAGTTGCAGCCTGTAGCCATCCCAGAGAATGGCGCATTCATAAAAGCATCATTTTCTTGCATTGTACCCCGACTCTTCAAGCGGCCATAGTGGCAGTGGTAACTTCCGGGGCCACTCATTAACTTCCTGGATATTAACTGCAGGGAGTCCTAACAGCCAATTACAGACACTGTCACAGAGAGTGGGCACCTGTGATTGGCTGCTGGAGTAACTTGAGCATCTAGAATGTATGGGAAGTTTCCAAATCATTTGAGCAGCCAATCACAAACACCCATTGTCTGTGATTGGCTGTTGGGTCCCTCTGCAGTGAAGTTAATGAGTTAATGAGTGGCCCCAGAAATAGTAGCAGGAGGATGTGGTAAGTATGAGCTGCTGTTTAATAACTATATGCTTTCTTTTACAGCTCCCTGCTCCGATCCCATAACTTTAAAATCCAAGTTCAGGGTTTAGACTCAAGTTTGAGTCACTTTCAGCCCCAAACCCAGACTTTAAAAAAAAGTCCTGGCAAGTCCGCCTAACCCGACAATCGACAGGTTCACCCATCACTATTTAAAAGAAAACACTAAAGGTACCTTTACACACAGAGATATTATATTGCTTGCAATTCACTGGTTGAAGTGAAATCATGGACACATTGTTCCACTTGTACTTGGCAACAAAATGGAACAATGTGTCCATGATTTCACTGCAACCAGTGAATTGCAAGCAATATATCTCTGTGTGTAAAGGTACCTTATGTGATGCACTCAACCTCCATGGCCTGTAAGCAAGCTCACCACACAAGACTCTATCACTGAACAAAAAACACTAAGGGCCGCTTCACACTGCGGGGTGATCCGGTCCGGTTCTGTCCGGGAGGACCGAGACAGCCGCGGACCGGATCTGCACACAGGACTGGGGGGCTATAAAATTATGCCCTCTGGTCCAGTGTGCAGCGCACGCAGTTCCCGCTGCTGATAAGTCAGGATCGCGGCGCCGGCGGTCCTGACCTGTCAGCGGCTGCAGCTGCGTGCGCTGCACACCGGACCGGAGGGCATAATTTTATAGCCCCCCAGTCCTGTGTGCTGATCTGTGTCCTGAGGAAGACTGCCTTGAGCAGTTGAAACATGTTGTGGAGCTGTGAGGGGAAAATAAAGATTGCTGTTTATAAACCTCATCATCCTGGTGCCTGAGCTTTAGTAGCGCTTCTACAAGACCACTAAACCATTTACTTGCAAGCTTCTATTCCCCCTGAGGGATCAGCGGCTTGAGCAGCACAGCGAGGGCAGTGGTGAAGGACCTGGCGTTCCCTAGATAACAAGCAGTGACGCACATACGGGACTGGCGCCACATGACCGGAAAGGTCCTATACGGACATCTGAGGACCAGCGAGGTCGAAGGAGCGGAGCGTGCACATTGCCGGGGGTCCCCCATATACCAGAGGCCATTATACCGGGTTGTGCAGGTCGTGCACAACCCAAACAGGTGAGTGGCCACCTGTAATAACGCCATATTAACTGAGCTATAGTGATCCTACACATGCGCCCCTTCTCTCCCTTTTTTTCTTACGGGTCTGTCCGGGAGGACCCAGACAGCTGCGGACCGGATCTGCACACAGGACTGGGGGGCTATTATGCCCTCCGGTCCGGTGTGCAGCCGCGGTCTTGACCTGTCAGAGGCTGCAGCTGCATGCGCTGCACACCGGACTGGAGGGCATAATAGCCCCCCAGTCCTGTGTGCAGATCCGGTCCGCGGCTGTCTGGGTCATCCCAGACAGAACCGGACCGGATCACGCCGCAGTGTGAAGCGGCCCTAAAAAAACATTTTTTCACATTTTTTGCATGGCTTTTTTAGTCTGGAAAAAACACATTAAAAAAACTTTGAGGACCTACCCTTGGACCTTTTTTATTATTAATTGTGGACAAAGCAAGAAAATGGTTTCTTCCCTTTTTGAATGCATATTTATTTAACAGATTCTAATTTCTGGTTAAAATGAAAAATTGCTTTCACCATGATTTTTTAGTAAAATATTTTTTACATTTTAAACCTGACTATATTTCTTCCCTGTATGAATTATCGGATGTGTGATAAGGTTCAAACTGTGCGAAAATAAATTCTCAAATTCAGAAATGAATATTTACTCTTACCTTGTATGAGTTTTTTGATGTTGAACAAGAATTGATTTCCTAGAAAAACATTTCCCACATTCTAGACATGAAAATGGCTTTTCCCCTGTGTGAATTTGTTTATGTATAACGAGATTTTCCTTAGAGCTATAAGATTTCCCACATTCTGAACATGAAAATGGCTTTTCTCCAGTGTGAACTCTCTCATGTTTAGCAAGATTTGATTTAACTGTAAAACATTTCCCACATTCTAAACATGAAAATGGCTTCTCCCCTGTGTGGATTATCTGATGTTGCGAAAGATGTGATTTCTGGTTAAAACATTTCCCGCATATTGGACATGAAAACGGCTTCTCCCCTGTGTGACTTCTTTGATGTGTAACAAGATCTGATTTCTGTTTGAAACATTTCCCACATTCTAAACAAGAATATGGCTTCTCCCCTGTATGACTTATCTGATGTGTAACAAGCTTTGCCATACTTCTGTAGCGTTTCCCACATTCTGAACATGGAAATGATTTTGTGTGAATTCTTTCATGTTTAACAAGATTTGATTTAAATGAAAAAAACCTACCACATTCTAAACATGAAAATGGTTTCTCGCCTGTGTGAGTTTTTTGATGCTCAACAAGATTTGATTTTCGTGTAAAACATTTTCCACATTCTAGGCATAAAAACGGCTTCTCTCCTGTGTGAGTTTTCTGATGGGTAGCAAGATGAGATGTCCGGCTAAAACATTTCCCACAATCGGGACATGAAAATGGCTTCTCACCTGTGTGAATTACTTGATGTGTAATAAGATGAGATTTCCGGCTAAAACATTTCCCACATTCTGAACATGAAAATAGTTTCTCTTTTGTGTGAATGCCTTGCTGTTCAACATCCCTTTTGTTACTTTTATTTTGTTTTACAGTCTGTAATGAATCAACAGACAGAACCCGTTGAAAAGGATCAGATGACAAATCTTCACTGTGAAGGGGCAACTGTATATCAGGTATAATAACCTGCTCTACATATGGATCTTGAGTGATATCATCATCTTCTATTTTAAAATCATAAGACATCACATGTCCCTCCGAGTTCCTCATACAGTCACCTGTACATCAAGAAAGATTAAAGTATTATTATTACTTATATATAGAACACTATTGATTCCATGGTGCTTTAAATGAGAAAGGGTTACATACAAACAAGTTAAAAATACAATGAACAAACTAACAGTGACAGACTGGTACACAGGGGAGAGAGGACCCTGACCTTGCGGGTTTACATTCTACAGGGCAAGGAGGAGGGAAACAGTAGGATGGGTCAGCTCGGGTTGTGGAGTATGCTACAAGGCTGAAACGAAACCAATAAATCATGCCATAACTTGCATGTAAATGTCATTTTCCGATCATTTTATTGTCTTTATACCACAGGGTAATTTTGCAGAACAGCCTATAGACCCTCAGCAAGGTAAGGACAATCAAAATTAACACCATGTAAAAAGACCCTTATCTCTAGATGTAAAATGAACAAAAAAATAGAAAAGCAAAACAAAAATGAATACTATGCATTGCAGCATGGGAAAATGAAAGCAAAAACACTACATTTTTCAGCTGGTAACAGCATATGTTTAAATTTTAGCAAGCACAGTACCAGTTTTATGGTTCTCCCAATGGGAATCAGTGTATTGGCAAATGATAAAACACTGATTATCCAAATGTCCATATGCCTGGTAATATAAATTCCTCTAGACTTCTACCCTAATCTAGAAGCTGTTAGCCAAAGAAGTACATTGAGGGTACATGCTCTCAATCAGGATAAGCAGCGTTTTGGACAAAGCATATTATTGCTGCCTCCAAAATGTTGCGTAGTGCTTTATAAGCACAGTGGAAGTAGTTATATAAATCCTATGCCCACAATGCTACTTTTTCACACTGCATAACTGATCTTCGGTGCAGCTTTCCTATTTGCAGCACGTCAAATTCTCATGTGGAGGTGCTCGAGTCTCCTACATGGGAGAACACAGTGGTTGCAGCAAAAATATGCCGAGTCCCTAATGCCACATAACACTGATCGTGGGTATGTACCCTCCAAAAGCTTAAAAAACTGAAAATTTTTGCAAAATGGCGAATGAGAGGAATCTGTGACTTCTTTGCATGTTGTGCCTACTCACCTAGATCATTATCTGTAGTAATCTCCACTTTACACCGTTCATCATCACTCATATCTGACTCTGTAGCAACAATAATGTTCACATAGTTACCCTGAAAAAAGTATTGTAAAAGTCTGAAAGTTGGAAAAATAACGTCAATCTTTTTAGAAACCAAACATGAATGAATATCAGCAGTTTCCATAATCATGAAATAATGAGAAGATCCAGAGAAGATCTTATGGCAAGTTTAATACTCTGATCTCCACAGACATCTCCACAGTTCTCACTACATGAAACTTTCTGACTAGTGATGGACAAACCCAAACTGTAAAGTTCGGGGTCTGTATTGAACACCTAGTGTTCAAGCACGGACTCAGAACACAGACTTCCCTGAGAAGTCTGTGTTACTGTTCGGGTTAGGCTGAGGGGCTGTAAAAATACTGTATATACTCGTGTATAAGCCGAGTTTTTCAGCCCAAATATTGGGCTGAAAAGTCCCCCCCTCGGCTTATACGCGAGTCACTGTATACTGTATACAATGTATACAGTATACAGTGCCCCCATCTATATACAGGCCCCCCGCCGCAATCCTGTAAAGGAATAGATTAGTATACTTATCCATCCGCTGCAGCTGTCCCGCCGCCATCGCGATTCAGCATCTTCCGTCTTCCAGCGTCTCGCTTCTTCTTCCGATGGTCGCAGGCAATGACGTCATTGCCTGTGCGACCGAGGAGGAAGCCGGAAGAAGATGCGAGACGTTGGAAGACGGAAGATGCTGGATCGCGATGGCGGCGGGACAGCTGCAGCGGATGGATAAGTATACTAATCTATTCCTTTACAGGATTGCGGCGGGGGCCTGTATATAGATGGGGGGCCTGTATATACCTCTGGGGCATATATATGTGGGGCTGCTGTATACTACCACTGGGGCTGTATTTACCTGTGGGGCTGCTGTATACTACCACTGGGGCTCTATATACCTGTGGGGCTGCTGTATACTACCACTGGGGCTCTATATACCTCTGGGGCTGCTGTATACTACCACTGGGGCTGTATTTACCTGTGGGGCTGCTGTATACTACCACTGGGGCTGTATTTACCTGTGGGGCTGCTGTATACTACCACTGGGGCTCTATATACCTCTGGGGCTGCTGTATACTACCACTGGGGCTGTATATACTTCTGGGGCTGCTGTATACTACCACTGGGGCTGCTGTATATACCTCTGGGGCTGCTGTATACCACACTGTTGAGGGCTGTATACCTGTGCTGGGGTCCACCCTCGGCTTATACACGAGTCAATAGGTTTTTCCAGATTTTTGGGGCAAAAGTAAGGGGGTCGGCTTATACACGGGTCGGCTTATACACGAGTATATACGGTAAGCAAACATTGATTAAACATCAGCATCATACTTACTGAGGACACGCATTTGTACTTCTGGGCCGCTCATTGACCTCCAGAGTTTTCACTGCACTGGCTTCAACAGCCAATCATAGATGTCCACTCTCTGTGACAGCATCTATGATTGGCTGTTGCAACCCTCACCCATTGTGCTAGTGTCTGTGATTGGTAGCCATTCCCAACGAACCTGCCAACATAGGGTTGTAAAAATAAATAATTTTAAAAAATTGATGTAGGGCTTCGCCATATTTTTAATTCTCAGTGCAGATAAAGCGGACAGTTATGGGCTGCCACACTGAGCTGCTTGGCTTTACCTTGGCTGGCAATCAAAAATATAGGGGAGCCCATTATTTTTAAAAATAATTTAAATAAATGATTTCCAGACCGGGTAAAACCAGGAAGCTGGGGGCTTGTGTCCTCAGCGTGGTAAAGCCCAAAGTTATTGGGCCACTGAGGCTATAAAATAACAGCCTACAGCTGCCCCAGAAATTGTTTCATTCATTAAAAGCAATAGTTCCTGGCGCTTTACCCGTCTCTTCCCAATGTCCTGAAGCGGTGGCATCAGGGTGATAGAAGGTGTTTATGACAGCTGAGTATTGACAGCTTGTTATTATGCCCTAGATTGATTATGTCAGGCCTCTAAGAGACATGTCCATTATCAATCCTATGAGAAAATCATTAAAAAAACACACGCAGAGAAAAATCATTTATCTTAAATAAAACACACAGACAAGCCTCATTTTTCCCCTAAACATACCCTCCAACAGTAATCCATGACAATGTCCCAAGAAGCACACGACTTTGGCTCTACTACATCCAGAGACCGCAGCAATGGAAAACGCTTCCTAGCGCTGCAGTGTCTGAGACTACACTGACTGCCATAGGGAGCGGTGACATCACTGCCTAAGTCACTTACGCCCCGCCCCCCCCCCGCAGCAGGAAACTCAGGTGCCCGTGCGGCAGGATTGCAGGACATGATGGCACAGCAATCCGGCAGCAGATTTAACTGAGTTCACAACTAGTGATGAGCGAGTGTACTCATTACTCAGCGAATATCGCTGGTGCTTGTGAGTGATGTATCGATCATTATCGATCTGACAGATATTGCTGACTCCCTTTAGTACACAAAAGTGAGCTGCCATCTCAGTGAGAACAGATTGGATGTTAAGCTCTCTCTGTGGGGCACAGCAAGGTGTTTTATGCAGTAGAAATGTAAAAAAGCCCACACTCCTCCCTGTCCCGGAAAGATTTGTTTTATGGCCAGATGTGTGTGGGCGGAGCCTATCACTAATTGACTAACATTGAACTTGCTATTCGAATGAATATGCGAGTATTAAAAAGTACTCGTTACGAGTGTAGCGAGTGCGAATATTACGCCACTCGATCATCACTATTCACAGCACTAGTTCCAACGCTGTAAACTCAGTTGAACTTGATGCTGGATTGCCGGACAGATGTGCCGCTATGTCCCCCAATCCGGCAGCTAGGTTACCTGAGTTCATGGACTGCTGCAGAGAGCACTCAGTGAGTCACTGAGTCAGTGAGAATGACAGCCCCCAGCTGCCCGGTTTTTGTCTTGGCTGTCAATCAAAAATAGGACGAAGCTGACACATTTTTTTCAATTAGTTCTTTAAATAATTTTTTTTTTTTAAATAAGGGTCTCCCCTGTATTTTTGATTGCCAACCAAGGTAAAGCGAAGTAGCTGCGGGTGACAGCCTGTAGCTGTCCACTTTATCTGTGCTAAAAATTTAAAAATACGGCGTACCCCTACATCAATTTTTTTAAATAATTTTTACAATCCTATGATGGCAGGTTCATTCCCAATGGCAACAAATCACAGACACTGGCACAATGGGTGAGGGGTGCAACAGCCAAACACAGACACTGTCACATAGAGTGTGCACTTGTGATTGGCTGTTGGAGCCAGTGCAGTAAATAATCAGGAAGATAATGAGTGGCCCTGGAAGTATAAGCGCATGGTCATTGCTAAATGTGATGCTGATGTTTAATCAATGTTTTTCTTATTTTTACACACCCTTAGTCACCATTTTATAACTTTAAACTCAACTTTAGACTCAAGTTTGTGTCAAGTCCGGTCCCGAACCTGGACTTTAAAAAAAGTCCGTCCGGATCCGACAAACCAAAACAATCGTCAGTTTCTCCCATCTCGATTTATGATATATTATACTGGTGGATAAAACAAGACTGAGCACAAGACCTTCACAGCCATCTACACATCATAGGGAGATCTCATCACACCTTCTCTCCATCTACCTGATCATCCTGAGGAACATCGGGATCTTCTTGTTTACAGTCCTGTGGGAGAAGAGGACGGGGACATCTCTCTGGTGTTGTCCTCTTACTGGATAGAACTGGAGGAAATACACACAGAGATCAAATTCTTTACAAACAGATAATAATCTATATTTATGTAGCACCAACATACTTCGTAGCGCTTTACAATTCAGAGGTTCATACACAAACAGTCATAAGTAACGATGTTGTAGATAATACATAACTAAAACAAAAATAATGATGACCCTGCTTGTAAGAGTTTACAATCTGAAGTGGGGTTGACACAAAGTACTGGAACTTATTTACAACACAGCAAATGGGGGAAAGATAAAAGGCTGCCTTTCACCAGCCAATGGAGAATTATGTTCAGAGAAATAGTGAATGGGCTATATATAAATTGACTTCGATTAGGGAATGTCATTGGCTGCAAAAAAAGATGTGTTTTCAGGGAGCGCCTAAAACTGTTAATGAGTTGTTAGTCATAATTACTTGGGGTAGAGCATTCAAGAGAATTGGTGCAACACAGGAGAAGTACTTCAACAAGCGTCCAGGGTCACAGTGTGGCGTTGGAAGAAAACACACCTGCTAGACGACTTCACTGCTTTCAAACAAGCAACACTCACCTCCAAATCAGCCCTCACTTCTGCTACACAGACCTACTTCACAAACCTTGTATCTTCCTTATCCTACAACCCCAAACAACTGTTCAGCACATTTAACTCTCTCCTCCGCCCTCCACTGCCCCCTCAGACTCCGCTAATCTCTGCCGAGGACTTTGCCACATACTTCAATAATAAGATCGACTAGAAAAGGCAAACTTTTACTGTCCCACCACCCCAACCCCTCCATATACTAGACCTCTGCCCTTCCCTCACAACCTCTGTCTACAGCGGCCGTCACACGGTTCAATATTGCGAACGATATCGTTTAAGTGATCTGCTTTTTGATTGCTTAAGCGATATCGTTTGTGCATCGCTGCGTGCGATCAAGCGATTTTACAATGTAAAATCGCTTGATCGTGACATCGCAGATATGAGAGCCGGAGCTCATATCAAGCGATAAACGCTTGTTCAATCTGCTTCATCGTGGTGTGTGACACCACGATGAGCGATCTCCCAGCGGCAGAGCCTATGCTGGGAGATGGTATCTATGGTAAACGTCGGGTTACTAAGCGCCGCGCGGCGCCTAGTAACCCGATGTGTACCATGGTTACCAGCGATTTCACTGCTCCACATCGCTGGTGAGTCTGTCTGTGTGACAGCTCACTAGCGATGTGAGCGATATTGTTAGCGATCGCGCGTGCACGTGATCGCTAACAATATCGCTCTCGATATTGTAGCGTGTGACGGCCGCCTACAACATCACTGAAGGAGAGATCACTCATCTCGTCTCCAAATCACACCTCACCACTTGTGCACTTGACCCCTTGCCTTCCTACCTCCTCCCCAACCTCACTAACCAGGAGAGAGAAGTGTACTTTATGCTGATGGAGTGCAGCATGGAGAGTAGGAGATGGTGGTCAACAGTGTCAAAAGCTGCAGAGAGGTCAAGAAGAACAAGTACCGTAGTAGTGATCACCATTACGTTTTGCAGCTAAAAGGTTATTGGTCACTTTGATGAGGTATTTTCTGCAGAATGTAAAGGGCAGAAATCAGAATGTACCATTACATAACATACCATTTAATGTACCATTTAGAAGAGATTGAGTAGAGAGGTAATGGATAAAGCGGGAGTAGACCAGGCGCTGCAGGAGTTTGGAGATGAAGGGGAGATTGGAGACTGGTCTGTAGTTATTTGTGCAGGATGGGTCAAGAGAAGTTTGTTTAGTAATAGAGTGTTTGAAGGGGGAGGGGAAGATACCAGACAACCAGACAGAGACTGGAGTATGTCTGAGGGAATGGGATCAGTTGTGCATTTAGTAAAATGAGAAGAAGATAGAAGCCTGGAGACTTCTTCTGTGACTGGGTCAAATGTGCAAAATGAGCCAGCGGAGATGTGACGAGGGATGGAGGTGATGGCACTTGGTAGCTGGGAGCTGATTTCCTGACAGACATGTTCTTTGTAAAGTAGGAGGCACAAAGGCCTGTGATAATTACATGCTGTGTGTATTTAGTCCTGTCTATTACCTGGTGATGTGAGGGGCTGGGGATCCTCCATCATGACTATGTCCTTGTACAGATCTTTGTGTTCTTCTAAATACTCCCACTCCTCCATGGAGAAATAGACGGTGACATCCTGACACCTTATAGGAACCTGACACATACAATGATACCATTGTCACCATCCCCCGATCCCTTCATAGCGTTACTGTATAATGTCCCAGCAGCAGCATTCCCAGCAGTGTCACCTCTCCAGTCAGCAGCTCAATCATCTTGTAGGTGAGTTCTAGGATCTTCTGGTCATTGATGTCCTCATGTATCAGGGGGTGAGGTGGAGGCCCCGTGATTGGGCTCAGGGCTCTTCCCTCAGACACAGGGTCCTGACAGCACAGATCACTAGAGCTCTTCACTACTGTGTAATCCTGGTTATGGAGAGACACATTAATAAATCTCCAGTCTCCAGACATTTCCAGAGTCCTCACCTCTCCAGTTCTGTCATCTGTTATTCTGTCCATAGATAAGAATGATGTCATGTGACATTGTCATCACAATCTCTCACCTCTCCAGTAACAAGGAAGAGGATCTCTAGGGTGAGGTGGAAGATCCTCTCCGCCATCTTGTCCCTGTCCATATCCATCCTTGATGGTCAATCAGTAGATCAGTAGATCTCCACTAACAGGATCCAGTATTGTAGGGACCTGAATGGGAAGATGAGCCGATGTTAGGGTGCGTTCACACGCTGCATATTTGCTGCATTTTTTATGCGCGAGCTCATCAAAACCAGGAGCAGAACAATCAGAGGAAAAGTATAATAGAAACAAGTGCTCCGCGTCTGGATTTAATCACCCACTGCTGGTTTGTGATGAGCACTCGCGTAAAAAAATGCAGCACATACACAGCGCGTGAAAGCACTCTTAGGCTACGTTCACATGACGTATTTCAGCATTTTCACGCTATTTTGCGGATGCGCAAATGCAGTGAAATACAGCGCCGTTTTGTTTCTCAGCACAGGCAATTCATTTCCCAAATTTGCGTTCACATGTTCCATATTTTTGCAGATGCACTATCACTCCAAAGCGCATTCACAAAAAGAATGAAGATGTCAGTCCTTATTGCTCTTTTGAGGTTGCGCTTTTCCATCGCCCACAGTGTAGAATGGCCTAAAAAAAAAAAAGTGCATCCTCACAGTGATCAATGTGTGAACGAGGATGCGTTTTTTGCGCAAAGCGCATCAGTAAAATGCATCCTCAAAATAGCGCTGCGTGTGAACCCAGCCTAACATAAAGATTAGAGATGACCACATCCTAACTTTAAATTGACGATGTAACAACATAAAGAATTACTGGCGATAACAAAGGGAAACAAATGATACAGTACACTCATACCAGTGTGATCACCACTCGAGTCATGGTGGGTTTACATGTCCCGATATCGGCGTCCAACTCCGACCAAAAGTCACGTGGTTCGTGCGTTGGCCCCGATATTGTTTGTGCGTTGTATGGTATAAATGACCAATACGATGCACGAACGATGTCAAACCGATATCAGGGATCTAATTAGCGTGCTATTCAACGGGCCGATATTGGATGGAGGTTGAAGCCGGATCGGGCTGTGTAAACACCCAGCTCCGATGTGCAGTACAACGTCCCCTATTCACTCCCATGTTAAATGGTCGTTCCTGGGTCGGCCGTACAAGGGGGCGTAGACATCGTAGAGACGTTGTATGCCGATATCGCGCTGTGTGACAGCTCCTATGCGATGTTGGAATTCTGCCCAGAAAAAGCGCGCTCCCGCGGTGTTGGATCCAATATTGGACCGACGTTGGAACGTGTAAACCCACCATTAATCTTGTAGTTGTAGGGACCCAATTAGAATCTTGAAAGGATAACAGGTGCTTAAATTATGACGATGCTGAAGCTGGCTTTGCAAAATTTTTCTTTTTTGTGAGCAAAAATTATTACAACAATAAAATACAATGCAGCGAGAATTTCAGAGGTGAAAACATTTGAAAGCAACAAAACTTGTATAAGTGGGTGTAATCAATAGGACTGAAGGACTGTAGGCCACTGATCTAACAGAAAGAGAGGCCACACATCAAATTCTGGTCATTCCTGGCTGGACCAAACTAGTTTGGGGCATCAGAGATGGCATATAAGTGGGCAGACAGCCAATTTTTCAAGATTTAAACAAGTACCGTATATACTTGAGTATAAGCCGAGTATTTCAGCACAATCTTTGGACGCCGGCCGCGGCGACCAATCAGGGACGTAGCATGACTTGGCGGGGGATATGAATCCCACTCGGGGTACTACGGCAACGAGCAGCTGGGAGATGAGCGGCTGACGCGGTCATCTCCCGGCTGGCTCGCCTCGGACCTCTCTGCGGCAGGTAGCCGCGGCTCAGCTACTGCTGCATAGAGGTCAGCGTCTCGCCGCGGACCTCCACGCGCGTCTCTTTTGCATACGCTGCACTCATTGGTCACCGCGGCTGGCGTGCGATTTCGGCTCATTATTAAACTTCTAAAAAAAACTAGGCTTTTTCAGTAACTGCACATAGCAGTTCAGACTGTGGGGACCCACGTGTCTCAAACAGTGCTTACCCCCTCCCACCAGTCCTGTAATAATGATACGGACAGGCCTAGACGGGTTGAAACAGGTCGGTCACAGTTCATTAATTTAATAAGCAGAGAAGGGCACTAAGGCTATGTGCACACAGGGAGGTTTAGGGCCGTTTTAGCAGCGGAAACCGCCGGTCGGTTTCCATTAGGTTTATGCAAATTTATGTTAATCCAAAAGCGGCTTTTGGGTTAACATATAAACCTATGGAAACCGACCCCCGGTGTGCACACACCGGCGGTTTCCACATGCTCATCTGTTGCTAACCCGCTGGGTTCCCAGCGGGTTAGCAAAGAATGAGCATGTTCTATAATCCGGCCGGTTCTGCAGCGGCTGCAAGCAGAATCATGTGCTGCTTCCAGCCGCTGCAGAACCGACGCGGCTAACCCGCTGTTCACCCGCCGCAAACCCGAGGCACAGCCGCGGCACATACCCGCCAGGATGCCGGTGGACAGCTCCAGAGCTTCCTGGCGGGTCCGCCCAGCCGCCGACCCGCTGTGCACCCGACAAGTGTGCACATAGCCTTACAGTGCCTTGTAAAAGTATTCAGCCCCCTTGAACTTTTCAACTGAAAAGTGGGGCGTGCAATATTATTCGGTCCCTTTACTTTCAGTGCAGCAAACTCACTCCAGAAGTTCAGTGAGGATCTCTGGATGATCCAATGTTGTCCTAAATGACTGGTAATTATAAATAGAATCCACCTGTGTGTAATCAAGTCTCCGTATAAATGCACCTGCTCTGTGATAGTCTCAGGGTTCTGTTTTGAGTGCAGACCAAAGAACACACCAGGCGGGTCCGAGATACTGTTGTGGTGAAATTTAAAGCCGGATTTGGATACAAAAAGATTTGCCAAGATTTAAAAATCTCAAGGAGCCACTGTGCAAGCGATCATATTGAAATGAAAGGAGTATCAGACCACTGCAAATCTACCAAGACCCGGCCGTCCCTCTAAACTTTCATCTTGAACAAGGAGAAGACTGATCACTACAGAAGAAGATACAAGAAGACTACAGCTGAGGTGGGAGAGTCTGTCCATAGGACAACAATCAGTCGTACACTGCACAAATCTGGACATTATGGAGGAGTGGCAAGAAGAAAGCAATTTCTCAAAGACATCCATAAAAAGTCTCATTTGAAGTTTGCCATAAGCCACCTGGGAGGTACCAAACATGTGGAATAAGGTGATCTGGTCAAATGAAACCAAAATCGAACTTTTTGGCCACAATGCAAAACGATATGTTTGGCGAAAAAACAGCACAGCTCATCACCCTCAAAACACCATCCCCACTGTCAAACATGGTGGTGGTAGCATCATGGTTTGGGCCTGCTTTTCTTCAGCAGGGTCAGGGAAGATGGTTAAGGGTACCTTTACACGCAGCCACCATGGGGAGAAATATTGACGGTGATATGTCGCCCTGCGACCATCGCTGTCCAAATCCCTCTCAATTGCGGCATGTAATTGGGGAATTTGGCAGCGATTTGTTGCCTCACCACGGTCGCCTGACTTCAGTGCAGTGCTCTGAAATCAGGCGACCGTGGCGAGGTGACAAATCGCTGCCAAATTCCCCAATTACATGCCGCAATTGAGAGGGATTTGGACAGCGATGGTCACAGGGCGACATATCGCCGTAAATATTTCTCACCGCGGTGGCTGCGTGTAAAGGTACCTTAAAATTGATGGGAAGATGGATGGCGCCAAATACAGCACCATTCTAGAAGAAAACCTGTTGGAGTCTTCAAAAGACCTGAGACTGGGACAGAGATTTATCTTCCTACAAGACAATGATCCCAAACATAAAGCAAAATCTACAATGGAATGGTTCAAAAATAAAAGTATCCAGGTGTTAGAATGGCCAAGTCACAGTCCAGACCTGAATCCAATGGAGAATCTGTGGAAAGAGCTGAAAACTGCTGTTCACAAAACGCTCTCCATCCAACCTCACTGAGCTCCAGCTGTTTTTTTTTTTTTTTGAATCATCCTTTTTATTGAAAACGACAAGTAGCGTACACATACAGAATTAACAAAGAAAATGTGAATATACATTGCGAGTATGTATGATAATATGAATTAGGAACTCATTAGAATGCCAACATATAATATTAATATAAAACCAATCCAGCAACAACATTTCCGAAAAAGCAAAATAAGTGAGCCAGCTCTGGAACGCCACCAAACATTTTCCATTTAACTAGCTCACAGTAGTCCCCCCCACCCTTTCCCCAAGTATGTTTGCCTATCGAGGTCTATCAGATTCATCTATCTGTTATCAAGTGAATCAAACAAAGAGGTTTGGAACAAATACTATCGGTATCAAGTATCACAGTTCAATTTGCCCAGCGTGCCTGCCAGGCTCTCCATAGCATACCAACCAGAGTTCTTATAGGGTCACATAAAGGGCTTAATCTCCTCATCTGCTAATTCTCGTTCGATGTAAAGTCTCAACTTGAGAAAAAATTTCCTAGCCAATTTATCAGTGTTGCGAAATGTTTCTGTTGATTCAAGGGATAGTACTTTTTTAAGATTATCATGGACAGCATCTATCCCTGGAACCATTCTATTGAGCCAATTTTGGAGCAGCAATCTCTTTGCTACCATGGCAATAGTATGAAATAAAACATGTGGCTGACGATTCACAGTATTACCCTCGCTCACATGGAATAACCATAGCATTGGGTTAAGTCGCTTATCTATTGTTATAAGTCTTGCCGTCAGTTCCTCAACTTTTATCCCGAAGGCGAGCGTATCATCACGCTCCAGCTGTTCTGCAAGGAAGAATGGGCAAGAATTTCAGTCTCTCGATGTGCAAAACTGATAGAGACAAACCCCAAGAGACTGCAGCTGTAATCACAGCAAAAGGTGGCGCTACAAAGTATTAACTCAAGGGGCCGAATAATATTGCACGCCACACTTTTCAGTTTTTTATTTGTTAAAAAAGTTTAAAATATCCAATAAATTCCGTTCCACTTCACGACTGTGTCCCACTTGTTGATTCTTCACATAAAAATTAGAATTTATATCTTTATGTTTGAAGCCTGAAACGTGGCAAAAGGTTGAAAAGTTCAAGGGGCCGAATACTTTCACAAAGCACTGTACATTTCATAATGGGCTCATCGCTGAAGACCCCGTCTGCGACCGACAGGCGAGCAGCCAATGAGTAAACCTTTTCCACTGTGACTTAATATCAATAACAACGTTTTTGCTTTTATCCATTTAACATACAATTATTATGGCAATACAAAAGCTTCCAGGGGCCAGCGGGAAGGGGGGGTAGAAAGTCACTGACCCCGGGTACTGAATTTAACCCCTGTAGGTGTGGCTGGACAGACCTTCCCCTTTGATCCCATTGGTCAGTTGGGCATCCCAATTAGTGCTTCACCTGGGGAGGGGTGAAAGGGGGGGAATTGGGCACTGAACCGCATTTTCCTTTAATTTGGCTATATAGGCTCCACAGTCAGATGCACGTATGATGCTGATGTTGGTGTAAGAAACTGGACCAATAAGAAACCAACTTCAGCATCGTGATGCACGTTACTTATTCAGTACGGTGCTACCATTCATTACAGGTAAATCTCCACAATCCCCGGGATCAGTGTCCTCATCACAGGAGCCACCACACACATTCATGGGAAATCACTTTATTCTACACTATTACACACAACAATAGGGAAATCACATTTATCACATTTTACACATTTCTATGGATATAAAACCCCAGATATTTCCATCCCCTATAAATCCCCACCCCAGAGAGAAAGCGTCATCTGTCCCCAAACCAGAGCGCCCTCCCCTGTATACATCACACATCCAGCCTTATATTACTGTACATATACACATGGCACAACTGGGGGAAGGGGGACACTATCTCCGGGAATGAAGGGGTTACTGTGCTGTCCAGTAATGGGGAATGGTCACATACCTCCACCTGCAGAGCCGCACACTACATATATGGCTGCTCTGTGCTTACAGGACCTGGGATGATGTCACATGGAGGGGAGGAGTCAGGGGTTTCCATAGCAGCATATAAGGATCAGCCCTGTTTGTGGATGGAGCAGAGTGTGTGTACAAGGTGTACGGAGCAAAGCTGCGTGTGTACGAGGTGTACGGAGTGGAACTGTGTGTACAAGGTGTACAGAGCAGAGCCGTGTGTGTACGAGGTGTACGGAGCAGAGCCGTGTGTGTACGAGGTGTACGGAGCAGAGCCGTGTGTGTACGAGGTGTACGGAGCAGAGCCGTGTGTGTATGAGGTGTACGGAGAGGAGCTGTGTGTACGAGGTGTACGGAGCGGAGCCGTGTGTGTACGAGGTGTACGGAGCGGAGCAGTGTGTGTACGAGGTGTACAGAGCAGAGCCGTGTGTGTACGAGGTGTACGGAGCAGAGCCGTGTGTGTACGAGGTGTACGGAGCAGAGCCGTGTGTGTACGAGGTGTATGGAGCGGAGCCGTGTGTGTACAAGGTGTACGGAGCCGAGCCATGTGTGTACGAGGTGTACGGAGCGGAGCCGTGTGTGTACAAGGTGTACGGAGCAGAGCCGTGTGTGTACGAGGTGTACGGAGCAGAGCCGTGTGTGTACGAGGTGTACGGAGCGGAGCCGTGTGTTTACGAGGTGTACGGAGCGGAGCCGTGTGTGTACGAGGTGTACGGAGCAGAGCCGTGTGTGTACGAGGTGTACGGAGCAGAGCCGTGTGTGTACGAGGTGTACGGAGCAGAGCCGTGTGTGTACGAGGTGAGCGGAGCCGTGTGTGTGCGAGGTGTACGGAGCGGAGCCGTGTGTGTACGAGGTGTACGGAGCGGAGCCGTGTGTGTACGAGGTGTACGGAGCGGAGCCGTGTGTGTACGAGGTGTACGGAGCGGAGCCGTGTGTGTACGAGGTGTACGGTGCGGAGCCGTGTGTGTACGAGGTGTACGGTGCGGAGCCGTGTGTGTACGAGGTGTACGGTGCGGAGCCGTGTGTGTACGAGGTGTACGGAGCGGAGCCGTGTGTGTACGAGGTGTACGGAGCAGAGCCGTGTGTGTACGAGGTGTACGGAGCGGAGCCGCGTGTGTACGAGGTGTACGGAGCGGAGCCGTGTGTGTACCAGGTGGACGGAGTGGAGCCGCATGTACCAGATGTACGGAGCAGAGCTGCGTGTGCAATGTTTACTGAGAGAGGTTTGGACTGGAGCACATTTTTCTACAGGATGTAGCCAGGCCCATTGGGATGTCTGTCCTGTGGGGTGCACTCATATAGTGCTGGACAGCGCACCTTATCTAATAAAATGGGACTAACTAATAGGCTGAAAGCCACACACTGCATCACACATGTGTGGCTAGCATCCTAGCAAATCTCATTTATGTGCATATCTAATACCAGCAATCACCCTCTCCATTACATGGTAGGCTGAGAGTGGTTATCTCATTGGTATTCTGCACCTGGTTTGCCCACACCTTTATCATGGCGGGCTTGTTGCATCCTAATGGCCACTTTACACGCGGCTACATTTCTAGCTTATCCACAGGTAACTTACTGGCTGCAGTGAAATCATGGAGACAAGGTTCTATCTTGTTGCTGTGTACAAATGGAATAATGTCTCCATGATTTCACTGCAGCCAGTAAGTTACCTGTGGATAAGCTAGAAATGTAGCCGCGTGTAAAGTGGCCATAATAGTACACATGAACTTGTGTAGGTTAATGGATGTTTTGGGTGAGTTTTTTTGGGAGAGTATCATGTGGTGCAAATAGAGACGGGGAGGAGTGTGTGCAGCAAACAGAGAAAGGGATTTGAGAACTCAATGGGGAGCAAGGGGGTGATAGGTGCAGACACAGAATGGGGAGCCATGGGGTATATTTCCGGGCACAGAATGGAGAGCAAGAAGGTGGGATGGGTGCAGAAACATGAGAGGTTAGGGGGCCCAGGGGCAGATAAAGTATGGGAAGAGAAGGGGGTGGGTGCAGACACAGTATGGGGAGTGAGAAGGGACGGGTGTGGACACACATATGGGGCAGGGTATGGTATGGGTGCGGACACTGTATGGGGAGTGGGGAGGTGGGTGTGGACACAGTATGTGGAGTGAGTGGGGGATGAGTGTGTGGACACAGTATGGGAGGTGAAGGGGGGATGGGTGCGAACATAGTATAATGAGGGGAATGGGTGCGGACATAGGTATGAGGTGCAAGGGGGTGAGGAGGACGGAGATATTGAGAAAAGAGTGTGCTGTTCCCTCCAGATATAATTACTTTTAGTTGTTCAATTTACATATAATAGAAAATAATTATTGCATTTGTTTAATGTACTAGTTTCTCGCTACACTGCTGTCTGTTGGCCAGTATTTGAATGCTGCTCACTTGTCTGTTTAAATTAAGTTCGTTCAAATTTGACATTTGATCACTTGGCAATTGTTGGGTCACTTGCTCTAAGAAGCCATTTTATCCTGTGTTGCTGTGAGACCGGGACCACATCTACTGGGCTTGTGAAGGCATCAATTTCTGACCAGCAGCAACTGATGTCAGCTACTTTAGACAGTTACACTATTTCACCATCAAGTATCGTACTGTGTCCAGGTCACAATAAACCAAGTCTTGATTTGTACCGATAATGTGGTTTCACATTTTGAGTCTATGGAAGCTGAGTCTGTGCAGGTCCTGTCGGCTCCTCGTTCGGATAAAGGTAAGAAAATCACACAGCCTACCATTAGCAGCCATACCTCTAATCGCCTTGTGAAAAGACAGTACAGTCAAAAATTGTGTTAGGCCCCTTTCACATCAGCGGTAAAGTGCTGATTGCGGCAGTTGCTGTGAAAAAAAAACGCAACTGCCGCGATTACCGCATAAAGGCTGCACTTGCGGCAAGCCCCATGCTATGTCTATGGGGCTTGCGGCAGGTGCAGCAAGTGTGGTATAGTTGCGGTTTTGGCACTTGCCGCAGATGTGGCCGAAACTGCACTTGCCGCACACTTATGTTAAAGCCCCATATACATTGCCTGGGGCTTGCCGCAAGTGAACCGCAAGTGCGGCCATTATACGGTAATCGCGACAGTTGATCTAGGCCACTGTACACACATACAGCGGCCATAACCTGCCCATATGCTCTGCTTGATTGTTGCACATGTGTTTGGGCCTGTTCTACCCTCATCCATGGTTCCTGATTGGGCAGTGTGGGGGTCAGATCTGATAATGTCCGGATGTCATGTCTGGACCTGGTCTGCCTTTATCTGCGCTGCTTTTCTGGCGCCGTGGGAGTAGTTCAGAAATGCTTCAGGTACGTGTGCATTTGATATGGTTCTGCTTTTAATGCATTCAGGAGGCCGTAATGGCACAGCTTATTAAAAAACGTAGAGTAGGACTGCCCCATCTGAGAATGTCGTGACATGGCGGGGTAGCTCAAAGAGTTGATCAATTGTTTGCCAAATGTCTCAGTTTAAAGTACAGTTAGAAATTAATATGTGCACATGCACTTTTTGCATTACGTGCTAACCACAGGCAGTGCTGGCTTCTTGGCTTTTTTAACAGTTTATGTACCTTCAGTTTTAGCTGATGTTACTCCTTTTAAAGAGACTTTCTGCTAATTTTACCTCAGAGTGCTATAACAATTTTCCACATGGTAACAGTCACCCAGACTGGAAACCTCACATTTAACGCAAAATATTCTAGGAGTCTTATTGAAACGACCAATGGGAACTGTACATTGATTTTTATCCTCAAAATCGAAAGTCCATTTTTTAAAGAAACAGTACACTCAAAATGGCCGCAAAACATCCTGTGAAATCTCCCGACGCTGAAATACAGCAAGTGCAACCTGATTCTGAACATTATGAAGAGCGAGAAGCAAAGCCCACACTTGTAGCAGACCAATCACACGACCAATACGCTCTCTTAAACCGACTCTAAAACTCATTAAAAACTGACTACACCATAACAGATGAGCTATGCAAATGAGTTACTTCCCTCATGACAGGCTTTAATCACTACAAAAGTGATGCAGTGAGCTTACGAGACGCTGTTAGATGGCTGAACACAGCTCATGAAAGATACAAGAGACTGTCTGCAAGGTATAATGGCCACTTTACACGTCCCAACATCGGTCCGATGTTGGATACAACGGCGCGGGAGCGCGCATTTTTTGGGCAGAATTCCAAGATCGCATAGGAGATGTTACACAGTGCGATATCGGCAGGTAACACAACTGCAATGTGTACGCCCCCTTGTACGGGCGACCCAGGAACGACCATTTAACATGGGAGAGAATAGGGGAAGTTGTACTCCACATCGTTGTTGGGCTTTTACACAGCACGATCCGGCCACATCGTCCATCCAATATCGGGCAGTTGGAGAGCCTGCTCATTTCTCCCCGATATCGTTTTGGCATCGTTCGTGCATCGTATTGGACATTTACACCACACAACGCATGAACGTTATCGGGGCCAACGCACGAAGCATGTGACTTTTTATCGGAGTTGGACGCCGATATCGGGACGTGTAAAGTGGCCATAATACATTTTACAAAAAAAAAACTCTAATATCGATGAAGCCTTGTCGGAGCTAAGCAAGGCAGAATCAATAGACAGAGGAAGAGATGCCATGGTGCAAGATGTTAAAGTTAAAGCAGAACTTCGTATCCCTTATTTACAAAAAATTAGATCGCACAGATCATCCGATAAACATTCTGCTCAGACATACAGATCATCTTGCATAAGAAGTTCAGTCCTGAGTAACAGAATACTAGAATCCGGCATAAATGCAGAGGAATCTAAAATAAATGTTCCTTCACCAAAAGGGAGGCAGACGCAGAAGCTCAAGCTAAGAAAGCAGATGCAGAGGCTCAAACCCAAGAGAGAACGCAGAAGCAGCGGCTCAGATAAAGAGTCTTCAAATAGAGATGGAGGAAGAAAGTGTACACGCCAAGGTAAGAGTACTCGAACAAGCATTAAGCCAATGTTTCGATCCAGTTTGCCTACCACCACAGGAAGATGACCCAGTTAATCGTACCAGTCGAAACAGTCATCTGCAGTGCCCCATTTACAGTGGCGCTCAAACAGATGCCCAAACCTCCATGTCAGCTCTACCTGCGGTTCCGTTGTCATCCAAAGTACCCCCACAAACCCAAAACCATCACCCTGAGTTTTTAACAAATGGCGGAAACTCTTTGTAGATCCCTGACCCAGAAAATTCTTGAGGTTTGGGGACTGGTTAGACGGTATATCACGAATGAAAGGTGGAGGGACTCCCAATTCAGGATTATGCACGATACTATCCAGGGTTTCAATATCCCCCCGTCTCAGACAAGTCAAGTGAGGTGGATTCATTGTCCGAAATGTAAGACATCTATGACGGACCTGGAGCAGGGTCTCTGGTCTTGCCCTGGCTCACAAAGATACTGGAGAACGGTGGAAATATGGGCTAAAGAAATTTGTGGGGATTTGGGAGAGCTGAGTTCAATGCTCTGGTTGTTTCATTATCGGGCAAACTCTGACATTGACAGACAACCGAATATATTGTGGCATTGTATAGCATTGGTAGCAAAGAGACTTCTCCTTCAGCATTGGCTCAACGATAGAACCCCGGACTTATCTCAGGTCAGATTGACATTAAGACATACACTTACACTTGAATCTATAGATACTTTACGTAACCCAAGTAAATTGGACAAAAAATGTTTTCTCAAATGGAGAAGCTTTATTGAAAAAGAATTCACAGATGTGGAAATAAAGACCTTCATGGTGCCCTTTCGGTCTTCAGCTTGGTATGCACTGGAAGACTTAGGAGGGACTTTGGGTAGACTGAGATGTTTAGATTAAATGATGCATTTAAATTTTGCTTCACTGTATTATCTAAGTCAGAGGTCCCCAACTCCAGGCCTCAAGGGCCACCAACAGTGCAGGTTTTCAGGATTTCCTTAGTATTGCACAGGTGCTAATGTGATCATCTGCACAGGTGATGATTCCAAGCCCTGTGCAATACTAAGGAGATCCTGAAAACCTGCACTGTTGGTGGGCCTTGAGGCCTGGAGTTGGAGTTTGCAATTCTACTCTGGGCCCAGTGAATGCTCCTCTTCTTTGCCAGCTCACACAAGGACCGCTGTGTGGAGTGGAGTCACTTCCTTCAATGTAAGCCTTACAAAGGGGCTCAATATTGTTTCATTGAGAAAGTGATGTTCAGTCCACACACAAAGACCTGTGTAAGCCGCTTAGTCTATTTTCAGGGCACGTTGGCCAGAAATGGATCACATTGCCATCAGAAACCAGAGGAGATTGTGATTGGCAAGAATTTGAATCCATTTACACTTTATTACATCAGTAATAAGGACGGTTTATGTATAATGATGAGCGAGCACTACCATGCTCAAGTGCTCAGTACTCGTAACGAACAGTTGGATCCTCAGATAGGCTCGACTCAAGTACCTGAGTAAAATGTTAGTCAATGGAGAACCTGAGCATTTTTCCATAACATTTTTTCTAGAAAAATGCTTGGGTTCCCTATTGACTGCCATTATACTCAGGCACTTGAGTCGTGCCCATCAGAGCATCCAACTGCTCATTAAGAATACTGAGCACCCGAGAATGGTAGTGCTTGCTCATCACTATTTATGAAACATAAAATAAAATGTAAAAAATTGTTGTGACCTTTTCTTTAAAAAATTGCTGCCGATACATTACAATCTTAAAGGGAACCTGTCACCTAGAATTAAGGCCCTACACACTATCACTACCTGTCCCTACACCTTACTAGCTGCTCCCTATGTATCCCTATCTGAACTCAGACAACCCTCTGGCGCCATCTACTGCCTTTTTTAGGGATGTTGCCTGTGCAATTCATATAAATAGATCCACACGTTCTTTATATGTATTTATATACCATTTTTAATCATATTACAATACACATTTTTCTATACTTTTATATCCCTCATTTTAAATCTATTTTTTACTATTTTTAACAGAATTAAAGGTTATATTCTAAATAAGATATTTTAACAAGGCAGTTTTTATTAGAAATTTTTTTTTTCCTACATTCCATTTGGGCACATTTCTGACCATTCTTACTTTTTGCAAAAAAGGCAACCAAAATGAATTTTTAAAACTTTTAAACAGTTTACTACATTTTTCTCAGTCCTGATAAGTAAATAATGTATTTTTATTCGTAAATAATGTATTTTTATTCATATATATATCAATATTTACATATATAAATTATTTACGAGATCCTTATATTCCTATATACGGTATTTCTTCCACTAGATGCGGATTAAGGGTAGCCAGGGCCCGGGGCAGTTCAGACTCTGTGGGCCCCCCATGTGACGGTGTCATTATCATATACCCGAAACAGATTATTTTGGAAAAATAGTTGTCAAGGGAAACTATAACCTGCAAAACATCCATTGATCTAGTAAATCTACCCTTCAGTTAAAAAACAAGCAATAAAAAAGCTGCGTTTTTGCCACAAAAATGCACCAAAACCTAACCAGAAATGTTGCTGTGAACTTATTTTTAGTCTTTATTGCTTCAAATGTTTGAAAAAATAAAGCAAAAACGCTGCAATAATTAACATGCTGCCTCTTTTAAAAACGCAGCAGAAATGAAGCTGTTCCATTTAAATCAAGAAAAATCAGCAGGTGTGTGTGAAGGAGATTTCTGGAATCTTATAGGTTTTGCTGGTGCTGTAAAAAAGTTTTTTATTAGCATGGATTTGCATAAATCCAATTAAAAATGCTCTGTGTGAACTTAAACAATTACAGCTCTGAGGTAAACAACATCAAATACTGAACATCTGCACGAATTCTGAGTTAAAACCTCACCAAATACTCAGCGTGTGCACGAGACCTTACAGATACTGAGGTAAAAACTCACCAAATACTCAGCATGTGCACGAGACCTTACAGATACTGAGGTAAAAACTCACCAAATACTCAGCGTGTGCACAAGGCCTTACATATACTGAGGTAAAAACTCACCAAATACTCAGCGTGTGCACGAGGTGTAACATATACTGAGGTAAAAACTCACCAAATACTCAGTGTGTGCACGAGGCCTTACATATACTGAGGTAAAAACTCACCAAATACTCAGTGTGTGCACGAGGTCTTACAAATTCTGAGTTAAAACCTCAACAAATACTCAGCGTGTGCACGAGACCTTACAGATACTGAGGTAAAAACTCACCAAATACTCAGCATGTGCACGAGACCTTACAGATACTGAGGTAAAAACTCACCAAATACTCAGCGTGTGCACAAGGCCTTACATATACTGAGGTAAAAACTCACCAAATACTCAGCGTGTGCACGAGGTGTAACATATACTGAGGTAAAAACTCACCAAATACTCAGTGTGTGCACGAGGCCTTACATATACTGAGGTAAAAACTCACCAAATACTCAGTGTGTGCACGAGGTCTTACAAATTCTGAGGTAAAAACTCACCAAATATTCAGCGTGTGGACGAGGCCTTACAAATACTGAGGTAAAAACTCACCAAATATTCAGCGTGTGAATTGCAAACTGTAGAGGAGCCTTGACATGACGCTTTGAAAGTAAAGGTACCTTACGGGCTCGTCTGGAACGGAGACCATTGCGGTGGAGTACGTTACTTATGGTATTGACTGAAACCAATGTCCCCACTGCCATGAGATCTTCCCGGAGCTCCTTCCTTGTTGTCCTTGGGTTAGCCTTGACTCTTCGGACAAGCCTGGCCTCGGCACGGGAGGAAACTTTCAAAGGCTGTCCAGGCCGTGGAAGGCTAACAGTAGTTCCATAAGCCTTCCAACAGTGGAGGCAGGTAGGCCCAACTCCTTGGAAAGGGTTTTGTACCCCTTGCCAGCCTTGTGACCCTCCACGATCTTGTCTCTGATGGCCTTGGAATGCTGCTTTGTCTTTCCCATGTTGACCATGTATGAGTGCTGTTCACAAGTTTGGGGAGGGTCTTAAATAGTCAGAAAAGGCTGGCAAAAGAGATAATTAATCCACACATGTGAAGCTCATTGTTATTTGTGCCTGAACTACTTCTTAATACTTTAGGTGGCCCAAACAGAATGCTGGTGGTTTGAGGGGTTGAATAATAAATGACCCTCTGAATTAACTTTTAACGCTTTAAAAAAAAAAAAAATTTTGTGGCACTGCATTTCCACTTCCAGGCTGATCTACAGTCCAAATGTCACAATGCCAAGTTAATTCCGCATGTGTCAACCAGCTAAATCTGCAGGGGGTTGAATACTACTTGTAGGCACTGTACAATTTGATGGAGTTTTCCACCAGACTATATAGCACAACTAGCTAAATATACTACACTCTAAGTCAGAACAACATATATTTTCACTCACGGGTTCAAACACAGCTCACCCCCACCCCTCTTTTTTTTTCTTTTTTCTTTTTCTTCTCTTTTCTTCATTCATTCTTCTATTTGGGAAGTTTAATAAGCGATCTCACTGACTTGTAAAGAAACAGCAAATCTACTTTGTGAACAACGGCATGAAACCTATTGTGATATTTGACAGTTCTACGATGTATTGTTTACAAACATTGTGATGTCACACTTGTATCCACCCTGCTGCTGACGTCACATCACAGGGGCTGTCACTGATTTTTGGCGCTTTTTTAGGTTTAAATGAAATTGTTTCCAGTGTGCTCTTGATGTTCCCTGAGGAAGGAGCTCGGATAGAGGCTCAGAAACGCGTAGGATATAATAAAGAAAAATCTGCCCAGTTAACTCTTCGTTTCCTGGTGATTCCTGGTGGCAGGGCTTTCCGGCATTTTGTGCCATTACAGCATTCCTGTTTCCACGGTTATCGTGAAGGTGCGGCCCTGCAGCAGCCATTCTACAAGCCATCTTACAGGCGATTATACCGGTTGTGGATGACACAACCGAGCCAGGTGAGCAGTTCCTGATATATACCGCTATAACCCTTTGTAAAAAGGATAAGACCCTATGCACATTTATCTCACGTTTACAGGTTGATAATTGAAAGATTGACACCTGTTCTGGGTTTTGGAGACACTCCTGTTTTTGGCACACAAAACCTGATGAATCCTGATCAGGAAAAACTGCAGTGTGAAAGCAGCCTTACAGATGCAGTCCTTGCTGGGTTTGCTGACATTCGCCAGCCGGCGGTGCCTTTTTTTGTCAATTATAGTTAGCAATGAAAGTTAGGCTCCAGGGAAGACTAACTGAGTTGTAAAATTTCCAAATGCCCTGGCGGTCCAAGTACCTCGACAAAAGTGGATCATGTGAATAATCCTAAACCTCAAAAGAGAGTTATCCAGCCAATACTTCCATAGGAGGTAAAAAGATGGAAATACTGTTAGTATTCTCTTATCCAGTCAAGGTCTGTATTGAAAAAAGACCAGGATAAGATGGAAACAACATTGGGGACCAAGGTAGTATAGGTGATGAAACAAAGTACTGAACTAGCTGCTCAATTTGAGGCTTCAATAGCCACTCAATGCAGGCTAAGTGGCACCCTACAGAGGGATGATGCCTCCATTAGGGCAAATATTCTGGATACGCTCAAGAAAAAGAAGCCCAATGGCTGATAGGACAGCTTGTTAAGAAGATAGGAGGTGACTTGACCCTAGGGCTCTGTGAGTGTTATTCCCAATGTATATTGATCTATGGTCTGAGATACCACAAAAACAGGACTCCTACTGCCAAATGAAGTCTATAGTAGAGTGATCCACCAACATTCCCCATTGCAAAGTAAAACACTAGCTGAGAGAGACAGTCACCCTGCCTCTAGAATGTAAGGAAATGTCACTGTTAATGGTTAGAATCATCAACCAAAAGGAGATGCTTCCCTCCACCAGCACAAAAAGCTAAACTGAACTGGTTGACAGATGTTAACTTGACAGGCCTCTTTCATGTAAAAATATTTTAGCTGGAAGTTAGAGAAGTGCTCAGAAGTCTTGCGACTTTGCAAAACTGAGAGGTCTATGTTGATAGATCTTATTTATCTAGGACAAAATCAGAGACCGAATCAGCTCACCTGACATACTACTGAGGGCCCGGTTAGCTGGATTAACGCACAGTACCCACTAGTCTGTGTTCAAACTGACCTACAAAGCGGTATCCGCTAAATGGTGATTCACCGTGGATAATGGTCAAAGCCAACTGGATTATGAATCAGCCCTACGAGAAGCCTCACTTATTGTGCTGAATTATTGAGAAAAGAAGTACTGTCTGGTCCACCTATACAATATGCAATACGAAGGTCACCACTTCCATTTTCCCTAAATTCAGGGACACTCTTCCCTGTAGTCGTACTAGAGGTACCTCTCATACCTCGCGTGACATTATCACTGACCATAACATTCTTTCTGAGTCATTATGGCTCAGGCTGCAGTCTCGGCAAATCTGATTCAGACTAACAAGGTTACAGGTCGGTGGTCTCAGATGGTGTAACAGATTTACTAATTTTCTGGGTTCTCGGTTTCAGCCCATACCAAGGCCCAACCAGAACCCAAGATATCTCTACCAGACAGGTTTTCTGGTGGGAGCGATAAATTATGGTTTTTAAGGAAGCCTGTAAATTATATTTCAAGCTTTCAAGCTCTGCCCTCATTCCTCAGGGAGTGAGGTACAGCAAGTGGGGATTGTAGTCTCCCTTCTTAAGGGGATTCCCCAGTACTGGGCCATCTCTCTGCCAATTGATTCTCCTCCATTGTGATTGTTGGACAAGTTTTTCATGGTTTTAGTCCTGGTGCACGGTGAGCCTGATGGTGACTCCCTTGCTGAGATGAAACTCCGTAGGCTCCAACAGGGGGCGCAGCCGCCTGAGAAGTACTGTTTGGAGTTGCGGAGATGGGCCACTGACACCCAGTGGAATGACCTTGACCTTTGGAGTTTTTTCTATCTGGGTTGTCAGCTAGGCTTCAGGACTCTATGGCCCAATATTCTCCGGTGTCGGTGGAGGCCACCATGGCCCTTGCTGTCATGGTGGATAGACGCGTCAGGGAAATATCAACATGGACCTTGCTCATTTTATTGGGGTTTGTCTATCTATCCCAAAAAATGTTACACCTTTTCATAAGCTGTGACCCCATGGCCATGTGGAGGTGATGAGGGTCCAGTTCAGTCTCTCAAGCCCGTCAACCACTCCAAATCATACAGGCAAGCGTGCACATCGCAAGTAATGACACGGACACAGAATCCGTTCCAAGTCTTGCTCCTGCCCAAGCCCATGAGAATAAGCACTGCGCAGGAGTTTATTGACACACACATATTTATACAGGAATGCAAGGGGTGTTAGCAGGTGGGTTAGTCCTGAAACATTCTCTGAAATTGTTAGCCCTTGATTGGTTAGTTCCTGCTGAGTTATTCTAATATCTGAATTCCTCCTCTTCAGGGAGCAGCTGGATCTTGGGTGCAGCACAGGGTACAGGCGCCATCTTGGATGTTGTATAGCAGGCAGCATGGCACATCACATGGTCACATCACGTGACATATCTAGTCATTATTTATGTAAGGGAAAAGTTGTAGTATTTTCACCTATAAAGACACTTCATATCACTAAAATGGATGCCTTGTCTGGGTGTGTGCACATTACCAGGAAAAACTACCCTTGACCACCAGTCAATAGCAGCATTAAAGGGGCATTATTTAGAGACGTCTCTAAGGGGCGCTTACATCATATTACACTAATTCAGCAGCTTATTCTGAAAGAGAAGATTCAGTCAGATTCTACATAGTTAGAAGGGGTTAATCAGCATTTCAATTACAGTTACCAAGGTTAATATCTTGAGCACATTCTGTTAAAGCAATGCTCTACACAGAATACAAAGAAGCAGTATATGACCTTGAGAAGAACACAGTATTCCTGATTAGGGAGAACCATTAAACATCGAGAAAGGGAGGGGAAACAGAGAGTGAATTGTGACCAAGTGAAAGAATGAATGTAGAAAGATCATAGGCCATAAGATACTGTCAGTATGGAAAGTACTTAAATGGCTCTATAGGCTATATACATTATTTAACTATCCATTGCCATAACGCCTCCATCCTCAACAGAGGGAGGCGACCAGGATATGTACATTTCCTCCATTTATATGTCTCAGTTCACCATTTGTGCTGAGATTATTTTTGAGGGAAAAAAACCTGAGACTATCCTGTTTTTTTGCAGATAGTGGAGCCATAGATCATTTAGTGGATTATCTCGTTGTTCGGAATCTTGGTCTGGCCTGTAGTGCTTTAGCAAGATCACTTCTTCAATCTGCGGCTGTGAGAGGTGGTTCAAATAGTGTACAGGTTGCAGGTTACTTATGGATTATACATGACTGTGAGGTCTTATCTGGAGGGTCTGAATCGCTCTGGAAGTTATTCAGTCTCTGGGTTGTAGGGTCCTCCACTGGCTTCGCCCAGATGTAAGGCTTTGTTTGGTTGGGACTGACTCACTCTGGGAGGTGATCAGAGTACCAAAGACAGAGAGGAGATTGTTAGAAACTACATGATCATAATCAAGAAAAATGACACCTTGGCCCCTAACTGGGACAGCCTCCAGGTGGTAGCATATAGCCCATAGCTACTGTGTCCCCCGATGATGTGTCCAAGAAATCTATATACAGAACATACCATCCTTAACACTGTTGCAAACCTAGGTGTAAAAATAGTGTTAGAAAGATCTCTGTACTTTCTACTGACATACTTGTACATATTGATAAGATCATCCCAAACAAGAGATTAGCAGGTTGCTTCACACAACCGCAGTCCATGGTCCAGGTCAGTGCTTTCTAATTATAACAGGAATTTGAAAAAACTTCTCACCTTCCAGGTTCCTTCATGTGTTTGATTCACCTGCCTGGTGTGATATCATCTGTGAGCCATACAGGGCATAGGTAATAAAGCACTAGTGTCAGTAAATTTGTGCAGCTCCTGTCCAAGGCTAGAGAGCATTGATCTGGACTGGTTTCATGTAGTGAACCGCTAATCTCTATCCCAAAACTGAATAACCCCAAGTTTGATAACCTGTCATAGTACTGCAGCTCACCTATTCATTTAAAGAGGACCTGTCACCCCCCTGGTGCTATGCTGACTGAATGCATTACGTCCCCCATGTCTCTAGCCCCCCTGTAAGTTGTAAAAAAAGACTTGATAAAGTTTATGGATAAGGAGTCCAGAGGGACTTACTCAGTAATGAGTCATCGCTTTTGAATGGTGTCCTCCCCCCCTCCAGCGCTCTCTTGGACAGCCTCCTGTATGTGTCATTGCTGTTGCTGGCTGGTGTCCTTTCCGCCTCCAGCCCTCTTTGGTCCACCTCCAGCCCTCTCTTGTTCAGCCTCCTTTATGTATCTCCTCTCCACAGAGCGAGCAATGGGCAGGAGCCATTCCAGCAGCAGAAACGCCTTCTGCCGGTGACATCAGCCCCGGAGCCCGCCCTTATGTATGTTCAGCAGGGCGGGCTCTGCTGCTGACGTCACTGGCAGGAGGCGTTTCATCTGCTGGGACTGCTCCTGCCCATTGCTCGCTCTGTAGAGAGGAGACATAAAGGAGGCTGAAAAAGAGAGGGCTGGAGGTGGACCAGAGAGGGCTGGAGGCGGTGAGGACACCAGCAGCAGCGATGACACACACAGGAGGCTGACCAAGAGAGGGCTGGAGGACACCATACAACAGCAATGACTCATTACTGAGTAAGTCCCTCTGGACTCCTTATCCATAAACTTTATAAAGTCTTTTTTTACAACTTACAGGGGGGCTAGAGACATGGGGGACCCCTTCCCTGAATGCAGCAGATACGCTGCATTCAGTGCTGCATTCAGTTAGCATAGCACCAGGGGGGTGACAGGTCCTCTTTAATAATTTTTATATGGTCATTTTTCTCTAATACCTACCACCCAAATGTCCATTGTCTATATGATAGGCCTCACATTTTAAGATGCACTGGTCAAATCAAATCAATGTATCATCAGGGGATGAAAAGATGGAAAATCTAAATTACTTGCTGGAAAGACATCAGGACTCTTAACCCACGGCCTCAAATATGACTGAAAGTTTTAAACAGGTAAAAAGGAGTTTGGTATTTCATGCCTATGATGAGAACAATGCCAACCAGCTATGATGTCCAGAGATGGAACGATGGAGCCAACTAGATTGTTTTTTACAGCTCCAAATAAATTGGAGTTACAGAGGTAGTATAACACATTGATCTATGTTGTTTCTGTCACTATAGTGATTATAGAAGACTCTCTAGTCTGGTACAATATGGTAAATAAGATTATTTCTTATTTCCAGGAAAAACAAAGGATCTAAAAATGTAATCTAGTGTAATTCTCCCCTTACTATTTAATAACTAAATAATTAAGAGTTCTAACCCAACTCCATAGTTCCTAAGTCAATATCGCAATATGTAAAGAATACAGAAGAGTGGATCCGTGAAAGTTACTCTATATAAAGGTTTAATTGGGACCATAATTTACCCATACCTCATTGGAAGTCACTGATTGGGCAGTTTGGCTCTCCACCCACATACAGCCAGCGATGAGCATACCATTTCTGGGGACAAGAGGGGTGGGATTTGTAGTTTTTTTTATTTTAGAAACACACTACAGCCGATAACCCCCAGTGTGAGTCATTAAAACACTGCACGTGGCTCGCACCAAGCGTACACGTGCACAGCGATGCTTGCTGGAGTGCTCTGGATACGTAAAGCACCCGAACTCTGACCATGAAGGGGTTCGCTCATCGCTAGTAAAGAATAAAGAAAAACAAGTCCAAAACACAAGCATATACCACAAAGCAAACAATTAATGAATGGAAACAAGTTTTAAGAGACATATAATATCTGGAAATATTTTATATGCATGGTTGTCATACAGGTGTGTTATCTGGATTTAATTTTCATTTTGGAACTCAAACATTCAATGTTAAAAATACATTTTTTAACCATAATTTTAGAGCTCTACACCCTGTACCCTAATGCCAATTAAAGTCATCCATTGAGGAACAACTATCACCGGGTGAGTGCCTCTTTCTTCAATGTGAAGTTGCATGTTTTCATGTTGGTTGTTTTTGTCAATACCACACATTCAAAGAATGTAGAAAATAGATACCGTATATACTCGCGTATAAGCCGAGTTTTTCAGCCCAAAAATTGGGCTGAAAAGTCCCCCCCTCGGCTTATACGCGAGTCACTGTATACATTGTATACAGTATACAGCCGCCCGCCCCCATCAGTATACAGGCTTCCCCCTTGCTGCACAATCCTGTAAAGGAATACATTAGTATACTTATCCCTGCCGCTGTCCCGCCGCCGCTATCGCGCTCCTCCGGCTTCATCTGTCTTCTTCCGGCTTCCTCCGGTGGGCGCAGGCAATGACATCATTGTCTGCGCGCCAGAGGAGGAAGCCGGAAGACGCTGGATGAAGACGGAGGAGCGCGATAGCGGCGGCGGGACAGCGGCAGCGGGACAGCGGCAGGGATC
This sequence comes from Allobates femoralis, assembly GCA_033576535.1. NCBI lineage: Eukaryota > Metazoa > Chordata > Amphibia > Anura > Aromobatidae > Allobates > Allobates femoralis. The sequence goes on from JARQOC010000006.1 coordinate 461,789,596, forward strand.
AGTATACTAATGTATTCCTTTATAGGATTGTGCAGCAAGGGGGGGGGGCCTGTATACTGATGGGGGGGTTGTATATACCTCTGGGGCTGTATATACCTCTGGGGCTGCTGTATACTACCACTGGGGCTGCTGTATATACCTCTGGGGCTGTATATACCTCTGGGGCTGCTGTGTACTACCACTGGGGCTGCTGTATATACCTCTGGGGCTGTATATACCTCTGGGGCTGCTGTATATACCTCTGGGGCTGCTGTATACTACCACTGGGGCTGCTGTATACTACCACTGGGGCTGCTGTATACTACCACTGGGGCTGTATATACCTCTGGGGCTGCTGTATACACCTCTGGGGCTGCTGTATACTACCACTGGGGCTGCTGTATATACCTCTGGGACTGTATATACCTCTGGGGCTGTATACTACCTCTGGGGCTGCTGTATACTACCTCTGGGGCTGCTGTATACTACCACTGGGGCTGCTGTATACTACCACTGGGGCTGCTGTATATACCTCTGGGGCTGCTGTATACTAACCACTGGGGCTGCTGCTGTATATACCACTGGAGCTGCTGCTGTATACTACCACTGGGGCTGCTGCTGTATATACCACTGGGGCTGCTGCTGTATATACCACTGGGGAGGCTGCATACCTGTGCTGGGGTCCACCCTCGGCTTATACACGAGTCAATAGGTTTTCCCAGGTTTTGGGGGCAAAAGTAGGGGGGTCGGCTTATACACGGGTCGGCTTATACACGAGTATATACGGTACTCCATTGTTGCCTTTTTTGCTGTTTAAGAATATGATTTCTGGACAAAATGTTGCCTACATTCAGGACATGTGACACAAGAACAAAATGATGTTCATTTTGCAGGTCAACAAAACTAGTCATCTAGCAAATTCTTAATTCTCAACATTAAAATGGTTTTTCATTGGTATGAATTACTTTATGTGTAATAAGATGTGATTTAATGTTATAACTTTTGCCACATTCTGAACGTGAAAACAGCTTCTTCCCTATATGCTTTCTCTGATGTCTTAAAAGATGTAATTTCTCGTTAAAACATTTCCCACATTCTGAACATGAAAATGGCTTCTCCCCTGTGTGACTTCTCTGATGTCTAACAAGATGTAATTTCTGGTTAAAACATTTCCCACATTCTGAACATGAATGTGGCTTCTCCCCTGTGTGACTTCTCTGATGTCTAACAAGATGAAATTTCTGGTTAAAAGATTTACCACATTCTGAACATAAAAACGGCTTTTCACCTGTGTGAGTTCTCTGATGTGCAATAAGTTGTAATTTAACATTATAACTTTTGTCACATTCTGAACATGAAAATCGCTTCTCCCCTGTGTGAATTCTGTAATGTCTAACAAGGTGTGATTTCTGGATAAAACATTTTCCACATTCTGAACATATAAATGGCTTCTCCCCTGTATGACTTCTCTGATGTGCATCAAGATCTGATTTCTGTGAAAAACATTTCCCACATTCTGAACATAAATATGGCAAATTCCCTGTGTGAAATCTCTCATGTCTAATGAGGCTTGATTTCTTATTATAACATTTCCCACATTCTGAACATGAATATGGCTTTTGTCCTCTGTGAGTTTTTTGATGGTCAACAAGATTTGATTTCCGAGTATAACATCTCCCACAATCTGTGCATGAAAATGGCTTCTCCACTTTGTGTACTCTTTGATGTTCAACTGCTTTTCCATGATTTTTACTTTGTGGAATAGTGTGCGGTGAATGAAAAGATAAGACCTGTTGTAAAGAATCAGATAATAGATTTTTCATAGGAAGAGCTGAGCATATAGCTGGGATAAAAGCATGAGCTTCATATGTATCTTCTGTGATCCCATGATCTTCAATTTTAAAATCTGAAGTCATCACGTCTTCATATGAGCTTTTGAAACAATCGCCTGGAAAAAAATAAATAAAATGGGGATTTTCTATAATGTTCAAATATTATTAACATATTATAAACATAATATATTAATTTTATGCTGATATGTCTATATTAGGCCCCCTTTACTCATCCATTTAAAAAATGCACGTGTTGTACAGTCTGTTTTGGACATCCATATGCAAAGATAGATAAATGATCAATGATGATAGAGAGAAAGAAAGACAAAATAGATTGATAGAGAAATGGATAGATGTCAAACAACTATATAATGCCCACCCCCCTACATAATGTAAGCTTGCACCCTTTAGTGCCTTTCATGTGGCACTAAAGGTTGTTTAGCCATGTATTTAGCTACTAAATAATTAATGTTGTGTGGTCCCCAACTATTTTTGATAGCCAGCCAGAGTAAAGCAGACAGCTGCTGACTGCAACCTTGTAGCTTTTCCTTGGCAGGTGATGCAAAACAGAGGTGGAGCGGTATAGAGAGGACCGCTCCACCAGCTCTATGGTACTGGAGGTCTGGAGAAAGCAGGCGACGGGCACCGCTCCACACGGCACAGATACGGCTGCAGAGTGTGGACCCCGGCTGCACATGACCGGGACCAGGGCGGAGGACCACCGGCTGCACAAGACGGAGGGTGAGCAGCACACATATGCAGCGGGTCCCCTGCTGCACTGACACAGTGTGCCGCAATTGCTTTCACAGCAGCGGTTTCGGCACCTTGTATCAGTGCACTGGGGACCGCTGTTTTGCAGAGGGTGGGTGGTGATGTTAGGGGCTGGGGCGGCCAGTAGGAGCCCTGGGGGTGGTTTCATTCCATAGTGTTTAGTGGGCAGGGGGCGGGCATGTATGGCCTGGGGGTGGCTGGCCATACTAGGAATAGGGGAGGGGGTGTGATTGTGCTAGAGTAGGTGTAAATCACACCCCCTGGACATTCTCTGCCAGCAGTAAATGTGTTATATCTAGGAAACCCTGCAAAATGTTGACAACATGTATATTGCAGATTGTCAACATTTTGCAGCCCAGATATAAATATGAAATAAAACATAAGCCCGGACAACCCCTTTAATGATACATATCAAAATTGGTGTTTAGAAAGATGAAATACAGCTTTCAAACTCTTGATAACAGTGGGAACGCTGTTTTGCAGCTTTATGAACATACTGTCCGAGACTGCTGCCAACTATGGGTTGGAGCTCAGTGGTGACACTTTTTAATACTGCTGCTAACATTGAGTAAGCTGAGTTACAGCTCAGTGATGACATGTTCTAAGATTGATGCTGGGAAAGCCATGTTGTAGATTAGTAATGATACCCTCTGAAACTATTGTTCGCACAGGGAAAACTGGGTTACTGCTTACTGAAGAACTCTTTGTGAGACTTCTGCTGATGTTAGGAAAGGTGGGATGTAGCTCAGTGATTGTACATTTAAACTCCTGTAAGCAAAGGTGGGTTACAACTCAGGGATTACGCATTCTTTGAAATCTACTGATGCTTGAAAAGCTGGGTTATACCTAATGGCCACTTTACACGCGGCTACATTTCTAGCTTATTCACAGGTAACTTACTGGCTGCAGTGAAATCATGGAGACAAGGTTCTATCTTGTTGCTGTGTACAAATGGAATAATGTCTCCATGATTTCACTGCAGCCAGTAAGTTACCTGTGGATAAGCTAGAAATGTAGCCGCGTGTAAAGTGGACATAAGTGATAATACATTTTGAAACTGAGGGTAGCTGGGATGATTTTTTCTATTGTAAGACCTGTTAACATTTATATATATGGTTAAAGGACTGTTTTGTGGACTCTTCCTTGTGTTATACTGCCACCTGCTGCCAAAAAGAAAGGATAGTAGAGACTAAAACCCCTGCTGCTGAGAGTGACATGGAACAGTCCAGGAGATGGATGGGTGGGGTCTCCAGAAGAAGAAGAGAGACAACTTTCACGTGTGTTGCAGAGAGAGACACAGACCTAAAGAGACTGGATGTGGAGTGAGGAGCCAGACTGCACGAGCAAGGCAGAGATCCAGGACAAAGACTGAACTCGAGAAACGCCTGTCAGCGAATTACGGGCCCCAACGGCAACGAGGTACCTCGCAGTAAATCTTGCAGTAAAACTCGCAGTAAATCTTGCAGTAAAACTCGCAGTAAAGTGTGCACACTGTTTTAGTTAGGGACAGATAGTAAATGACTCTGCAGTTCAATATACAAGTAATATAAAGAAAACAAACACTCTGCGTCTCGCTTGATAAAGACATTACATTTCTTTATTTAAAGACATTCAGAGACCTTGCATTCTCGGCAAACTAGTCACAGTGGTTATATATATTGTATTTACTTTTGTACACCTTCCCACTCCTTCCCCTTCTTTCCCGCACTTTTCCCTCAGTTGTATTAAAAGTGCATTTGTTTAACACTCTGTGTTCCGTGAAGTCCTTGCGTATCCCGTCACCTGTGGGCTATTACACTTGGCGTAGTCGGCAGGATATGCAGACTGGTACTGAACAATGGAAGGACAGAGAGATGTTGTTGATGGAAATGTTCCAATACAACCTGATGGGGGAATACCAGCAAGGTAACTGTCCCTGGGTGCTATGCTGACCCATATACCAAAATTTACTGGCAACAATGTACCTCTCCATGACTGGGCGCAGAGAGTGAGGGGCATGTTGAAAGTAGCAGGAGTAACTGCAGAAAACCAAGGGGAGATACTGTTGATTGCCCTTGAGGGCCATGCTCAAGAGACTGTTTTATTGCGCCCTGAGAGTGAAAGAAAGACGTTAGAACAGGTGGTGAAGATTCTGGAGAGGGTGTATGGCGGCAAGCCAGAAGCAGGTGATTTGCAGGCACAACTGTTCTACCGACTGCAGGGTGAAGAGGAAGGCTTGCCACAGTATGCGAATGCCCTCCAGAGAATAATGAGACAAATGCTTACAGCAGAGCCAGAGCTAGCACAAACCCCTAGTTACGCTAACCGTACCCTGCGAGATCAATTCCTCAGAGGATTACATAACCCCAAGATCAGAAGTGCTCTCCGTGAACGGCTCAGGGTGGAAAAAAATTAACTTTTCAGGAAGCACTGGAAGAAGCAGTCTCTCGCATACACGCTGAAAATTGCGACCCACATAACGCGGGGTGAGAGGTTTGTGCTCATAGGGTAGTCCCGAGGGAGAGAAACCGAGAACCAAGCCAGCTTGAAGTTAAAGTGGATCAGTTACAAGAGGCTGTTACCGCTCTACAAGAGTTGCTGAAGAATATGCAAGTACGAACGGCAGCACCGCGGCCGGGTACCCGCATGTATACCTATCGAGAAGAGAGGGGACAGATCGAGCAGAGACGATCCAGACCCTCTAGAGACTACCTATGCTGGAACTGTGGAAATCGGGACCATATATCACGGCACTGCCCGGAGAGGAGGATGTCTCAAGAAAGACCGCCGTTAAACTAGTACCTCCCTCTATGGTCGGGCACATGGAGGGGGGACCAACTGAGCTTATAGAAAACAACCGCCCTGAAGATATAGCAGCCAGCACACCAACGATCACGGCCGAATTTGAAGGGAAAGCAGTAAGTTGCCTAATGGATACTGGGTCTCAAGTGACCACCATGCCAGAACAGTTCTTCTATCAACACTTTGGACAAACTATATCCATTGATGAAAGGACACATATCAGACTGAGGGCTGCGAATAATCTTCCCATTCCGGTTGTAGGGGTCGTGTGGATGAACATACGTGCCTGTGGTCAGAACTTAGGCCAAAAAGGGATCGTGTTAACGGAGGGCCGGTATGGCAGAGAAGTACCGGCTATCGTGGGCATGAACATTCTGAAGGAACTAGACCAGTTGCTCTTCAACAAGGAAGGCTGTGATTACTGGAAAATGACTGCTGCTAACAGGCCCACTCAAAAGGTCTTCCAACACCTTATCCGTGCCAGGGGGCTGTGGAGGAATGGTGGGAGCCGCTACCCAGTGGGGAGGGTTCGAGTCCCAAGACAGACAACAATTACTCTACCTCCAAATCGGGAGACAGTCCTCACCTTGCCAGTCGGGGCCCATCGTATGCTCGAGAGGATGGAGGTGTTGGTAGAACCTTACCGCGGTGAAGAGAACGAAGACGAACCGTTGGTGGCTCGCACTTTAGCAACAGTAAGAAATGGAAGAGTCCCTTTCCGTTGCGTGAACACTGGTGAACAGGCCTACACCTTGACCTCGGGAGCTGTTCTAGCCCATGTCTACCTGGCGCCTGAAGAGGTGGCGAACTCAGAATTGATTGAATTGAAGCCCATCGCAGGGGAGACCTGGACTTTGGCTGTTTCTATAGAGAGAGAAGAGAAGCCCACTGATCAGTAGAACAGTCAAGTTATCCTAGGACAGATGGAAGTGGACCTGACCCCCTTCGCTTCAGAGCAAGCCCAGGCCATAGAGGACTTAATCTGGGAGAATCAAGCCACGTTCTCCCGTTACGCAGAAGACTTCGGCTGTACTGACAAGATTCAGCATGAAATACCCACGGGAGATGCACCACCAATCAGAGAAAGGTACAGACAAATACCCCCAAAACATCACCAAGAGGTGAAAGAGCTCTTGGCACAAATGCTGAAGAGCGGGGTGATAAGAGAGAGTCAGAGTCCATGGGCTGCCCCAATCGTGCTGGTCAAGAAAAAGGATGGGTCTACTCGCTTCTGTGTTGACTACCGCAAGCTTAATAGATGCACTGTTCGTGATTCCTATCCCCTGCCCCGGATAGAGAAGTCCCTGTCTGCGCTGGGAGAGGCACGCTACTTCTCCTCCCTTGATCTAGCAAGCGGATATTGGCAGGTCCCTGTGGCAGAGAAAGACAAGGCCAAGACCGCATTCATTGTGCCCATGGGACTCTTCGAGTTCAATCGCATGCCGTTTGGGCTAAATAATGCCCCAGGAACTTTTCAGCGCCTCATGGAGAGTTGCCTTGGAGACATGAACTTCAAAGCCACGTTGATTTATCTGGATGACATCGTAGTGTACTCTGCAACCTTAGAAAAACATCTCGAACAACTGGGTCAAGTGTTTCAACGATTACGGGACCATGGGCTTAAACTGAAACCAAAAAAATGCCGGATCTTTCAAAAAGAGATTGACTATCTCGGGCACAAGGTGACGGAGGCCGGCGTGCAGCCGTCCGATGGGAAAGTGAGAGCAGTGCTACAATGGCCCACACCCAGCACAGTGAGAGAAGTTCGAGCTTTCCTGGGACTGGCCGGATACTACCGTCGCTTTATCAAGGACTTCGCGAAGGAGGCAGAACCTTTGCATGAATTGCTCCGAGGAACTGCGAAAGGACCAAAGGCACAGAAAATTCGCTGGGGACCAAGACAAACAGAAGCCTTACACTGACTGAAAGAGGCCTTGGTCAGCGCCCCTGTGCTTGCCTATGCGGACTACAACCTCCCCTTTCGGTTATATACAGACGCGAGCCTCTATGGTCTAGGTCAGGGGTCTCAAACTCGGCTGGGTTGGTGGGCCGCACATAGAAAAATATTTTTCTATCGGGGGGCCGCATTGCTTGTAGGACTAAGGGTGCTTTCACATCAGCGGTAAATGTTGATCGCGGCAGTTGCGGTGAAATAAACGCAACTACCGCGATTACAGCATAACGGCCGCGATCGTGGCACACTTGCGGCAAGCCCCATACAATGTCTATGGGGCTTGCGGTAAGTGTGCAGCAAGTGCGGTTTCAGCACTTGCGGCTGCAAAAAAAAATGCTGCATACCGCGTTTTTTTCGCGCCCGCACCTGCCGCAAGTGCCGAAACCGCACCTGCCGCACACTTACCGCAAGCCCCATAGACATTGTATGGGGCTTGCCACAAGTGTGCCACCATTGCGGCAGTTATGCGGTAATCGCGGCAGTTGCGTTTTTTTTCACCGCAACTGCCGCGAACAGTGCAAAACGTGATGTGAAAGCAGCCTAAGTGACATTTTTAGTAATACTAGATTTTTTTGCTCAATGTAGTAATGTCAAAATCCTGACCCCTTTCTTGTAGTAATGTCCCCATCTTGGTCCTTTTCTTGTTGTAATGTCCCCATACTGGTTCCCAACCTGGTCCCCCTCTTGTACTAATATCCCCAACCTGGTCCCTTTTTGCAGTAATGTTCCCCATGCTGGTCCCCTTTTGTAATAATGTCCTCCATGCTGGTCCCCTTTTGTAGTAATGTCCCCCATCCTGGCCCCCATAGTGTAGTAATGTCCCCCATGCTGATCCCCTTTTGCAGTGATGTCCCCCATGCTGCTCTCCTTTTGCAGTGATGTCCCCCATGCTGGTCCCCTTTTGTAGTGATGTCCCCCATGCTGATCCCCTTTTATAGCGATGTCCCCATAGTGTAGTAATGTCCTCCATGCTGGTCCCCTTTTGTAATAATGTCCTCCATGCTGGTCCCCTTTTGTAGTAATGTCCCCCATCCTGGCCCCCATAGTGTAGTAATGTCCCCCATGCTGATCCCCTTTTGTAGCGATGTCCCCATCCTGGCGCCCACAGTGTAGTAATGTCCACATTCTGGCGCCTTTTGTAGTGATGTCACCATCCTCACCCCCATAGTGCAGTAATGTCCCCTATGCTGGACCCCTTTTTTACTGATGTCCCCAACCTGGTCTGAATTCTTATCACACACTAACTCACGCACACACTAACACACTCACTCACTGTCACTCATGTGGAACAAAAGGGGGGGGACCACAACCGATGAGCGGTACCTGGTGGTCTAGTGGGGGCGACAATAATAGATGTGGGGGGTTCGCATCTCACCTTTGCAGGTGTTGCAACCCTGCACAACCTCGGCGTATCGCAGTGGATGGCTCCGGACTCCAGCGGTCGGGGTTTCCTCCATGAGCAGCTCCTTCTTCCAGTCAGGTGACTCGAGCAGCCGATCACCTGACCCTGTGACGTTCTCGGTTACGTCACCGCAGGCCCTTTGGATTCTGTTAGCGGTGACTCTGGTTCACAGCTGCTCCTGCTGCAACCCTAGGATGGGGATATGATATTTGTACAGAAGTGTGAGATTATAACAGAAGTGATAGAGCACAGGAGGCACACGCTTAATTACCTTTAATAAACCACAATGCATTTCCACGGCGGCCCGCCGTCTTCATCACGTAAATCCACCTGATGAAGACGGCGGACTGCCGTGGAAACGTGTTGTGGTATATCAAAGATAATGAAACGTGTGCCTCCTGTGCTCTAGCGCTTCTGTTATAATCACACACTTCTGTACAAACTCGCAGGCACGCTCACAGGCAGGCACACAGGCACTCTCACAGGCAGGCACACAGGCAGGCTCACAGGCAGGCACACAGGCACTCTCACAGGCAGGCACACAGGCAGGCACACAGGCAGGTAGGCTAACAGGCAGGCACACAGGCACTCTCACAGGCAGGCACACAGGCACTCTCACAGGCAGGCACACAGGCAGGCTCACAGGCAGGCACATTAACACACACATTAACACTCACATTAACACACACATTAACACTCACATTAACACTCACATTAACACTCACATTAACACACACATTAACATTCACATTAACACACACATTAACACACACACTTTTGCTATGCTAACCATGCTGGCGGCGGTCCCGTGCATGGGACCGCCGCGGTCTCTGCTATAATCTTCTTTCCGGCCGCTTCACTCTGCCGCTCGCTCTGCTGATGTGCCAGTTCATTGCAAGCCGCAGTCAACCAATGAGAGGCCCGCAGGTGACCTCGGTGTATGACGTCACCTGCAGGCCTCTCATTGGCTGACGGCTTGCATTGAACTTACAGAGCGAGCGTCGGAGTGAAGCGGGCAGCGGCCGGAAGTAATATTATAGCAGAGACCGCGGTGGCCCCATGCACTGGACCGCCGTCAGCATGGTCAATTGTCCAAGGTGCCGGGGGCCGCACAGGGAAGCCCCAGGGGCCGCATGCGGCCCGCGGGTCGCGAGTTTGAGACCCCTGGTCTAGGTGCAGTACTGGCCCAGGTACAGGACGGTATCGAACAGGTGATTGCATGTGGAAGTTGGACGTTGCAAGAAGCCGAACGCAACCCTGAGAATCACAGTTCTTTTCATCTGGAGTTACTGCCACTAGTATGGGCAATAACCAAAAGGTTCTCTGAATATCTCACGGGAGCTCAGATTGAAGTCTATACGGATAATAATCCACTGGCTCACACCTCCACCGCCAAACTGGTGGCAATGGAACAGAGGTGGTTGGCACGACTCTCCAGATATAATTATCATGTGCAGTACAGTTCCAAGCATGAAAATCAGAATGCGGATGCCCTCTCTCGTGTTACCACAGTAGCCCCAGTGGGGGAAAGAGATGAGCAGTTAGAGGAAGACGAAATTCCAGACTTCAGTAAATTCACCGCCCAAGTGGTGGAGGCTTGTATACGGGAGATTACGTCGGGCACAACATCGCACCTGCTTGGCCAAACCAGAGAGGAATGGGTGAAGATCCAGTCATCTGATCCAGAACTGCTTCAAGTGAAAGAGTGGGTGATCCGGAAGCGTAAGCCTAGGAAGGAAATACGGGCCATGCTGTCACACGCGGCCCTACAGATTCTCAGCCAGTGGGACAAGCTATCGGTGCAAGAAGGGATGCTGTATCGGAAGGTGCACCTAGCTATGGAGCTGGAAGTACGGTGGCAAGTGGTAATACCCCAGAATATGGCAGTACCATTGGCCCGAGAAGCGCACAAGAGAGGAGCCCATTTTGGGCCGGACAAGACTTACCAGTGGTTGCAAAGAATAGTGTACTGTCCTCAGATGCTTCGGGCAGTGGAGAAGGCCTGTAAACTGTGTCGTTCCTGCGAGTTAAATAAAGCTCTCCCACAGCGAGCACCAGTACAGATCATTGTCACCAAAGAGCCGTTGGAGGTACTTATGATAGATTACCTGAAGATTGGCCACTCCCACCGGGGCTATCAGTTCTGCCTTGTGATGACAGACCACTTCTCAAAATTTGCGGTGGTGACGTCCACCAGAGATCAGACGGCTGAATCGGCTGCTCGAGCCATCAGTGATGACTTTATCCGGGTATATGGCTGCCCTAAAAAGATGCACTCTGATCAAGGGGCCTGCTTTCAGGGCAGTGTCATGAGAGGGCTGCAAAGGATCTACGGGATGCAAAAGTCAAGAACCTCGCCTTATCATCCACAGGGCAACGGAGCCTGCGAGAGGTTTAACCGGACCCTCCTACAAATGCTATGCACATTAGAAGATGATCATAAGAGTCACTGGCCCAGTTATCTCGCAGAACCCGTATGGGCATACAATAACCGTGTCCACTCCACCACTGGGTACGCGCCATACGTGCTATTGTTCGGAAGAGCTGGAAGAGGCATTGAAGAACTAAACCTGGCTCCACCCGAGATCAGTGAAAGTCAGAGCGTAGGTTCTTGGGTTGACTGTCACCGTCGACGGCTGGAGACTATCCATCAAATTGTCACCAAGCGGTTGCAAGAAAAGATATACCCCCGGCAGGAACCTGTACATGAGGCCCTGTTCTCACCAGGAGACAGAGTGCTAGTTGCAGAGAAACACCCGAGACACAAGTTGAGTGAGCGCTGGAAACCAGAGCCGTACATTGTGACCAGAAGAGTCTCTCCCAACGGGCCAGTGTACGAAGTGAGAAGCGAGTGGGGAGGTGGCACCCTCATCCTGCATCGTAACATGCTGAGGCCCTGTTATTCAGAAGACAGGACCGGGCAAAGCGACTCGGGGTCTGTGACCGTGCCCGTTCCTGCTACTCTCGAGGAGGGCTCTGACAATGAAGAATGGTGGCGGGCCACGTCCAATCCAACAGACTGGGGGAGGTCGAACCCCCCATCCGTTTAAGATGCAGGTGCTACCCCTGCAGAGCATGAGCCACCAATCTCCAGAGATGATGACGAGGATATTGTACTCCCTGCTACTGCACCAGGGCCTGGTGAATTAGCCGTAACTCCACGTAGGACTGAACGGGCTAATGCTGGTATTCCCCCTGATCGGTACTTGGCAGATGAATTTGTGTATTCTGTCACTGGAGTCGATTGTAAGACATTGGCTCCCAGGCAGCAGGTTGTAGAGCACGGCAGAAGTTGCCATCGTGTGTTCCTGTGCAGAGGGCCCCAGGAGAGTATCGGCCGGGACGGCCGATGTTAAAGAGGGGGGGAAATGTAAGACCTGTTAACATTTATATATATGGTTAAAGGACTGTTTTGTGGACTCTTCCTTGTGTTATACTGCCACCTGCTGCCAAAAAGAAAGGATAGTAGAGACTAAAACCCCTGCTGATGAGATTGACATGGAACAGTCCAGGAAATGGATGGGTGGGGTCTCCAGAAGGAGAAGAGAGGCAACATCCACGTGTGTTGCAGAGAGAGACACAGACCTAAAGAGACTGGATGTGGAGTGAGGAGCCAGACTGCACGAGCAAGGCAGAGATCCAGAACAAAGACTGAACTCAAGAGACGCCTGTCAGTGAATTACGGGCCCCAACGGCAACGAGGTACCTCGCAGTAAATCTTGCAGTAAAACTCGCAGTAAATCTTGCAGTAAAACTCGCAGTAAAGTGTGCACACTGTTTTAGTTAGGGACAGATAGTAAAATACTCTGCAGTTCGATATACAAGTAATAGAAAGAAAACAAACACTCTGCGTCTCGCATGATAAAGACTTTGCATTTCTTTATTTAAAGACATTCAGAGACCTTGCATTCTCGGCAAACTAGTCACAGTGGTTATATATATTGTATTTACTTTTGCACACCTTCCAGCTCCTACCCCTTCTTTCCCGCACTTTTCCCTCAGTTGTATTAAAAGTGCATTTGTTTAACACTCTGTGTTCCGTGTAGTCCTTGCGTATCCCGTCACCTGTGGGCTATTACACTATGACTTCTTCCGACGCTGGGATTGAGATCAGTGATACTACTTTTAGAAACTACTACTGCCATTGCTAAGAGATTTTATATTACTGATGCTGGGAAAGCTGATTTTCAGTTTAGTGTAATTTGTTGCTTACAAACAGGTTAATGTTTTTTAGGCCAAGCTTCACTACAACAATTAAGAAATCCTGTGTATTACCTGTTGATGAGAGAGGCCGCTGAACTTCCATCATGATGTCCTTGTACAGATCTTTATGTCCTTCTAAATACTCCCACTCCTCCATGGAGAAATAGACGGTGACGTCCTGACACCTTATAGGAACCTGACACATACAATGATACCATTGTCATCCCCCGATCCCTTCATAGCGTTACTGTATAATGTCCCAGCAGCAGCATTCCCAGCAGTGTCACCTCTCCAGTCAGCAGCTCAATCATCTTGTAGGTGAGTTCTAGGATCTTCTGGTCATTGATGTCCTCATGTATCAGGGGGTGAGGTGGAGGCCCCGTGATTGGGCTCAGGGGTCTTCCCTCAGACACAGGGTCCTGACAGCACAGATCACTAGAGCTCTTCACTACTGTGTAATCCTGGTTATGGAGAGACACATTAATAAATCTCCAGTCTCCAGACATTTCCAGAGTCCTCACCTCTCCAGTTCTGTCATCTGTTATTCTGTCCATAGATAAGAATGATGTCATGTGACCTTGTCATCACAATCTCTCACCTCTCCAGTAACAAGGAAGAGGATCTCTAGGGTGAGGTGGAAGATCCTCTCCACCATCTTGTCCCTTTCCCTATCCATCCTTGATGGGTTGATCAGGAAAATTCTCTTACAGAAGATCTCTACTGAGAGGATCCGATATTGTAGGAATCTGAATGGGGAGAAGAGGAGCCGGCATTACATAGTAAAGGAACCCTTGTAATAATTCAATTACCTGATATAATAATGGAAAGCTTGAGAGAAGATGAAAAGTAAAGATGTCTTATTCATGCGCTGAAACTTGAGTTAGACCCCTTTCACATCAGCGTTTCCGGATCTGGACAGAAAACCGCATCTGCTGCCTAACGGCCGCACTTGCTGCACGGTTGGGGCAAGCCCCATGCATTCTCTATGGGACTTGCGCATCCGGCAGAACCGCATTTGCCGCACCAGACCGTAAGCCCCATAAACAATACATGGGGCTTGCCGGATCCAGGCCACAAATCGACTGTTAGGTGGCAAATCTGGGTAATGAGAAAACCGCTGATGTAAAAGGAGCCTTAGGGAGCAATAGTTGTCAATTTTAATTTGGATGCTCTGGAATAGTTATGATCACGATTGCCATGCTATAAACACCAGCAGTAGTCGACCATCATGTTTGGGTTCCATCTGCCTTGATAACTATGTTCCATGGTCCCAATGTCTTGATTCTCCTTGTTCTTTCCTCATAGCTCCAATATTGGATGGAAAGTAATTCTGGTGGCTGTGAAGGAAATGCAATTTGACTCTCATGTTTGCTCCTTTATAGGTGTTGGAAAACAACCACAAATGTAAAAGAATATATCAGGATGATTCATGCAGCATTCACAAACTTGGAATTTTGGATGACATATTCAAAAAAACCTTTTCAATAGAGTTAGGCCCCTTTGACATCAGCGTTTTTCACTGAATGCGGACGATCTGGCAGATTTACCGCATCTGACGCGTTACGGCTGCACTTGCGGCACACCCCATTCATTCTCTATGGGACTTGTGGCAGGTGGCAAGTCCCTTAAAGAATGAATGGGGCTTGCTGCAAGTGTGCCGCAAGTGCAGCCGTTACGCAGCAGATGCAGTAAATCTGCCGTATCTGCCGCATTCAGAGAAAAACGGTGATGTGAAAGGGAACTTAAATTTGTTGCGACTTGTAACCCTCTTGAACTAGTGAATGCTGCCGTTGGTTTTCACGCTGTGCATATAACCATAAAATTCTGATGTCGGCAGCTTTTAACGGCTTTTTAAACAGTCTAAAGCTGAGAAAAAGGAAGGAAACGGGGCGCACCGCTAATATATTTGTTATTAAACAAAGGGGGGTGCTCACCTGTCACGTACCCACTTCTCAGCACGTGACTTGGGGTTGTGCCTGCAAGGGTTAATCTATCTCCTCTCACTCAATCCAGCACTCGACCTCTGTCCTATGCTGAAAGGGAGCATCAATCACACCCCGACTCACACCGCGCACCCCACTTCACACACGCTGCCACCACCCACCGGATTTTGGGGGCCGATGAGTTCCCCTAAACTAAAGGCCACTTTACACACACAGATATCTGTGTCCAACTTCTGAACAGATCTCTGTTTGCAGTGAAATCATGGACACATTGTTCCATTATGTGGCTCTGTACAAATGGAACAATGTGTCCATGATTTCACTGCAACCAGAGATCTGCTCAGAAGTTGGACACAGATATCTGTGTGTGTAAAGTGGCCTTAAGACTTATCAGACAATCAACAACATCACACCTTCCTCGGGCTGTGGATTCTTAGAGTATACAAGGTTCAGACTTATTAAAGTTTTAAGCTTTAATATAAAAAGTACAGTGCTTACATAAAAAGATATAAAAATAGAAATAATAAAATGACATACACATATGTAAACAAAGAAATAAAAAGGAGAAACTTACAGAAACCTAAACTTAGCTTCGGTTGCCCGATGGGGAGAGCAGAGAAATATGGAAAGAGGTTCACAGCAGCTTCGGCTGACCCACCTCTGTGACCAGGGGGCTTTAGCTGCGAGAGCCCAGGTATAGACTCAGATTCTCGACCGGCCTTCTAGTTTAACATTCTACTTCTGGGTCTATGATTGGACACTCACTAATTTAGCCATGCATATTTTATGTTTTAAAATGCTCTTTGTCTTCTGACTAGGTCTCCTGATTTTGCTTTCCATCTGTAGGTCTGTTTGAAGCTCACTATTTGAGATGACTTCTCTCTCTTATCAATTCTCTTCCTTTTGGAGGCTCCCAATATGTGTGAATTTATTGCCCTGCTGGCAGGATGCCCCCTGGGGAGACTGGAGTCAGTGTGACTGTGAAGTTAGTGTGTGCTTATATAAAGCAGGTTGTGACCTCTTGTGGATGGACATGGGATTTAACCCCTTACTGTTCTGTTGTCCAGTCCCTGAGATACATATTTCACTACACTGTACCAAGTAGGGCATGATAGACATGAACAGAGAAGACATGGTACATCAAGGGAGCAATACCATAGCGAATTAATCAACAATGATCAAGAATTTTCGAAAAGTATAAACAACTTTTATTAATGTGCAAAAAACCTTTTAAAAACAATTAAAAACGTAGGGAGCCCCCAGGTCCCATTTGACTGGAGGTATTACGGGAACCGTATATAAAAGGCAATTCAGAGACACCACGTACAAGATAAGCAAGAAACACCCCTCGCAGGGGGGTTGTTATAACGGTTACAACCGTGTTATAATGTAAATGACAATGGAACAGAAGGTGTAAAATACAGTGTGACCAGTTCAATTGTTATTGGTGTGGTTAGACAGCACGAATAAACACTATACCAAAGAGAGTAGTTGATAACTCCTGGGGTCTCTTGAACAACAACTATCTACCTACGACAAAGACACTCAGGTCACCCCATTTCTGACACAGCTAAAAACTAGTCTTGACAACTACAAAAAGACCATAACCGAGGGTAAGAGGAAGAAATTCCTGAGAGACAAGGGAAATTTCGAGAGTAAGCGTGCCTTTTGGTGGCGACACAAGGGGAATCCTAGGAACCCCAATCCCAAGAACCCTCACAATCCCAAACCCGCCAACCCGACCCCTCGTGCTCCCACACCCAGCGACCCAGAGCTATCTGACCCACCCATGGATTATTCAGATACAGCCAGTAATCATTTTTTAGGGTCAGGCAGCGACCCAGAAACTGAGTCCGCCGGGGAGGAAAGGGGCGCCGCTCTGCTTCCTCCAAAATCGAATGGACGAGGAGGGAAGGGCAAGAACAACAGGGGCAACTTGGGACGGAGGGGCAACCGATAATGATGACCTCAGAACTTGCTGCTACTGTTGGGACTCTACGATGTTCTGATCCCTTAGTTAACAAATTGAAGGTAATAAATCTATCCAATTACAACACTTCTGCAGATGAACTATCCAGTATTGAGCGGAGACTTACTTTTTCTCCCATGCATTTGTTAGACAAATTTACATTCATCAAAGATGTTTACCTATTTTGCCGCAACCTTACTTTCCATGCAATTTATCAACAGCCGAACATCATTACCTCACTGCCTCAGTATGAACTACGTGCTATCCAGACTCTCGAGGAACTTCTCGTGGAACAAGATAACGAGCCACAGACAGGTAGGGTTTTATTTCCACACCATAAGAAATCAACTAAATCCCCTGCCTTAACCACTATACCTGCGGTAAACCTCTTCTTTGAGGCAGTTAAACATGACATCACTACACTTTCCACCAAGAATGTGAGGGGCAGCAACCTCACGAATAAAGAAAGGGCAGCAATACGGAAATTAAGAAACAATCCTGAGTTCATTATTAAGGAAGCTGACAAGGGGGGGAATGTGGTGCTGTGGTCTATAGCCTTATATTTGGATGAATCACATAGGCAGTTGAATAACTCCAATTTTTATGTCAAACTTCCCTCGGACCCCTCCTCTGTCTTCCACATGAAGCTCGCCAGGATTTTGAATGCGGCATCACGGTACTGAATCATCAATTCACATGTCAAATTGTTCCTGTGGGTGAAGAAACCGGTCGTACCTATTTTCTACTTGTTACCAAAGGAATACAAGTCATTGGAAAAACCACCAGGTAGGCCAATTGTGTCAAGTTGCGGCAGCCTTTGCAAAATAGCTAGCCAATATATTGACCTTCAGCCCTTGGTCCAGAACTTACCATCATACACCAGAGATACCACCCATTTTTATCCCAGGTACAGGATTTGCCGTTACATACTGATGACCTCATAATGACGTGCCATGTGGAGTCCTTGTATTCCAACACTGCCCACTGCGATGGTATGACAGCAGTGACTTTTTTCCGGACCAACAAGTGGGTTCTGACAGGTTACACGATTCCTTCCTTTTGGAATTACTTAATTTTGTACTGACCCACAACTTTTTCGTGTTCGATTGCCAAGTGTGCACCTTCCTTAACCAACCTATTTCTCAGGTGGTGGGAACAAACCGCCAAGATCAACAAATGGCAAAGATACATTGACAACATCATTTTCATTTGGATCGGCACCGAGGCTGAATGTATGTCTTTTTTTGGAGGGACTAAATAACAACAATATCAACATCTTTCTCACTCATACCATTTCTCCACACACGGCCGTATTTTTGGACCTTGAACTATACTGTGAAAATGATGTAATGAAACCAAGTCTGTATCGCAAACCAACTGTGACTCACACCTTAATTTCTCCATGTTTCATCCCCACCACCTAAGACTGGGCATACCCGTAGGCCAAGTCTTATGCACCAGGCGGAACTGCACATATGACATCTCCTTCAAGAGACATGCCCAGGATTTAACCAGCAGATTCTCTGAACGTGGTTATCCAAAAAAGGTCATCTCACGTGCATACACTCAAGCGAAAAACACGGACCGACACACTCTTCTACGTCCCATGGATAGACGTGAGGATTCCAGGCTAAGAATCATCACAGATTTCAATAACCAGTGGTCCGAGGTGGGTGATCTTCTACGCAATCACTGGAACATTCTAACTTCTGATTGCAGAATCAAAGGATTGATTGAAAACTGACCACTACTCACGGCCTAACGCGCACCCAACATACGTGATCAACTTACCGCTAGTCACTTTACACATACGGTGACTAGATTGGGTCGCGGTACCAGATTACGTGGTTCCTTTCCCTGTGAGTCTTGTAATGTATGCCAATACATGACGCCTACCTTTTCTTTCTTTACCAATTCCAGGATAGCAAGGAACACAATCTGAAGGGCTATATCAACTGTAAAAGCATCAATGTGACCTACGGTATTATCTGTCCCTGTAATTGTGTCTACACCGGGGAAACTACTCAGGACTTGCAAAAGATCATTCAAAAGCATATCTCCACTATTAACCTGGTAGCTGGTGAACTAACAAAAGGTAACAAATTAACATTGATCGCTTCCCATTTCCTCAGCTACCACCACAGTAGCCCTAGAGACTTGAGGGTGGTCGGACTAGAATCGATAAAGCCGACCATTAGGGGGGTGACACTTCCAGACAACTCTTACATCTAGAGAGTAAATGGATTTATCATCTGAACTCTTTATCACCTACAGGTCTAATTGAGGAGTTCCTCTTCACCGAGTTTCTGGGTTGAAGACATCAAACACCCTGTGGATTGATATACACCTTTGATCTGAAATCACCATTTTGACTCTGCTCTTATTCCTGCACCCGGATCCTGGATCCGTGATACTCCTGCATCCTGGAAACTTTTGATCCATTCCCTTACCGGGAACCTCTGTCCTCTTTATGTCCATGATCCTCCCAAGTCTGGGACTGTTTTTCCGCTCATATATGGTCATCATATATTCGTGTACTCACATGGTATCTATTGCACTTACACCAGGAATCCTGTGCTTCCATATTCCTGGCTGTAACTTCAGGCTCATGGGCCCCGGAGTGGAAGCTCCAAGGGGGCCCCCAATTATTGCAAATGTTTAACAGCATTAGTCTATTTCTATAAGCCAAAGGGACTTTTGGGGCCCTCCTAGGCTGCAGGGCCCGGGTGCGATCGCAACCCCTGCACCTATTGTAGTTACACCCCTGCCAGATCCTACAGTTAGGGCCAGAAATATTTGGACAGTGACACAAGTTTTGTTATTTTAGCTGTTTACAAAAACATGTTCAGAAATACAATTATATATATAATATGGGCTGAAAGTGCACACTCCCAGCTGCAATATGAGAGTTTCCACATCAAAATCAGAGAAAGGGTTTAGGAATCATAGCTCTGTAATGCATAGCCTCCTCTTTTTCAAGGGACCAAAAGTAATTGGACAATGGACTCTAAGGGCTGCAATTAACTCTGAAGGCGTCTCCCTCGTTAACCTGTAATCAATGAAGTAGTTAAAAGGTCAGGGGTGGATTCCAGGTGTGTGGTTTTGCATTTGGAAGCTGTTGCTGTGACCAGACAACATGCGGTCAAAGGAACTCTCAATTGAGGTGAAGCAGAACATCCTGAGGCTGAAAAAAAAGAACAAATCCATCAGAGAGATAGCAGACATGCTTGGAGTAGCAAAATCAACAGTTGGGTACATTCTGAGAAAAAAGGAATTGACTGGTGAGCTTGGGAACTCTAAAAGGCCTGGGCGTCCACGGATGACAACAGTGGTGGATGATCGCCGCATACTTTATTTGGTGAAGAAGAACCCGTTCACAACATCAACTGAAGTCCAGAACACTCTCAGTGAAGTAGGTGTATCTGTCTCTAAGTCAACAGTAAAGAGAAGACTCCATGACAGTAAATACAAAGGGTTCACATCTAGATGCAAACCATTCATCAATTCCAAAAATAGACAGGCCAGAGTTAAATTTGCTGAAAAACACCTCAAGAAGCCAGGTCAGTTCTGGAAAAGTATTCTATGGACAGATGAGACAAAGATCAACCTGTACCAGAATGATGGGAAGAAAAAAGTTTGGAGAAGAAAGGGAACGGCACATGATCCAAGGCACACCACATCCTCTGTAAAACATGGTGGAGGCAACGTGATGGCACGGGCATGCATGGCTTTCAATGGCACTGGGTCACTTGTGTTTATTGATGACATAACAGCAGACAAGAGTAGCCGGATGAATTCTGAAGTGTACCGGGATATACTTTCAGCCCAGATTCAGCCAAATGCTGCAAAGTTGATTGGACGGCGCTTCATAGTACAGATGGACAATGACCCCAAGCATACAGCCAAAGCTACCCAGGAGTTCATGAGTGCAAAAAAGTGGAACATTCTGCAATGGCCAAGTCAATCACCAGATCTTAACCCAATTGAGCATGCATTTCACTTGCTCAAATCCAGACTTAAGATGGAAAGACCCACAAACAAGCAAGACCTGAAGGCTGCGGCTGTAAAGGCCTGGCAAAGCATTAAGAAGGAGGAAACCCAGCGTTTGGTGATGTCCATGGGTTCCAGACTTAAGGCAGTGATTGCCTCCAAAGGATTCGCAACAAAATATTGAAAATAAAAATATTTTGTTTGGGTTATGTTTATTTGTCCAATTACTTTTGACCTCCTAAAATGTGGAGTGTTTGTAAAGAAATGTATACAATGCCTACATTTTCTATCAGATATTTTTGTTCAACCCTTCAAATTAAACGTTACAATCTGCACTTGAATTCTGTTGTAGAGGTTTCATTTCAAATCCAATGTGGTGGCATGCAGAGCCCAACTCGCCAAAATTGTGTCACTGTCCAAATATTTCTGGCCCTAACTGTATGTAAGCACTGACTATGCTGATGCTTCTGTACACAAGATAGAGCTCATTGAGTGTTATTGCTTCTGTCTTTTAGATCACTAGTTGTGTAATAATCCTCGTCTTGTCCCAGGGCTCTGGAACTATCTAATAGCTGAGGATCGGACCTGCTGCAATAGGTTGTAGGAGCAAGAGTTTTAACAAGGATACATTTACAATAACTCATGGATAAAGCCCAAAAGCAAGCACTGTAAACCTATAGCATTTTGTTGATAGCAGAATAATTTATTAAAGAGCTTAACGTAACCGTAGTTGGAGAACCCATGTTTCACAATTAAGGCTCTGTGCATACTTGACTTTGCTTCCAGATGATGAGACATATATATTTCAAAGTCCAGAGATGCAATAATCTTCTCCTTTATTTACTCCATCAGTTAAAAAAAAAATAACAGTGTATCGACATTTCATCTCTATATCATCATCAACCATGACAAGAATAAACAAAATACCACGCTTGTGGGGACATTTTTGCACAAACGTGACTTCAGCTAAATTTTCTAATAAACAGAAAATGAGATTGCTATTATTTTTTGGACTACCAGATATAATATTATTTATATTATATATGTTACAATGTCAAGCTTTTGAGTTTTATCCAATATTCTGCTCCAGGGCTGATGGTACAGATATCTCATGGGAAATCCCTTTATCGAAGATATTACAGCTCAAATTAGGAATACAGTATTCCAATTTTTTCAATTTTCCAGATTTCTATGACTATAAAACCCCAAATATTTTCAATCCTTATAAATCCCCACCCCAGAGAGAAAGCGTCATCTGTCCCCAAACCAGAGTGCCCTCCCCTGTATACATCACACATCCAGCCTTATATTACTGTACATATACACATGGCACAACTGGGGGAAGGTAGGGAGGGGGACACTATCTCCGGGAATGAAGGGGTTACTGTGCTGTCCAGTAATGGGGAATGGTCACATACCTCCACCTGCAGAGCCGAACACTACATATATGGCTGCTCTGTGCTTACAGGACCTGTGATGATGTCATATGGAGGGGAGGAGTCAGGAGTTTCCATAACAACGCGTAAAATCTGTATATGTCATGTGCAGAGTGGAGCTGTGTGTGTACGAGGTGTACAGAGCGGAATCCTGTCTGTACGACATGTACGGAGCGGAGCTGCGTGTGTACGAGGTGTATGGAGCAGAGCCGTGTGTGTACGAGGTGTACGGAGCGGAGCCGCGTGTGTACGAGGTGTACGAAGCAGAGCCCTGTGTGTACGAGGTGTACGGAGCGGAGCCGTGTGTGTACGAGGTGTACGGAGCGGAGCTGCGTGTGTACGAGGTGTACGGAGAGGAGCCGTGTGTGTACGAGGTGTACGGAGCGGAGCCGAGTGTGTATGAGGTGTACGGAGCGGAGCCGCGTGTGTACGAGGTGTACGGAGCGGAGCCGCGTGTGTACGAGGTGTACGGAGAGGAGCCGTGTGTGTATGAGGTGTACGGAGCGGAGCCGAGTGTGTATGAGGTGTACGGAGCGGAGCCGCGTGTGTACGAGGTGTACGGAGCGGAGCCGCGTGTGTACGAGGTGTACGGAGAGGAGCCGTGTGTTATGAGGTGTACGGAGCGGAGCCGAGTGTGTATGAGGTGTACGGAGAGGAGCCCCGTGTGTACGAGGTGTACAGAGCGGAACCCTGTCTGTACGACATGTACGGAGCGGAGCTGCGTGTGTACGAGGTGTATGGAGCAGAGCCGCGTGTGTACAACGTTTACAGAGCAGAGCCATGTGTGCACGACATGTACGGAGCGGAACCACGTTTGTACGGAGTGGAGCCGCATGTGTACAACGTGTACAGAGCACAGCCACGAATGTACGACATGAGCGGACCAAAGCCACGTGTGTACGACATGTACGGAGTAGAGCCGCATGTGTACGACATGTACGTAGTGGAGCCACATGTGTACAATATTTACAGAGCGGACCCATGTCTGCATGACGTGTATGAAGCAATGCCGCGTGTGTATGACATGTACAGAGCGGAGCTGCGTGTGCAGGGCAGAGCCGTATGTGTACGTGTACGGAACGGAGCCGTGTATGTACGACGTTTACGGAGTCGAGCCATGCGTCCATGGAGCGGACCACGTGTGTATGAGATGTATGAAGCAAAGCCGCGTGTTTGCACGAGGTATACAGAGCGGAGCCACGTGTGTGTACGAGGTGTGCAGTGAGAAGCTGCTTGTGTGCATGACGTGTACAGAGGGATGGTGAAATAGGAGGAGGGCGTCCGGGAGTGGACCCACTGGGTCATGACATCTTTGCCAACTAGAGGAGCTAATCCAGCTAAACCACCGAGGTGGCAGTAGTCTTAACTGATATTTGGTCACCAAGTGCAAGCCCAGTTAGGTCTTGATGCCACATAAATAAAATAAATTAATTGATCAATCACCTAATATCTATCTCTTGTGGCCGCTTTAACGCGTCCCAATATCGTTGTCCAACAACGATAAAAAGTCACGTGGGTCATGCGTTGGCCCCGATATCGTTCGTCGCGTTATGTAGTGTAAATGACCATCTCGATGCAAGAACGATGCCAAAACGATATCGGAGAAGAATTGTGCAGGCTCTCCAACTGCCCGATATTGGATGGACGATCTGCCTGGATCGTGCTGTGTGACAGCCCAACACCGACTTGGAGAGCAACTTCCCCTATTCACTCCCATGTTAAATGGTCATTCCCTGGCTCGCTCGTACAAGGGGGCGTATACATCGCAGTTGTGTTGCCTGCCGATAACTCCCTGTGTGACACCTCCTATGCGATCTTGGATTACTGCCAGACGTCAGGAGTGACACAGTGGTCATGTGACGGGATCTCCCACGTGACCTGGAAGAGGATGGGGGGAGCGGACCCGGTGAGCGGTAACACACCGACACTGTGCAGGGGTGCACAACAGCATCAGTTGAGCAGACACCCCCCCCTCACCATTCCTTACATCACCCCACTAGACCACCAGGTATTATTCATTTGCGCTCACCTTATTTATGTTTCCACATATGCCCCAAACAAAGCCCAATCTCGTTTCTTAGACAAGTTGGCAGCTAAAATTCAGTTAATATAGAAGGGCGATCTCCTTGTTATGGGTGATTTTAATATGGTCCCGGATGGTATGATTGACTCTACAGCTCCTGGTCGCAACAAATATCCAACCTTAAAAAACTGGTTAGCGAAAAACTAATTCTATGACACTTTCAGATGCCTGAACACCTCCTCAATTGGGTACACTTTCTACTAAGAGGTACACAAATCCTTCTCCAGGATTGATTTAATCCTACGAAATGTATTAGGGAGTCTCAAAGGTAAAAAGAAGTAGTGATCATTCCGAAAACCTTTTCAGATCACTCCCCAGTCTCATGCAATATAGATCTAGGAAATAGCACAACCACAGACTTTTTGTGTCACTGTAATTCATCTTTGATTCATTCTGCTCAATATAACCAAGAAGTAGAGACTATGATCAAAAACTACTTCCAGGAGAATACTACAAGCAATTAGCCCATTTACGATTTGGAATGTTGATAAAGCAGTAGTGAGGGGCAAACTAATCTAAATTTCATCTAAAAATAAAGCTTCGAGAAAAACAAAAATTAAAAGACCTCCAAACTCAGTTTTTACATTTATAAACACTCAACAGACGTCATCTCCATCATCCCCTGACCTTCACCATAAAATACTTGATGTTAGGTCGGATATTAAATACCACTTGTTTAACGAACATGAAAGGTTTATAGGCTCCCTAAAGTCCAACCACTGTGCCTCTATAAACAAGCCACCCAAACTCATGGCGAATAAACTCACAATAAAAGACACCATTCCGCAACCTCAAACAGTCACACTCCAAACTCCACTATTGTGAAGACTAAAGAGCTGTCGAAGGAGACTAGAAATAAAATTGTAGGCCTGCACCAGGCTGGAAAGACTGAATCTGCAATATGCAAGCAGTTTGGTGGGAAGAAATCAACTGTGGGAGCAATGATTAGAAAATGAAATACATGCAAGAACACTGATAATCTCCCTCAATCTGGGGCTCCAAACAAGATCTCACCCCGTGGGGTCAAAATGAACTCAAGAACAGTGAGCAAAAATCCCAGAACCACACGCGGGAACCTAGTGAATGACCTGCAGAGAGTTGGGACCAACGTTACACAGGCTACCATCAGTAACACACTATGCTGCCAGGGACTCAGATCCTGCAGTGCCAGACGTGTCCCCCTGCTTAAGCCATTACATGTCCAGACCTGTCTGAAGTTTGCTACAGAGTATTTGGATGATCCAGAAAAGTATTGGGAGAATGACATACGTTCAACTGAAACCGAAGTAGAACTGTTTGGTAGAAACACAACTCGCATTGTTTGGAGTACATGAAAGAATGAATGGGGCCATGTATCATGAGATTTTGAGTGCAAACCTCCTTCCATCAGCAAGGGTATTGAAGATGAAATGTGGCTGGGTCTTTCAGCATAACAATGAGCCCAAGCACACTGCCAGTGCAATGAAGGTGTGGCTTCGTAAGTAGTAATTCAAGGTCTTGGAGTTTCCTAGCCAGTCTCCAGATTTCAAATCTATAGAAAACCTTTGAAGGGAGTTGAAAGTCTGTGTTGGTCAATGACAGCCCCAAAACATCACTTCTCTAGAGGAGATCTGCATGGAGGAATGGGCCAACATACTATCAACAGTGTGTGCCAACCTTGTGAAGACTTACAGAAACCGTTTGACCTCTGTCATTGCCAACAAAGGATATATCACAAAGTATTGAGATGAACTTTTGTTATTGACCAATTCCTTATTTTCCTCCAAAATTTGAAAAAAAAAATTCTTTCAAAATCAGACAATGTGATTTTCAGGATTTGTTTTCTCATTTTGTCTCTCATAGTAAAGGTCACCTATGATGTCAATTACAGGCCTCTTTCATCTTTTAAAGTGGGAGAACTTGTACAATTTGTGGCTGACTAAATGCTTTTTTCCCCCCCACTGTAGATACCGTAGAAAGGATTAGTTAGAACATTTTACCAGTCTACTGCTCTTGCTTTTGGGGCCGCTCATTAAGCTTCATGCATATTCACGGCACTGACAGTAAACAGCCAATCACAGACACTCACTCTCTGTGAGAGCGTCTGTTATGGCTGTTGCAATCAGACTGCATTTCCACAATCTTGATTGTGCTTGGTTGCCATATACTGTACATTAGTGTACGGCAACCAACCTGCCATCATAGTGTTAAATGAATAAATAATTAAAAAAAAACTGCATAGGGGTTCTCAGTATTTGTCAGTCTAGCCCAGATAAAGAGGACAGTTATGAGCTGCCAGCCTCAGCTGCCTAATTTTACCTTGGCTGTCAAAAAAAATGTGTAGGCTCTGTCCTATTTTTAATTTCCAGCCAACGTAAAGCTAGACAGGTGAAAACTAGTATTCTCAGTGGGGTGAGGGCCCATTGTTTTAGGACCCCCCATGCTAAAAGTATAGCAGTCCATAGCCACTCGTAAAAATTGCACATTCATCGTAGCGCCATTTCCAGGCGCTTTACCAGGCTCTTCCAGCGGCCTTGGTGATTGTAGCACACTGGGTAATAAGGGGTTAATGCCAGCTTTGTATTGCCAGCTGGATTTAGCCCGAGATTTTTAATGTCGGGCCAATATTAGACCCAGCCATTAAGAATCTCAAATAAATGGTGAAGACATAACACACAATGAAAAAATCATTGTATTAAAAATATAAACACAAAGACAGTAAGGGACTCAATCTTTATTAACCCCTCGACCCTCATATCCCTCCTCAATCCTCTACAACGTCTCCTCTCTTGCTGGACACCACGCAGCTATGCTTTGTCAGAGACAAAAGGAAAAACAAAGCGCGTTCTATCCCCGCGGTCTCTGAACACTGAATGAATAAACTACGCGCTACGGCCATAAGGTCACCCGAGGACAGTGTTGCCACTGTAACCACTAGCGAGCAGTTACTATAGCAATGGTGCCCACGGGTGAACTCAGTTACTCCCAGCTTACTCGGCCGCTATCCCCGTGGCTCATTCATTCAATGTTTGGATAAGCCGGGAGTAACTGAGGTCACCCAAGGACACCGTTGCTATTGTAACCACTAGCTATTCTTAACCTCTTTACCACCCAGCCTATTTTGACCTTTCCTCCACTGGTCTCCACAAGGTCAGTGGGTGCTTTGTGATGTCTGTCTATCAAGCATTGCTCCCACCCAGCCAGAATCCTGCGCCACACTGATGAGGGGCAACAACCCCGAAACAGCTGTCTGTGGTTGGATACCTAGTCCATGGTAAACCCCTGGCCATATCTTCAAGCTCGCAAGGGCTGGATAGTGACTTAAGGGCTACTAATACCCTGGGCTAGGTCCTTCCCTGGTGGGATAACTGGCTGGTGTCCATGTTGTAGACTCTTAACCGAGGCTCCATGGACTTCATCTGCATATTTTGACCTTAATGACCTGGCCATTTTTTGCAAATTTGACCAGTGTCCCTTTATGAGGTAATATCTCTGGAATGCTTCAACAGATCCTAGCGATTCTAGGTAATTTTTTCGTGACATATTAGACTTCATGATAGTGGTAAATTTAAGTCGATAATTTTTGTGTTTATTTGTGAAGTTGGAAATATGGCGAAAATTTTGCAATTTTCAAATATTTAATTTTTAAGAGGGACAGTGTGCACAGGGGAGGGGATCAGGACAGGAGGGGAGCGGGAGGAGGAAGAGGGACAGCGGGCACAGGAGGTGAGGAAGACCAGGACTGGAGGGGAGCTGGGGGAGGAAGAGGAATGGCGAGCACAGCACTGGAGGGGCGGGCACACGAGGGGAGTGGGATCAGGATGGGAGTGGATGGAGGACTGAGCGGGGCGGGCAGCCACAGGCTGTGAAGCGGCAGCGCCAATGTCATGCTTGCACTGATGGGAGTGATCAATACCATCAGATCATCATCAGATCACTCCTATCAGAGTTGGAGGGGCAATACTCGCCCATTCCAGCACTCCATCCTATGGAAGGGGCTATGACAGCCCCTTCCATAGCTGGAGAGTGGCGATCACAGTGATTGGCTGTGTGATGTTCAACAGCCAATCACAGCGATTGCAGGCGCGGGGTGGCAAACCCCTCCTACCTGTAGCTCTTGTGACTTTTCAGCAACCTTGGTCACTGGGGCTACAGGACCGCAAACCTGCCATGACGTTGGGCAACGTCAATGGTTAGGAGTTCAACAAAACCTATGACATTGTACAACATCAAAGGTGGGGAACGTGTTAACGGCCGGGTCTAATATTGGCACATTGAGAATCTCGAGCTTAATGCCAGCTAGAAATACAAAGCTGGCATTAGCCCCTTATTAAACATTGTGCCACTGCTAGGTAAAGTGCCTGAAAATGGCGCTAAAAAGGAATGCGTCAATTTCTTGGGCAGCTGCTATTCTTTAGCGTGGTTGTGGGCTAAAATCATAGGCCCTCATCCCGCTGAGAACACCAGCCCCTAGCTGCCTAGCTTTACCTTGGCTGGCAATTTAAAATATGGTGGAGCCCTACGCATTTTTTCTCACTGTCTAAGGTAAAATTAGGCAGCTGAGGGTGGCAGCTCGCAGCTGTCTGCTTTATCTGTGCTAACACTGAAAAATACAGTGAAACTCTACTCATTTTTTTTTCCAATTATTTGTTTATTTTACACAGTATGATGGCAGGTTGGTTACTATACACTAATATGTATGGCAACCAAGAACAGACACCGTCCAGATTGGCTGTTGCAATCAGACTGCATTTCCACAATCACAGATGCTCTCACAGTGATTGAGCGTTTGTGAATACCCTTTGCCGGTCAGCGCAATGAATATACACGAAACTTAATGGACGGCCCTAGAGGCAAGCAGTGGAAGACTGATAATTTGTTCTAGCTGTTCCTACCATCTGTCTATTCTATTGTCTATGGCTAGGGTCACACTTGGAAGTGCAATTACGTTTACCGCATCCAGATCCGGATGCAGTAATCGCAACTGCCTTCAGACACTTTTTTACTTCAAAATGTGTTCCTAAATCCGCAAGCGGTATCCGGATTGCACCTTAATGTTGAATCTCGTGGCCGCATGCGGATCTTCCCCGGCTTTCCTGCATGGGTTTTGAGGCGGGGAATGAATTCGGCTAAAATCAGATTGTCCCGGATTCACCCGGGTCCGGCTCAATCCAGCGCTCATTGACTCCTATGCTATTGTTTGCCGTATTGCGCCGGATCCGGGTGAATCCGGGACAATCCGATTTTGTCCATGTTTTGTGCTGTGGTTTACGATCCGGGTGCAGCAACCCGGTTCCACCGACATTTGCGGTTGACATTTCAAAACCGGAATACGGCTGAGAAAACTGAGCGAAAACCGTTGCCTGCATGATTTTTACCGCAGGCAATGAAACCGGAGCCAGTAACCGGATTGCATGTAGTGCAATCCGGTTACTATAATGGGCTCCTATGGGCTGCGGTTTCTGATCCGGTTTTGAGCTTTTTTACAGCTCAAAACTGGATCAGGTTTTAAAAATTCTGCCGCAAGTGTGACCCTAGCCAATGTGTCTGAGCGCTTTAATTGCCAGTTTTCTCCAAACTGACAGGTGGAGATTAACTTCTATGATATCATGTGTGTAGAAAACACTGCAAAATGTGGGCTGACAGCTCTACTTTCTCTTTGTAACACATCGTAAGAAGCGTGAGCAGTATGGAAGTGAATGTGTGAATCCAGCTCTGTAGAAGATAAAACCCTTACTAGAAAGTAGCATCTTCATCTACCGTAGTTTCATCTTTGCCCATCTCTACTCCTCAGTTTCTTAGACTTCATTATCTGAAATCACAGTGAGATTTCAGTCTATTTTGCTTTGTCAAAGAAGGATCATAGCTGATTTTTCAGAGTAAATGATGAGTTCAAATGGCAATAGAATAGAATAATATAAGTGGATCAAGGTGCTAGTTTTTAGCAAGGAATATATCGCATACCGAAGCTTGAGCCGAGTTCCATTAGCATATTGCATCCAAAGCTCTCACATGCAATATGCTAATGTGCCTGCAGCCTTACTCCTCGTTTACACACAATACAGCTTATTCTGAAAAATCATCAGGAATGACAGATACACTTTGAAGAGCAATTGTCTTTCAATTCTTTTTTTCAACTCATTAATAATACAAGGGGTGATAAGAAACTTTGTAATATATTTTATTTAAAAAAAAATGCCTCTTTTCTCACAAAAGACTTGTCTTCTGCTCCTTCGCTAAGCATTCACTCTAAAGTCACTGCTTTACTCTGTTTTAAAGGGGATCTATGTGCTAGATTTCACAAAACAAAGTGCATACATTATTAAATATTGGTCAAATCATCCATGAGACATAATCATGACTCCACTGTTTAGCAATTTTGATGCCAATCTTTGCCTCCATCATGTCCATTAAAGGGAACCTGTCACCCCCTTTGGGCATTTTAAACTGTGCCCACCAGCTTACACGTAATGTAAATGGGGTCCTTGTAACCCCTCTATGTGCCCCTAAGGCTGCTATATGGTCCTGGTGGATTAGGTCCTTGCCACCCCCGGCTGCAAAAGCCACTTTGCATTTTTTTTTAAAATTGCTGCCTCCATCTGTGACCGGCGCTTGAGTGACAGCTGTACTTGCGCCTACTCAGTGGAGCGGGTGTCCACCCTCCATTGAACATAGTGTCGATAGCTCGCGAGACTTAACAAATCTTGCGAGACATCGGAACCATCTTCAATGGAGCATGGACACCCGCTCCACTGCGCAGGTGTGAGTGCAGCTGTCACTCAAGCGCCGGTCAGAGATGGATGCGGCAATTTTAAAAAATGCAAGGCAGGTTTTGCAGCTGGGGGGAGGGGGGGTTGAAGGCGGCGAGGACCTAATCCACCAAGACCATATAGCAGCCTTCCGAACCTTTTAGGAGGCCAGTGCTAGACAGAATAAAATTTATTTTCTCAGGTATGAGGGGCACGTCTGGGCAGATAGAGGGGTTACAAGAACCCGAAAAACATTATGTGTAAGCTGGTGGACACAGTTTAAAATGCCCGAAGGGGGTGACAGCTTCCCTTTAAAACTCACATTGAAGGCCTTTCAATCTTGAGCATTCCAAACTCAGACATTTTTTAGAATTCACTCTTTTCTTAACTGATTCAATGCAAATGTAAGCACATGCCTTTAATATTCCTGACATTGACTATTGAAACATCTTTCTATGTGGCCTTCTATATTGCACTTCTCCAATCCATCCTTAAGGAGTTTATCCGCTACATTAACACTGTTGATCAGTGTCTGATCAGTTTGGGTGCGACACCTGTAACCCATTCCAATCAGCTGCTCTCGGTGTTGGCCGCAGCTGAGTATAGTGGCCGCAGCTGAGTATAGTGGCCGCAGCTGAGTATTGCAAATCCACGCCCTACTTTTTGAATAGGGAGCGGATGTGCAGTACCTGGCCACTATACAGTAGATAGAGCTATGCAGCTCTGTAACCGATACCGGCTGCTGTCAACACCGAGAAGAGCTGATTGATGGAGGTGTGGGTGTCTCACCCATCAGACATTGATGACCTATCCTGAAGATAGGTCATCAATGTTAAAGTGGTGGACAACCTTTTTAGCTTCACCTTTAATGGCCACTTTACACGTCCCAACAACGTTTCGATATTGGATACAACGGCACGGGAGCGCGCACTTTTTTGGCTGAAATCCAAGATCGCATAGGAGATGTTACACAGGGCGATATCGGCAGGCAACACAACTGCGATGTCTACGCCCCCTTGTACGAGCGACCCAGGAACGACCATTTAACATGGGAGAGAATAGGGGAAGTTGCTCTCCAAGTCGGTGTTGGGCTGTCACACAGCACGATCCTGCCAGATCGTCCATCCAATATCGGGCAGTTGGAGAGCCTGCACAACTGTTCCCCGATATTGTTTTCGCATCGTTCATGCGTCGTATTGGACATTTACACCACACAACGCACGAACGATATCGGGGCCAACACACGAACCACGTGACTTTTTATCGGAGTTGGACGACGATATCGGGACGTGTAAAGTGGCCATTAAAAGTTTTAAATTGCAACCTAAATAACCACATCTTAAGAAAGCCTAATATAATGCAGCTGTCACCAAGATTCCATTCCATCAGCTTCCACCCTTTCCTTTCCCTGCAGATTTTAAACCCTCCTGGGCAGGGTCCTCTCCTACTGTATTGATCACAGAAATGTGTATAGTTTCTTTTTTGTACCTTGCTAAATTCTATTACCTGATGGTTACATAGTTTAGAAGGTTTTTTGCAGATACCAAATCTTGGAACTGAGTGCTACTGGATAAATATTTTGCTATGCAAGACTATTTTTCTAGCAGGTAAAACAAAAATTATAGTGATGGGAAAGATAGAAGACTTTCTAGACAGAATAAATTACATAGTAAGGTAAACATGACTAATGTCTACAAAATAGTCTTTTACAGGAACAAAAAGTTACCTAAAAAATCATACAACATTTATGGAGTAATTTCCCTTTACTACTTATACACATACTGGCTACCAGTTCTCTCTAAACTCTTCCTCATCATAATATGTAAAGAATTAGGAATAATAACCCAAACACAATGGTTTATTGAGGCATATACTGTATATGTATATATAACTTCTTAAAAAAGCATGACTGGGAAACGCACAGAGGATATAACTATAGTCTGGTTTCACAATTTTGCTATGTCCCAGGCTTCTGGCTTATGTGCTCTTTTCTGCATCATACAGACATCTTCATTCCACTTTCAGTATTGCCATCATTTGTATCTCCAGTAACTGATTTTTTTTTGCTTATAATGAAAATATTTTCATCATTCTGAACAAGAATTATCTCCTCTGTGAATGTTCTCATGTATAATAAGATATAATAACTAGAAAAAACATTTCTTACATGCAAAACACTAATATTGCTTCTCCCTTGTGTGACTTCTCAAATGTACAGAAAGATTTGATTTGTTGTTAAAACATTTCCCACATTCAGAACATGAATATGGCTTTTCCCCTGTGTGAGTTCTCCCATGTATAACAAGACTTGACTTCTGGTAAAAACTGATCCCGCATTCTAAACATGAGAATGGCTTCTCCCCGGTGTGAATTCTCTGATGTGCAGTAAGATTTGATTTTGTGATAAAACATTTCCCACATTCTGAACATGAAAATGGCTTCTCCCCTGTGTGAATTCTCTCATGTATAATAAGTCTTGATTTCTGGCTAAAACTTATCCCACATTCTGAACATGAAAATGGTTTCTCCCCTGAATGAATTCTCTGATGTATAATAAGAAGTGATTTATCAGTAAAAGACTCTCCACATTCAGAACATGAAAATGGCTTCTCCCCTGTACAAATTCTTTGATGGGCATCAAGAAGTAATTTAATATTATAACTTTTGTCACATTCTGAACATGAAAATTGCTTTTCTCCTGTGTGAATTCTGTGATGTCTAACAAGATGTGATTTTTGCTTAAAACATTTGCCACATTCTGAACATGAAAATGGCTTCTCCCCTGTGTGAATTCTGTAATGTCTAGCAAGATGTGATTTCCGGTTAAAACATTTCCCACAGTCTGTACATGTTAATAAATTCCCCAACATATGAGCTCTCTGATGTTCAATACCCCTTCTATAAAAGTTGCTTTGTGTAACTGTTCGTGATGAATCCGAAGGTAGGAATTGTTGAAAAGGATCAGATGATAAATATTTGCTGTAATAGGCTGAGGATGTGTCTGGGATATTGGCAGGCTCTTCATATGTATCCTGTGCGATACCATGATTGTTTGTTTGAAAATATGAAGATATCTCATGTTCCTTCGAGTTCCTGGTACAGTCATCTGCCAAGAATAAAATGTAGTTGTAATTGTTTTTATTTTTCATTAATATAACCCTAATGTTATATTGATGACACCTCTATAACAAAAATTCATATACAAATTGAAATCCATGTAAAAATGTTCAATCAAAAAATGTGAGAGATGTTGGGATTACAAATTTGTAGTTGTGCCATTCACATGCAATTGGCACCGTAGTTTTTGGACTATAAGACACACAGGACCATAAAATACAACAACTGTTAAAGTAGATTTAATATGTGCTGCTCCCCGGCTTCAGTGCTGGGAGATGATGGGCAGGGGGGAAAGGTAGAGCAGTGAATATTAAATTTACTTAAATAGCAGGCACATGTGACCACCAGCAGGTGGTCTTACAGCCTGCCCCTGCTTCCGGTCACCCGCTGCCCCCCAGCCACAGTCAGGTACTGTACATCCAGACTATAAGACATCTCCCCACTTTCCCACCGAGATGGTGGGTAAAAAAGTGTGTCTTGTAGTCTGAAAAAATACGGTAATTCTCCTTAATTATCTGCGGAATCAGGTAGCTCAATTTACATAATTTACATAAGTGTATTTCATCAAAAAATTGTGTCGAAATCAGGGCTGCAGAGTCGGAGTTGGTGTCCATTTTGGGTTTAGTCGTAATTGGGATTCAGCTAAATTGAGGAGTCAGATGTTTGGCTTATTAACTTCACAGTCATGGTTGCGGAGTCAGAGTCTTGGAGTCAGAGTCAATGTCCACTTTGATGGAGTTGGAGTCTGAGTCAGATTCAGGGAAATTGAAGAGTCTGAGTCGGATGTTTGGCTTACTGACTCCACAGCCCTGGTCGATATATAATAATTCTTTGTTATACAATGTAATACAATGTTATACAATGTAAAATCTTGATTATTAATGCACATCCATGATTCTCGCGGCGCTGAACATGTACGCCCTCATTTCTTTGGGATTGCGGCGTGTGAAGCGGCGAGGGAACTCCACCGGATTGGTTCCGCTGTGGGGTAGGCGACACATCGCCTTAGGTTGAGGGTGAAATTGCGGCGTGTAAAAGCGCCATCGGTGATCTGAGGCGACCATGAAAAACGTGCACGCGCATGTTAGATCGCCTCCTATCGCCACCAAAAATTGTGGCATGTGTAAAGGTACCCTTAGGAAATCTAACATTTCAGGTTTGGTATAGACTTAGAAACATTGGTAATTTTGGTAGAATATATGACTTCCCTGTATATGGTTAATACTCACCTGAATCATCATCTGAAATAATCTCCACTTTACACCACTCATTGTCCCACACATATGTATCTGTAGTATCAATGTGGGCCAGATCTTCACCCTGAAACAAAAATTGTAAAAGTCACAGACAAATGGAGAAGTCCCATCTATGATCAGCTGTAATCTGCCATCTCCACCGTTCTCATTACACAAGTATAAAACATAGAATACTGGAGGATAAAACAAGACTGAGCACAAGACCTTCACAGCCGTCTACACATCATAGGGAGATCTCATCACACCTTCTCTCCATCTACCTGATCATCCGGAGGAACATCGGGATCTTCTTGTTTACAGTCCTGTGGGAGAAGAGGACGGGGACATCTCTCTGGTGTTGTCCTCTCACTGGATAGACCTGGAGGAGACACATACAGGGACTGAATTCATTCTTTACATACAGATCATTATAGGCAGTGTGTATTTAGTCCTGTCTATTACCTGGTGATGTGAGGGGTTGGGGATCCTCCATCATGACTATGTCCTTGTACAGATCTTTGTGTTCTTCTAAATACTCCCACTCCTCCATGGAGAAATAGACGGCGACATCCTGACACCTTATAGGAACCTGACACATACAATGATACCATTGTCATCCCCCGATCCCGTCATAGCGTTACTGTATAATGTCCCAGCAGCAGCAGCATTCCCAGCAGTGTCACCTCTCCAGTCAGCAGCTCAATCATCTTGTAAGTGAGTTCTAGGATCTTCTGGTCATTGATGTCCTCATGTATCAGGGGGTGATGTGGAGGCCCCGTGATTGGGCTCAGGGCTCTTCCCTCAGACACAGGGTCCTGACAGCACAGATCACTAGAGGTCTTCTTCACTACTGTGTAATCCTGGTTATGGAGAGACACATTAATAAATCTCCAGTCTCCAGACATTTCCAGAGTCCTCACCTCTCCAGTTCTGTCATCTGTTATTCTGTCCATAGATAAGAATGATGTCATGTGACATTGTCATCACAATCTCTCACCTCTCCAGTAACAAGGAAGAGGATCTCTAGGGTGAGGTGTAATATCCTCTCCGCCATCTTGTCCTTATCCATCCTTGATGGGTCAATCATGAAAATTCTCTTATATAGAAGATCTCCACTGAGAGGATCTGATATTGTCGAGACCTGAATGGGAAGAAAATGAGCTAATGTAACATCATAAAGATTAGAGATGAGTAGACCAGAACTTTAAAATTCAGTGCTTGGGCTGAACACAGACTTTACAAAAAAAAAAAAAATCAGTGTTCGAGTCAGGGCTGTGGAGTCGGAGTTAGTTTTGGTTGGAGTCGAAGTCGGTAGAAATGTACCGACTCTGAGTCCAGCTTTAAAAAAAATGTATTAATATTTCATAATTGAACTTTCATATGAATTTTATAAATGTTACTCAAATATTTATGTTCTATCAAACTATGAACAACAGTGATAAGCAGTTCAGCTGGAGATAGAGACATTTCTTACTACTTGTGTGTCACTGTTCTCCACTGCCCTTATCTAATCTTATACATAGTTAAGCTCATGCTGCCCCAACCCCCCTACTTACAATGTATGAAACTGAAAGTGAAAATGTGTTGCAAATTCTTAGTAGTAAAGCTCCTCCTCTAGACTAGATCATACTAGGTGTGCGTCTTCCAAGCATATCATAGCTGCCTGCTACTCAGAAGAGGAAGACTGTAAGAAGTATTATCCTTTCAACAAACTTTGCATCAGTTAACTGTGATTACATGAGTAATAATAACAGTATTACTGACCACTATATCAGTTGTACGACCTGGCAATAATTTTGTACAATTGTTTTTAGGAAAAACAATTGTCATTTGGATTGTGAATGCAGAATTAAAAACCTGAGAATGTCAAAGAAGCGTCACATTAAATCAGCTGTATTTGAACATTTCACCATCACTCAAGATAGAAAACATTATGTCTGTCAGTGTATAACAAATGATCCAGACGAAAACAAATGCTGTGAAGCCAAGATGAGTGCATATTCAGGCAAAGATAAAAATGCCCCTACCAAAGCTTCTAATCTAAAGAGACATTTACAGCGCTTTCATCCAGAAGTACTGAAAGCAGTGGATGAGAAAGACTGCATCCAAACCAATGAACCAGTGCCCAGCTCTTCCAGCCAAACAAAGGAGCAGAGAACTTTGCAGCCATCAGTTGCAAGATATTTTGTCAGTGACAAAGTTACTGTGACAATGACAGTAGATACATTTAAAAAACAGATCATAGAGCTTGTTGGACATTGGCAGTAAAAGACACCAAAGCTCATCACACCAGTGAGTTTCTCCAGGTCTTGGTGGAAAAGGTTCTGCAAGACTATGAACTTAAAAAAGAGCACGTTCTTTCTGTCGTAATTGACAATGCTTCAAATATGATAAGTACTATTAAACTAATGAATGAGAGTAATGATGGTGACCAGCATCTAGAAGAACATTCTGGGTCCACAGACACAGAAATGTTTGAAATAGAGGAACACAGTATTGTAACTGAGGAGCAAACTGAAGTTGCTTCAGATGAACAGCAACATGATAGTTTAGATGATCTTGTTGAAACTGTGTCAATACGTTCTTTCATTCATCACATGCGCTGTGTTGTGCATACTCTACAGCTGGCTATAAGAGACAGTCTGCAAGAAGGACATGCTGCTGCACTGATTGGCAAGGTGAGAAATTTGGCTACTGTTGCCAGAACCCCTAAAGTTGACTAAATTTTGAAAAAACGTGCTGGAAAGGGGGCAATTATTGATCAAGCCACACGATGGGGCAGTACTTACTTAATTATTCAGCGCTTGGTTGAACTGAAAACCTTTTTTGTAGACATGGCTAACCCTCAACTGACGCTAAATGAAAGTCAGTGGAATCAGGTGACTGAGCTGGAAAAATT
Organism: Allobates femoralis; assembly: GCA_033576535.1. NCBI lineage: Eukaryota > Metazoa > Chordata > Amphibia > Anura > Aromobatidae > Allobates > Allobates femoralis. The sequence goes on from JARQOC010000006.1 coordinate 461,827,918, forward strand.
GCTAGAGCACCCATTTACAGGGACAAAAAATTACAAGCAGAGGACTTAACTCCAGGTATTTTCCTAAAGGAGTGTAAGAACCTGATGTTTCGCCTGTCCCAAAGAGGAGGGTTAAACTTAATTGCAAGTGGCATTGCTACGTCAATGAAACGGAGAGAGAAGCTACTATTACAAAATAACATTCTTTTGGCAGCTGTTTATGTAGACCCAATGCATCGGATTCTTCTAGATGATCAACAGCTAAGTAAAGGAAAAGAAGCTCTGTTTGAAATAGCAGTAAGGATGAAAGGAGGCAGAACAGTCAGGAGGAACAAGAAGAATTTGGTCGTCCTGCCACATCTTCACCCTCATCATCAACTGATGAAGAATTTAATTTAAAAAAATATTTGGATCACAAGGACCGTGCAAAGCGTTCCCGCATGGAAGAGTCATCCCAATCAAAGAACACAGCCAGTACATTTCAGCAGAATTTTTCATGTGCACTAAAAGAAATTGAGAAATTTGACCGTTCATCAAAAATAACAGTGCAACAAGCGATTCCTCTGTATCCTGACATTGTCAGAGATGTTGCCCGAGTGGTTACTGCTTTGCCACCAACACAAGTTAGTGAAGAGAGGTTGTTCTCTGCTCTCAAAATAATTAGATCAGATTGGAGGGTATCCATGAAGGAGGATCTGACTGAGGCAATACTTTTTCTGAGGACAAATTTATAGATTTCTTCTTATTAACTGCATAACAGTGTTTATTGCATATTTACTTACAGTTTATAAAAGTTATTTGCTATATTCTAATAAATATAGTTTTTGCTCTAAGTGGTCTAATTACTTATATGATGGTGAGAAACTGAATAAGCACGATGTTAATATTTTACAACATTAAATTTATTGTTACGAATTGGCCATTTATGAAGGAGTCGGAGCCGGAGTCGGAACCTGATAAAATCCAGGAGTCGGAGTCGCAACTGTGGCTTACCGACTCCACAGCCCTGGATCGAGTTCAGAGTCTCAGTGCTTTATTTATGCAAACAACTCGAGCGAGCAACATGTACACGTGGTGTTCAGCACAGTGTGAACCGCTTTGCAGTGTTTGAATGGCACTGGGGATTAAATCAGCATTATTGGATAGTGTTTACAAAAAAATAAGACAAAACCCTGTCCACCCTCCCATGGAAATGCTTTTTTTATGGCTTGCTGTATTTGGGCGGATAGCCGAACTGCCCAATCACTGACTTCCAATGAGAATTGGGTTGAATTAGGGTCCATAATCAAACTGAAGTTTGGCTGAACTCACAGAACCCAAACTTCGATGGGTCGATGATGAGAGTTTCAACACAGTCAGGGTCTCGACAGTATAAAATTCCATTACATGCTGGACCTACAGTTATGTGACCATGATTTCATCATTGGTCCCAAATCCTTATAACCTTAGAAACTCACATAAATATGAAAGAGATCAAGGATCTATGTCCCGAATAAGTTTAGGGGCTGTAACAGAACTCTGGGAGAAGAAATTGACAATAGAGCTCTGCTGATACTCTTCCTCCATATGCATCATCGTCCGGTCTGCGATGATCGGAAATACTAAAAGTACAGCTGTCTTTGAGAATGTCTTCCTGAGGAAGAATGGTTGAATGCTGGGATATTTTTGTTGCACAGTAGGTGGGATATATAGACTCATAGAATTGTACAGTTGGAAGGGACCTCCTGGGTCATCTGGTCCAACCCCCTGCTCAAAGCAGGATTCACTAAATCATACCAGACAGATGTCTGTCCAGCCTCTGTGTGAAGACTTTCATTTAAGGAGGACTCGCCACCTCTAGCAGGCTGTTCTACTCGTTGATCACCCTCACTGTCGAAAAGTTTTGTTCTTCTAATATCTAATCTGTGTCTCCTCCCTTTCAGTTTCATCTGATTTTTTATGTCTTTTTTAGGAATGTAGTGCCCAGAACTGGACATAGTATTCCAGATAAGATCTTATCAAAGAGAAGTAGATGGTGATAATGACTTCACTTGATCTAGACTGCATGTTTCTGTTAATACATCCCAGAAGTGTTTGCATTTGTTTGCAGTCTGCTGCATCACATTGCTGATTCATGTTCAGTCTGTGATCTATTAGTATATTAGTATATATCTTTTTCAAATGTGATGGTGCTTAACCATATCCCTCCCATTCAGTATTTGCGTTTTTCATTTTTCTTGTCAAGATGTAGGACTTTGCATTGCTCCCTGTTAAAAACCATTCTGTTTTGTTGCTGCTCACTGTTCTACTTTGTTTTGATCTTTTTAAATCCTCTTTCTTCTCTCTAGTATTAGCTATCTCTCCTAGATTTGTGTCATCAGCAAATTTAACCAGTTTACCCTCAATTCCTTCATCTAAATCAGTGGTGGGGAACGTCCGGCCCCCGGGCCGGATCCGGCCCGCCACGTTATCTCATCCGGCCCGCCAGGGCCGGGACGACAGCTAGGCGATCGACCGCCGCCCGGCCCTGGCGAGAAGCTGCGGCAGCTAGCTAGCGGTGGGCGCCGCCATGTTCTTTGTGGCTGGCGCCCACTAACAGTACAGCCGGTCAATAGAGGTTGAGACCTCTACACAATGGCCGCGGTCTCCAATTAGCCGCGGCCATTTTGTTGAAGTCTCAGCTTCCACCGAGCGGCTGTACTGTTAGTGGGCGCCGGCCACAAAGAACATGGCGGCGCCCACCGCTAGCTGCCGCAGGCCCGCAGCTACTCCCCGCAGGCAGCGTCCTGCAGATGTGCCCTCCGGGCTCCGGCACCCCTGCTCCACATCCACAGCTCAATGGTAAGTTTTGCTGGAGGCTGTGAGGGAGGCTGTGAGGGAGGCTGTGAGGGAGGCTGTGAAGGAGGCTGTGAGGGAGGCTGTGAAGGAGGCTGTGGGGGAGGCTGTGGGGGAGGCTGTGAAGGAGGCTGTGGGGGAGGCTGTGAAGGAGGCTGTGAGGGAGGCTATGAAGGAGGCTGTGGGGGAGGCTGTGGGGGAGACAGGGAGGCTGTGGGGGAGGCTGCGAAGGAGGCTGTGAGGGAGGCTATGAAGGAGGCTGTGGGGGAGGCTGTGAGGGAGGCTGTGAAGGAGGCTATGAGGGAGGCTGTGGGGGAGGCTGTGAAGGAGGCTGTGAGGGAGGCTGTGAGGGAGGCTGTGAAGGAGGCTGTGGGGGAGGCTGTGAGGGAGGCTGTGAAGGAGGCTGTGAGGGAGGCTGTGGGGGAGACAGGGAGGCTGTGGGGAGGCTGTGAGGGAGGCTATGAAGGAGGCGGTGGGGGAGGCTGTGGGGGAGGCTGTGGGGGAGGCTGTGAAGGAGGCTGTGAAGGAGGCTGTGGGGGAGGCTGTGAAGGAGGCTGTGAGGGAGGCTGTGAAGGAGGCTGTGAGGGAGGCTGTGAAGGAGGCTATGAGGGAGGCTGTGGGGGAGGCTGTGGGGGAGACAGGGAGGCTGTGGGGGAGGCTGTGGGGGAGGCTGTGGGGGAGGCTGTGGGGGAGGCTGTGAGGGAGGCTGTGGGGGAGGCTGTGGGGGAGACAGGAAGGCTGTGGGGAGGCTGTGGGGGAGACAGGGAGGCTGTGAGGGAGGCTGTGGGGGAGACAGGGAGGCTGTGGGGGAGGCTGTGAGGGAGGCTGTGGGGGAGACAGGGAGGCTGTGGGGGAGACAGGGAGGCTGTGGGGGAGACAGGGAGGCTGTGGGGGAGGCAGGGAGGCTGTGGGGGAGACAGGAAGGCTGTGGGGGAGACAGGAAGGCTGTGGGGGAGGCAGGGAGGCTGTGGGGGAGGCTGTGAGGGAGGCTGTGGGGGAGGCTGTGGGGGAGACAGGGAGGCTGTGGGGGAGACAGGGAGGCTGTGGGGGAGACAGGGAGGCTGGCCCCCCGTGTACACGTGTGTCGTGCGCCTCTGGCCCCCATGTACCGGTGCGCGAATTTATACGGCCCGCGAATGATATTCTAAATTTCCAAATGGCCCTTTGCAGAGAAAAGGTTCCCCACCCCTGATCTAAATCATTGATAAAGATGTTGTACAACACTGGGCCCAGGAAAGAGCCCTGTTTTACCCCAGTGGAGACATTCTTCCAACTGGATGTGCAGCTATTTATGACCACACTTTGGATCCGATGAATAAGTCAGTTATGAATACAACGAACAGTTGCTTTGTCTATTCCTCTCTTGGGTCATTTTTTCAATAAGGATAGTATGAAATACTTTGTCAAAAGCTTTGCTGAAGTCAAGATATACTATATCTACTGCATTTCCCTGATCCATCCAGTCAGTGATTCTGCCATAGAAAGAAATTTAGTCTGACACGACTTATTAGTTACAAACCTACAAACCCATGCTGGCTCAGGTTAATCACTTCATTCTCATCCAGGTGCGTGCATACATGTTGTATGTTCAATTATCTTTCCCGGTCTAGAGGTCAGGATCACAGGCCTATAGTTACCTGGGTCCACCCTTTTCCCCTTTTTGAAGATAGGGACAACATTTGCTCTTCTCCAGCCTTCTTGGGCTTCTCTTGTTCTCCAAGAATTTTCAAAAATTATGGAGAGTGGTTCAAAAATTTCCTTTGCTATCTCTTCTTCAGTACCTGTCAATACCTAACATTGTCATTTCTTTATGTGGTTCTATCATTACTCCTCAGCAGCACGCCGATGTCTTGGGGTTATATTTGACTCCGATCTCTCCTTCACTTCCTACATCCGATCACACGCTCACTCATGTCACCTACACCTCAAATATATCTCTAGAATTCAACCTTTTCTTAATGTTGACTCTGCAAAAACTCTGTCACCATTATTCATTCTTGTCTGGATTACTGCAATTCTCTACTAATCAGTCCCAATCTTACTAAACTCTTTTCTCTTCAATCCATCCTGAGTGCAGCAGCCAAAATCATATTTCTCTCCAACCGCTTCATTGATCCTGTACCAGTCATTGTACTGATTGCCCATCCGCTACAAAGTACAATATAAAATTATCATGCTCACCCACAAAACCCTCCACAGTTCTGTACCACCCTACATCTCCTCCCTCATCTCGGTTTATCACCCTACATGGGCCCGCTGTCCCACAAGTTACCTAAGACTGACATCATCCACAATCCGAACCTCCCACTCCTATCTCCAAGACTTCTCACGAGCTGCGCCAATTCTCTGGAACGGACTACCAAGAACAATTCAATTCATTCAAAATATCCATGGTTTTAAGCGAGCGTTAAAAACTCATCTCTTTAGACTGACCTATCACCTCAACTCATCTATGTAACTTTTCCCATTCTGTCCTTTTTCCAAATTTGTCCTCTTGTGCATCTGTCTACACCCCCCATGCACTATATAGCACTTTATATGTACTTGTACAGATCTCAGCTGGTTACCGGTTTATGCAGCATTATGTGAATCCCCTGTTTATTTTCTTGATGACTGGACAATATATGAAGGCACTGTTTACCATTTACCTTTTGTGCCTCCCCTGTTTCCCCATAGACTGTAAGCTTGTGAGCAGGGACCTCAATCCTCATGGTATCTGAATGTTTTTTTTTCCTCTTGTATTGTCTCATATTGTTTGTATTGTTTTGTATTATATAGTATGGTATTGTATACCCTCTGAATTGTAAAGTGCTGCGGAATATGTTGGCACTATATGAATATAATTATTATTATTATTACCCTAGGGTGTAATTCATCTGGACCTGGAGACTTGAATATATTTATGTTATCTAAGAATTCCCTCACTATCTCCCTGTTTATAGATGGATTCTTCCATTCCTTTAATAGTACAGTGAAGACAGTGGCGGACCTTGTGCCCAGAGAGCCCTGGTGCAGCAGCTCATGATGAGGAGCGGGTGATTTTGGGGGTGCTAGCATATGTCATCGAGGAGCGGGGGGGGGGTGGGGGTGCTAACAGGTGACGGCAAGGAGCGGGGGGGTGTTTCGCTATGGGTCCTGCGGCTCCTACCTGCGCCGTGCCGCGCAGTCCTGGGAGCCGGGGCGGCAGAGGAGGGAAGGGGCGGGATCAGCCAAGGGAAGCGAGACGCTTCCCTCGGTTAACCCCCTTTCCTCTAACACAGGGCACAGAGTCATGGGGGTCGGCTGGAGGCCCTCCTGCAGCCTTGATGGGCCCCCTAGCCGCTCGGGGCCCTGGTGCAGCTGAACCAGCTGCACCACGGAAGGTCCGCCCCTGAGTAAAGATCAGTTGACGTTACATTTACTTTCTGAGAGAAAACAGTTGCAAAATACGAATTTAAAAGTACAGCCATCTCAACATCATTTTTTATCACTTCACCATTTTCATCCTGTAAATCTTTGACTTTTCTTTTACTTTTGACATACCCCGAAAATCTTTTATTATTCATTTTGACGTCTCTTGTAAGCCTTAATTCATTAACAGCTGTAGCTAAACTGATGCGTGCCCTGTAGGTTTTGCAGAAAGGATTATACTCTAGATATGCCTCAGTCTTTCTCTTTGATAAACATTTCTGTCTTTCTTTTTAGCAGGTGTTTAAGTCCTGCATTCATCCATCCTGGTATACTTACATTCTTCCTATTTTTCCCTCATTTAGGGATTGTTAATGATCGTGCTTTGAGAATCTTATTATTCAAAATTTCCCATTCTTTCTGGACATTTGTCCTTAAGGACATCCAGCTATTGGATCCCTCCTATCCTCTTTCAGAGTCCCTTAAAATCTGCCTTTCTGAAATCCAAACTTGAAGTTTGAACCTTCACAGGTCTTCCTCCTCTAGTTATCCAAAATTCTATGGTAGCATTATTGGTGCCTCCTAGGGTCACAGCCATCTTCATTTCCTCAACCATTTCCTCCTTTTTTACAAGGATAAGATCCAAGGTAGCAGATCCCCTTGTTTCCTCTTCTACCTTTTGGAAGATAAAGTTGTCAGCAAGAGAAGATAAAGATTTGCTGTCCTGGTGTCTTGTCTGAACCAACTGCCCTTTCTGAACCAGCCAAACCATCTAAACCAGTACAATAGTTTACTCAGCCTGTGATCCTTATCCAGTCCTGCCTGTTACCCTGAGCCTTGTCCGGGATCTTTGACCTTTGGGGTCAGTTACTGCAGTTCAGGGACTGTGCTGGAGTGTTATCTGCTGTAATCATGCCCCTCCAAGATAAGCTTTGCCGTGGTACTGTGGATCCACACCCATGTGTGTGTCTAAAATGGCTATGGGGGATCATACTGTATGGGAGGACTGTGTTGAGGCCATCATATTTGTATGTACGTGAGTGTGGAAGAAATCATACTGTGTTAGGGTCACTGTAGGGGCATTATATTGTGTGTGTTGGGAAATGTGGGGGTATTATTTTTTCTCTGAATTACTGAATTGGTACATCTGACTGCATTATTTAAGTATGTAATATCCCATCCACTCATTGAGCTAAGTTTCACATCTATTCTTATCTGTGCATCCTGCTCTTTGTTTCAGCCTGGTCAAATGATGTTGGTCTGGCTATCTTTAAAGTATGGCTTTTAAGTATGCTGCAGAAATTTACCAGAAATAGGCCAGGAATAGGACAGAAGGTAGGAACTATCACTGTTTAAGAAACATATTTGCCTTTCTTTCTCACCCTTGCTTATTCATCATGATCACATTTGCCCTCACAGTTTTTGCTCCACTAATCCTGACTCTCCTTCACTATCCCCAAACCCCAGCACCCTCTAACCAAATAATCATCTCCCCCTCACTCTTATCCCCGCACCTCCCCGCATCTGCAGACCTGCTCCTTAACCCCTGCACTCTTCTCCTAAAATATATTTTAGTTTCGATTCGGTGTTTTGCAAACAATAAGCCTTGGATTACAAAAGAATTGAAACATCTACTAAACAGGAAAAAAAAAGCTTTTAAAAGGAAGGACAAGGAGGAAATGAAAATTGTACAGCGAGACTTAAAGGGAAAAAATTAGGATTGCCTGTGAAGCATTCAGAATTAAATTGTAAAATAAATTGTCACACAACAACTCCAGAGAAGTGTGGGCTGGAATGAAGCTATTGACTGGGTTTAAGGCAAGGTCAGATCAGGGGGGTGGGGGGGGCTGATCATGGCTAATTAAATGAATGAGTTTTTCAACAGATTCAACAATAAATGTGCGATGTGAACAGGGGAGAGGGCCGGGGAGCGACAAGCAATATCAACTGGGGGAGGAAGTTAGAGACTTTCTTGATCTCCGAAAATGATGTGAGGGAACAGTTTAGTAAGCTGGTCATTGGTAAAGCAGCAGGGCCTGATGGTATCTGTCCACGTGTCCTCAGAGTGTGTGCAAATCAGTGGTGCACTGTCATCCAGCACCTGTTTAACTGGAGCTTACAATCACAGAGAGTACTAGTTCTATGGAAGACTTCTTGCCTGGTGCTGGTTCCCAAGACTACCTTCCCGAACTCCCATAATGACTATAGACCGGTGGCCTTAACATCGCATGCGATGAAGTCCTTGGAGAGAATTGTACTTGCCTACTTGTGTCCGAGGGTGTCTGCTTTTACGGACCCCCTTCAGTTTGCGCATCGGCAGAGTCTGGGGGTGGACGATGCTGTAGCGTATCTGCTACAAACAGTACATTCCTTTTTGGACAATGATGGAACTACTGTGCGTGCCATGTTCTTCGATTTCTCCAGTGCATTCAACACCTTACAGCCACTATTATTACGTAAAAAGCTGTTTGAAATGGTGGTTGATGAGGGACTAGTGAATTGGATCATTGATTACCTGTCAGACAGGCCACAGTTCGTAAGGTTGGGGGCGGCCGTATCGGATAGTGTGCGGAGCAGTGTTGGAGCCCCTCAGGGAACGGTGCTGTCGCCATTCCTTTTTACGTTATACACAGCTGATTTTCAGTATAAATCAGACCTTTGTCACCTTCAGAAGTACTCTGATGACTCAGTGATAGTCAGAGGTATTGAGAGAGGCCGGGGGGAGGAGGAATACAGAAGGGTGGTTTTGGACTTTGTTGACTGGTGCCAGGCTAACCATTTAGAACTCAACGTAAAGAAAACCAGGGAGTTGGTGTTGAGTTATGGAAGGTGCATGAAGGATTGCTTACCTATCACTATTGATGGTCAGGATGTGGAGATGGTGGAGAATTTCAAATATTTGGGGGTTCACCTGGACAGCAAGCTTGATTGGAGGTGCCATATGGAGAAGGTTTGCAAGAAAGGGATGAGTAGACTTTACTTCCTAAGGAAGTTAAGGTCGTTTAATGTGTGTAGCAAAATGCTTGAAATGTTCTACCAATCTATTGTGGCGAGTGCAATCTGTGCTGCAATAATATGCTGGGGTAGTAGTGTGCGCACAGCTGACGCTAATAAGCTGAATAAACTTATCAAGAAGGCTAGTGCGGCGGTGGGTCTACAACTTAGGACTTTCGAGGAGGTATTAGAGGATAGAATTAATAAGAAATGCAAGGCTATAATGAGCAACAATACACACCCGCTCTCTGAACTGTTTGCGAAGCAAAAGAGCACATTCAGTCCGTGTGGATCCTGCTTTTTGAAGGATGAGATGGATAGGAACGGATTTGTATAAAGGATGGCAATTATGCCTCCAGATCCTGTTTTTTGAAGGATTCGTTTTGTGTATGCCAAGCAATAGGAAATAATGGTAATGTCGGTGAGAGAGAGAGACCCTGGAACAAAAATTGGGCTGGGAGGAGCATTGCATTCATTCTGAGCTTGCTCACCAACTAAAACCGGATCTGGGAAACGATCCTTTTTTTACCCGGATCCGACACCATAGACTACCATTGTATGTGAGCCAGATCGCGCTGGATTTGTTTCTGTCCGGTTTTGTCCAAAAACTGAGCAGTGTCTGATTCTGGATACGGGAAAAAACAGGACAAAAGCGAATATCGCACTGAATTCACATAAACGGATAACCATATATGACAAATCCGGCACCATAGGGATACATGGGAGGCAAAAACCGGATCCCTGCTTATCCGTTTAAAAACAGATACACCCAGATCCCCAAAACCATGGTGTGAAGCCAACCTAAGCCAGCAAGGGAAGTGTCCTCTCCCCTCTGTACCAGTCTGTCACTGTTAATTTGTCTACTGTAAACTATATCTATAATTTCGTATGTAGCCCCTCTCATGTACAGCACCATAGAATTAATGGTGCTATATCTAATATATAAAGCTGAATGTGTGTATGTATGTGTGTGTGTGTTTATATCCAGGATTGGCATCTACACCGTCGCAACTACAGCCACAAAATTTTGCACAGTCACACATCTGGACCGCAAGAGCGTCATAGGCTATGTTGTGAGGCAAAATTTTAACCCTGCGCGTTCCAGTTCACTAAACAATTTTGCCCCTATCTATATAATGGGGGAAAAAGTGAATGGAAAAGTGTTGGAGGAAAATCGACAGCTGCCAGCTACAGCCACAAAATTTTGCACAGTCACACGTCTGGACCCAGACAGCATCGTAGGCTATGTTGTGAGGCAAAAATTTAACCCTGCACATTCCAATTCACCAAACAATTTTGCCCCTATCTACATAATGGGGTAAAAGTGACAGTTACCAGTTGACAGTTGTGAATGAGGGGGGCTTAATGATAGCGCCAAAGACTAACAGCATATAGTCACTAAGGTGGGGCCCCAACATGGGATATTCACCACGCACGGGGACATGTATACACACCACCCGCACACAAAGAGTAACAGCAAATGTATAGTCGCTAAGGTGCAGCCCCAACATTGGAACTCACCACGCACCCAAACAAACACACACACCACAAATAGACACACACAACACAGAGACACACAACCCCCCCCACAGGGACACACACCACAAAGAGACATACAACACAGAGACACACAACCCCCCCATGAGGGTAACACACACCCTATAGCGACACATGCACTCACCCCACAGGGACGTACACACACCACAAAGACACACACAACAGAGACACACACATCACACAACCCCCCCATGGACACACACACACAGCCTATAGGGACACAGCACAGACCCCCCCCCCACAGGGACACACACCCTATAGGGACACACACCACAAAGAGACACGCACACCACAGACACACACACCACAGACACACACACACAACACAGACCCCCCCACAGGGACACACACACACGGCCACCCTATAGGGACACATGCACTCACCCCACAGGGACACACACACACCACAAAGAAACACACACAACACAGACACACACACACCACACCAACCCCCCCACACAGGGTCACACACACATACACACCCTATAGGGACACACACACACCACAAAGAGACACACACAACACAGAGACACACACACACTGCACAGACCCCCCCCAAAAGGGACCCACACACACATACACACTCTATAGGGACACATACACACACAACACAGAGACACACACAACACAGAGACACACACAACACAGACACACACACCCCACACAGACACCCCCCCCACAGGGACACAAACACATACACACCCTATAGGGACACATGCACTCACCCCACAGGGACACACAAACACAAAGAGACACACGCAACACAGAGACACACACACCCCACACAGACACCCCCCCATAGGCACACACACATACAGACCCTATAGGGACATATGCACTCTCCCCACAGGGACACACACACACACCACAAAGAGACACACACAACACAGACACACACACACTACACAGACCCCCCTGCCACAGGGACAAACATACATACACACCCTATAGGGACACATGCACTCAACCCACATGGACACACACCACAAAGAGACACACACCACACAGACCTCCCCCCACAGGGACACACACACCCTATAGGGACACATGAACTCACCCCACAGGGACACACACACACCCCAAGGACACACACCACAGGGACACACGCACACCCCAGGGACACACACACCCCAGGGACACACACACCACACAGACAGACACAGATGTGCACAAATCACCTCACACAACTCGCCTCATACGTGTGCTATCTTTAATTTCCAAACATAAACATCTGATTAAAAACAGCCAATGTGCAACACATGTGCCATATAGGGAATTAAGGCAGATGTCAGTCACATGAGCTGTCTATTATGTGTATGTGTGAGGTAACATATACTGCCCGGCCAGGGGGAGGGATTACTGTTGACTGGAGATTTATTAGGCTGCCTATAGCAACCAATCACAGCTGAGCTTCTATTTTCTTACAGGTCATTAATATGCCATATTCAAATTCTATTTTGTTATAGCTAACAGCAGTTATTTATTAACCTGGGCGTAGTCGGGTACTACAGCTAGGAAATAAATAATAATAATAATCACAATGCAAAAAAACAATTAATGACAAAGCACTGTTATTTTGACACTGAATTTAGGAAAATTACAGTCATCTGCCCCCAAACCAAAATGCCCTCCCCTGTATACATGACACATCCAGCCTTATATTACTGTACATATACACATGGCAGAACTGGGGGAAGGAAGGGAGGGGGACACTATCTCCGGGAATGAAGGGGTTACTGTGCTGTCCAGTAATGGGGAATGGTCACATACCTCCACCTGCAGAGCCGCACACTACATATATGGCTGCTCTGTGCTTACAGGACCTGTGATGATGTCACATGCAGGGGAGGAGTCAGGGGGTCACATGATCAGCTCCTCTGGTTATCATGGTGATGGATGAGGTGAAGGTTATGTGTGGAGTCAGGAGGGGTTTACAGTGTAGATGCAGCAGAGCCGAGTGTGAACGAGGTGTACAGAGCAGAGCCGTGTGTGTACGAGGTGTACGGAGCAGAGCCGTGTGCGTACGAGGTGTACGGAGCGGAGCCCTGTGTGTACGAGGTGTACGGAGCAGAGCCGTGTGTGTACGAGGTGTACGGAGCAGAGCCGTGTGTGTACGAGGTGTACGGAGCAGAGCCGTGTGTGTACGAGGTGTACGGAGCGGAGCCGCGTGTGTACGAGGTGTACGGAGCGGAGCCGTGTGTGTACGAGGTGTACAGAGCGGAGCCGTGTGTGTACGAGGTGTACGGAGCAGAGACGTGTGTGTACGAGGTGTACGGAGCATAGCCGTGTGTGTACGAGGTGTACAGAGCGGAGCCGTGTGTGTACGAGGTGTACAGAGCGGAGCCGTGTGTGTACGAGGTGTACGGAGCAGAGACGTGTGTGTACGAGGTGTACGGAGCAGAGCCGCATGTACGAGGTGTACGGAGCGGAGCCGTGTGTGTACGAGGTGTACGGAGCGGAGCCGTGTGTGTACGAGTTGTACGCAGCGGAGCCGAATGTGTACGAGGTGTACAGAGCAGAGCAGTGTGTGTACGAGGTGTACGGAGCAGAGACGTGTGTGTACGAGGTGTACGGAGCAGAGCCGCGTGTACGAGGTGTATGGAGCGGAGCCGCGTGTGTACGAGGTGTACAGAGCAGAGCCGATTGTGTACGAGGTGTACGGAGCGGAGCTGTGTGTGTACGAGTTGTACGGAGCAGAGCCGATTGTGTACGAGGTGTACGGAGCAGAGCCGTGTGTGTACAAGGTGTACGGAGCAGAGCCGTGTGTGTACAAGGTGTACGGAGCAGAGCCGTGTGTGTACAAGGTGTACGGAGCAGAGCCGTGTGTGTACAAGGTGTACGGAGCAGAGCCGTGTGTGTACGAGGTGTACGGAGCAGAGCCGTGTGTGTACGAGGTGTACGGAGCAGAGCCGTGTGTGTACAAGGTGTATGGAGCAGAGCCGTGTGTGTACGAGGTGTACGGAGCAGAGCCGTGTGTGTACGAGGTGTACGGAGCGGAGCCGCGTGTGTACGAGGTGTACGGAGCAGAGCCGTGTGTGTACAAGGTGTACGGAGCAGAGCCGTGTGTACGAGGTGTACGGAGCGGAGCCGCGTGTGTACGAGGTGTACGGAGCGGAGCCGCATGTGTACGAGGTGTACGGAGCAGAGCCAAGTGTGTACGAGGTGTACGGAGCAGAGCCGTGTGTGTACGAGGTGTACGGAGTAGAGCCGATTGTGTATGAGGTGTACAGAGCGGAGCCGTGTGTGTACGAGATGTAACCGGGTTGAGCCCCTTAGAGAAGAAGGGTCACCTCATCACACCTGACGGGCCTGGTAGGAAGTGGGTTGTACAGGGCAGCGCAAGGGTAGTAAGGAGGCGCAAGAACAGAGGACAGTGAAAGTACTAAAGAAGGAACACCTGAGAGCCTTAGAAAGACTTTGTTCCCTCTGGTGCCAGCTACCCGCAATAACTGTGTAACTGTGCAGCTGAACTGCTGAGAACTATTGCCAGTAGAGTACCCGTACAGAGTCAGCAAGCTTCTGGGTGTCTTATTGTTAAACTAGATGGCAGCCCGATTCTAAAGAATCGGGTAGTCTAGAATCCATATATAGTTTATTTAGTAATAGTTAGGGGAGTGCGGTGAAATTAATTGTGTGTATAGAGGTGGCTCAGTGGTTAGCACTGCGCGGTGGCTCAGTGGTTAGCAGTGAGTGCGCTGGCTCAGTGGTTAGCAGTGAGTGCGCTGGCTCAGTGGTTAGCAGTGAGTGCGCTGGCTCAGTGGTTAGCAGTGAGTGCGCTGGCTCAGTAGTTAGCAGTGAGTGCGCTGGCTCAGTGGTTAGCAGTGAGTGCGCTGGCTCAGTGGTTAGCAGTGAGTGCGCTGGCTCAGTGGTTAGCAGTGAGTGCGGTGGCTCAGTGGTTAGCAGTGAGTGCGGTGGCTCAGTGGTTAGCAGTGAGTGCGGTGGCTCAGTGGTTAGCAGTGAGTGCGGTGAGATTGGTCAGCGCAGCGGTGTGGGCAGAGTGGTCAGTGCAGCGCCGTGGGCAGAGTGGTCAGTGCAGCGCCGTGGACAGAGTGGTCAGTGCAGCGCCGTGGGCAGAGTGGTCAGTGCAGCGCCGTGGGCAGAGTGGTCAGTGCAGCGCCGTGCGCAGAGTGGTCAGTGCAGCGCCGTGGGCAGAGTGGTCAGCGCAGCGCCGTGGGCAGAGTGGTCAGTGCAGCGCCGTGGGCAGAGTGGTCAGCGCAGCGCCGTGGGCAGAGTGGTCAGCGCAGCGCCGTGGGCAGAGTGGTAAGCACACACATACACTCCGCTATACTTACCACCGACCCTGCGTCTTCCCCGCCGCCTGGATCCTGAGTCGACATGTCGCCGCCCCCGGACAACTGGATCCAATATGTTGTAGTTTTTCAAGACATCTTGGACGCTATATTGGATCCAGTAGTTTGGGGGCAGCGACATGTCGACTGAGGATCCAGGCAGCGGACGCAGGGCCGGTGGCAAGTATAGCGGAGTGTGTGTGTATGTGTGTGTGTGTACAAAGTTGAGGGAAGTGTGGACAAAGTGACGGAAGTGCGTACATACACACATATACACACATAGTGTACATTGCATATGGAGGGGTGAGGAGAGCGGAGGCTGGAGGGCAGAGGACAGGGAGAGGAGAGCGGAGGCTGGAGGGCAGAGGAGGGCGGAGGCTGGAGGGCAGAGGACAGGGAGAGTAGAGCGGAGGCTGGAGGGCAGAGGACAGGGAGAAGCGAGCGGAGGCTGGAGGGCGGAGGAGAGGGAGAGGAGAGCGGAAGGTGGAGGGTAGAGGAGAGGGAGAGGAGAGCGGAAGGTGCAGGGTAGAGGAGAGGGAGAGGAGAGCGGAAGCTGGAGGGCAGAGGACAGGGAGAGGAGAGCGGAGGCTGTAGGGCAGAGGAGAGCAGAGGCTGGAGGGCAGAGGACAGGGAGAGGAGAGTGGAGGCTGGAGGGCAGAGGAGAGCAGAGGCTGGAGGGCAGAGGACAGGGAGAGGAGAGCGGAGGCTGGAGGGCAGAGGAGGGCGGATGCTGGAGGGCAGAGGACAGGAAGAGGAAAGCAGAGGCTGGAGGGCAGAGGACAGGGAGAGGAGAGGAGAGCAGAGGCTGGAGGGCAGAGGACAGGGAGAGGAGAGCAGAGGCTGGAGGGCAGAGGACAGGAGAGGAGAGCGGAGGCTGGAGGGCAGAGGACAGGGAGAGGAGAGCGGAGGCTGGAGGGCAGAGGACAGGGAGAGCAGAGCGGAGGCTGGAGGGCAGAGGACAGGGAGAGCAGAGCGGAGGCTGGAGGGTGGAGGCTGGAGGGCAGAGGACAGGGAGAGGAGAGTGGAGGCCGGAGGACAGAGGACAGGGAGAGGAGGTCGGAGGCTGGAGGGCAGAGGAGGGCGGAGGCTGGAGGGCAGAGGACAGGGAGAGTAGAGCGGAGGCTGGAGGGCAGAGGCCAGGGCAGAGGAGGCTGGAGGGCAGAGGCCAGGGCAGAGGAGGCTGGAGGGCAGAGGGCAGGGCAGAGGAGGCTGGAGGGCAGAGGGCAGGGCAGAGGAGGCTGGAGGGCAGAGGCCAGGGCAGAGGAGGCTGGAGGGCAGAGGCCAGGGCAGAGGGCAGGGCAGAGGAGGCTGGAGGGCAGAGGCCTGGGCAGAGGAGGCTGGAGGGCAGAGGCCTGGGCAGAGGAGGCTGGAGGGCAGAGGCCTGGGCAGAGGAGGCTGGAGGGCAGAGGCCAGGGCAGAGGAGGCTGGAGGAGAGGCCCGAGAGAGGCAGGGCAGAGGAGGCTGGAAGGGCAGAGGAGGCAGAAGGGCAGAGGAGGCAGAAGGGCAGAGGAGGCAGAAGGGCAGAGAGGAGGCAGAAGGGCAGAGGAGGCTGGAGGGCAGAGGCCAGGGCAGAGGCCAGGGCAGAGGAGGCTGGAGGGCAGAGGCCAGGGCAGAGGAGGCTGGAGGGCAGAGGCCAGGGCAGAGGAGGCTGGAGGGCAGAGGCCAGGGCAGAGGAGGCTGGAGGGCAGAGGCCAGGGCAGAGGAGGCTGGAGGGCAGAGGCCAGAGCAGAGGAGGCTGGAGGGCAGAGGCCAGGGCAGAGGAGGGGCTGGAGGGCAGAGGAGCTGCAGGGCAAAGGAGGTGAGGCAGAGGAGGCTGGAGGGCAGAGGCCAGGGCAGAGGAGGCTGGAGGGCAGAGGCCAGGGCAGAGGAGGCTGGAGGGCAGAGGCCAGGGCAGAGGAGGCTGGAGGGCAGAGGCCAGGGCAGAGGAGGCTGGAGGGCAGAGGCCAGAGCAGAGGAGGCTGGAGGGCAGAGGCCAGGGCAGAGGAGGCTGGAGGGCAGAGGAGGCTGGAGGGCAGAGGCCAGGGCAGAGGAGGCTGGAGGGCAGAGGAGGCTGGAGGGCAGAGGAGGCTGGAGGGCAGAGGCCAGGGCAGAGGAGGCTGGAGGGCAGAGGAGGCTGGAGGGCAGAGGCGGCTGGAGGGCAGAGGCGACTGGAGGGCAGAGGCCAGGGCAGAGGAGGCTGGAGGGCAGAGGCCAGGGCAGAGGAGGCTGGAGGGCAGAGGCCAGGGCAGAGGAGGCTGGAGGGCAGAGGCCAGGGCAGAGGAGGCTGGAGGGCAGAGGCCAGGGCAGAGGAGGCTGGAGGGCAGAGGCCAGGGCAGAGGAGGCTGGAGGGCAGAGGCCAGGGCAGAGGAGGCTGGAGGGCAGAGGCCAGGGCAGAGGAGGCTGGAGGGCAGAGGCCAGGGCAGAGGAGGCTGGAGGGCAGAGGAGGCTGGAGGGCAGAGGCCAGGGCAGAGGAGGCTGGAGGGCAGAGGCCAGGGCAGAGGAGAGCTGGAGGGCAGAGGAGGCTGGAGGGCAGAGGCCAGGGCAGAGGAGGCTGGAGGGCAGAGGAGGCTGGAGGGCAGAGGCGGCTGGAGGGCAGAGGCGACTGGAGGGCAGAGGCCAGGGCAGAGGAGGCTGGAGGGCAGAGGCCAGGGCAGAGGAGGCTGGAGGGCAGAGGCCAGGGCAGAGGAGGCTGGAGGGCAGAGGCCAGGGGAGAGGAGGCTGGAGGGCAGAGGCTGCAGGGCAGAGGAGGCTGGAGGGCAGAGGCTGCAGGGCAGAGGAGGCTGGAGGGCAGAGGCCAGGGCAGAGGAGGCTGGAGGGCAGAGGCCAGGGCAGAGGAGGCAGGAGGGCAGGGGCCAGGGCAGAGGAGGCTGGAGGGCAGAGGCCAGGGCAGAGGAGGCTGGAGGGCAGAGGCCAGGGCAGAGGAGGCTGGAGGGCAGAGGAGGCTGGAGGGCAGAGGCAGCTGGAGCCGGTAGGGCAGAGGCTGCTGGAGCCGGCAGGGCAGACTCACCGCGGGCCGGCCATCAGGTGTACTGTAGCAGGAGAGGAGGGGCGGGCAGAGCTGCAGGAGAGGAAGTCCCGCCCTCCCTCCTCTGTAGGCAGACAGCAGGGAGCACGGGTATCCCCAGGGTGTGTGTGGGCCCCCGAGGTGGCGGGCAATGGGCCCCCCCTGCCCCCCGGTATGTAGCTACTGGGTGGAGGGCAGAGGGGAGTGGCTGGAGGGCACACGGAACTTCCGAGATCGGAACGTTCCGTGTGCCGGTGCCTGTAGCCGGGGGCAGCCCGGCTACAGTGCACTGGATGAGCCTGGGCGAAGACCATCACGGAAGTGGGCGTGGCCTTTTCCGGAAGTGGCCTTCGGGTTTTATATATAAGATTAAGAAGTAGCTGCTGCTGGAACACCCTGTACCAGGAAACCACAGACTTCCCTGGGACACTGAAGGATTTCCCCCAGCGAGTAACCCACTTACACACAACACCTTCCACTCCAGGCCTGTAGGGGGAGCTCAACTGGCTGCCTTAAGCCACATCTCCTATAAATACAGGTTCTGGAGGGAACCTGTATTTTCACCCGGTATCCACAGATTCACCAACGGGGAGCTCCAATTCTAAGTTGGAGTTCCTGCCCAAAGGACAGACAGCACAATGGCAGCCACGAGGACCCACAAGGGTCCAAGCTACCGCTACACTGTCTGGAGACACACACACACACACAGAGACCAAAGCCTGGAAAGGACCCTAGAGAGAGTGAGGGGTCGCAGCGTGACAACCTGGCTGCAGGGAGCTGAGTAGAAACCGGAGTAGAATGCCTGTAACTCGTATTAAGAAGTGAACTGTACTGATGAATACTGTGAACTGCTTACAGAAAACTGACAAGTAAACCCCGTGAACCCTGCCTGTGTGTCCGTGTTTACTTCCAGGGAAAAAGAACTGTTTTACTACATTTCATTCCTGTCAGGAGCGGCCCGACCCGCGGCGGGCTCATCCATCTGGCTGCAGCCCATCCATCCATCCTCCTGGCAGAAGAAAAGCTGCAGCGGTGGTCCCATCATTGGCCACACACCGTGGGTGGTGTCACAACAAACTGTATGCTTTGTATATATCCCCTTTTAATTGTAAGAACCCGGGACACGGTCCGGACCAGGACCTCCGTGACATCCCCCAGCGACCCGGTCCGGCACCGAGTACCCCGTCCCAGTGAGCTCCACAACCTGGCGTCACGAACAGGATGAACCCGGTCCAAAAGAACCACACCCCGTGTGCCTAAATAACGTGTTCTTGACTTTTCCCGCCAAATCTGGGCTTAATGGCGACCATAGGAGCCTGAGACCATGTGCAGAGGAGTTGTGCCCATACCCCCCATCGTGGCCCGGCCCAATCCAAAGCGGGAAAAGAAAGGCCCGCCCTGGCTCCCACTAACTCCGGGGAAGCCAGCCATCAATCCAAAGGAGGAGCCTCCGCCCCTAAATCCACCTACCAATGAGAAGTTGGCGGAAGCCGAAGAGGAAATCGTCACCTGGAAGAGGCTGGACAAAGAACCGGAAAAGAAGGAGTCGCCATCAGGATCTGAGTACACGAGGACAGAAGGACAGGACGCCCAGGAGACAGCTGTAGCCGAGAGACCCGAAGTGATCCCGGAGGGCCCACAGAGTGCATTCGTGGAGGAACCCGGGCCAGGGAGAGAGCGACGGTGATCGTAACAGCATGGCGGAAGGCGGAGAGCGACGTCCTGAAATCCAAGACACCTGGAGGGGTGTGCTGCGACTGCTGCCGTTACAGATGACCCGGGCTTAAGCGGAGCAGAGGACCCGGATTCGAATCGATATTCGACAGAACTTTCAAAGCTTGTCTGCGCAGCCCGGCTGGGTTGGCGCCTCCAATTGTCGCATTGAAAGCGAGGAGACATGCCGCACCACAACCCTAATTGATCTATCCATCCCCAGAGCTGCACCATGTCCCACAGTGAGAGAGACTGACCCACTCGGAGCCTTGCAGGATGGATGGTTGCCACTACCGGAACCCCTGATACCTGCACCAACAACATTTGAGGTGAGAGGGGAGCAGCTCCGCTGCTGGTGGGAGAAAGATGAGAACTGTGAAGACCTTATGGGCTTTCTAGGAGACCCTGGCGGTGCAGTGGGCCCAGCAGAGCTTATTACACGGGAAGAATATATAAGACGCTGTGTGCGCAAGTGGGAAAAAGAGGAGATAGAGCGACAGGTGCACAAGCAGATCGTAATTGCCTGCAGGAAGGAAGCTAAAGATGTGGCCAGACGCGACGAAGAAGTAAGTAGATCCCCGCGACACCAGGGGCAAATCGTAAAAATATTGAGTCAAGAGGATTTGCATTCGCTCGAGAACTCGGTGTGTCCAGAGACATTTTCATAAATGGACAAGACGTAGAAGGGTATCTACCTGCAGACCTTACGGACAGGAAAGATTGGTGAATGGGTGTCGTATAACGTAGTCCTAGGTGAAAGAGGTCCGTACGGGGTTAAAGTAAAAAGACTGTGTTTACGGATGCAAGAGGAAGATGAACCCCCTGCCTTAGAGGATCCAGATCCCAGAGTTCACCCGGACCCGCTAGATCACACGGATCCATTGACAAACCCGGATTCTACGATTCTGACAGAGACTGTTGCAGCAAGGTCCACAGCAGATGTAGCTACACAGACTCCAGAGAGCTACTTGTTGTCGTTACAGGACTTAGAATTGTTCCCGAGACGGAGAGCACCGCAGGTACTCCCATGGAAGATAGAGAAGAAAAACAAGGAGTGAAGACCTGGATCCTGCATACAGAACTGTAAGTGTGAATGTGACGTGACCCTTGATGCCCCCATCCCAATCCTGAATGAATCTTAGCCTTTCCCCTGTCCATGTTATATGTTTGATTGACGTTGCTATCACGGACTATGATGTGATATAAACTTTCTTGTATATAGTTGAGCACCTAGTGTGCTCCCCTTTGGTTTTAAGACCAGATCGCACTTGTGAGACTGCGAAAAGAACTTGAACTGAACTGTGGAATGCCTTTTGAAGTTTTTGCACTTTTTGAAACTCTTTGCACTTGAGAAAAGAACTTTTATGCTTTTTCTAGAAAGTAATGTGCCATTTTGCTAGATTTCGTACTTTTATACTTTTTGAAAGAAATTAATGTCTTTTATACGAATATTAAAGGTGTTTGAGAAAATAATGTGTTTTAGTACTTGACCCGGTAGAGGGTCCAGAAGGGTGGAGGAACTGGATTAACCCCCATGCATACTAAGTTAGGGAAAGCAAGTACCTGGGGCTGGTGTAGCGAGAATCCAGGCCTCCTAAGCAGATACACCCGTGGACTAATGTATATAGTTAATTAATGCAACGTTACAAGACCCGTGCCTCCTTAAATGGAAGAAACAAGAATGCTTAATGTTTATTGTTATTAAAAATAAAATGTTTTCAGGAGGATCCATGCCGGACGGCGTGGGGACACGCCGGTTTAACCCGGGGGAATGTGGAGCCCCTGCGACCAGGGTGGCCACATAGGGAAGTGCAGCTAGGTAGGAGGAAAAGTGTGACAACCTGGCTGAAGTGAGCTGAGTAGAAACCGGAGTAGAATGCCTGTAACTCGTGTTAAGAAGTGAACTGTACTGATGAATACTGTGAACTGCTTACAGAAAACTGACAAGTAAACCCGGTGAACCCTGCCTGTGTGTCCGTGTCTAATTCCAGGGAAAAAGAACTGTTTTACTACCTTTCATTCCTGTCAGGAGCGGCCCGACCCGCGGCGGCCTCATCCATCTGGCTGCAACCCATCCATCCTCCTGGCAGAAGAAGAGCTGCAGTGGTGGTCCCATCATTGACCACACACCGTGGGTGGCGTCATGACAAACTGTATCCTTTATATATATCCCCTTTTACTTTTGAGAACCCGGGACACGGTCCGGACCAGGACCTCCGTGACATCCCCCAGCAACAACCTGGTCCGGTACCGAGTACCCTGTCCCAGTGGGCTCCACACATCCCTGCAGCAGAGACCAGCATGCAGGCTATAACCCTGACCGGTTTGACAGCCTGTGCGCCGAGGTGCGCCAGCTGAGCAAAGAGATGACAGCCCAGACGACGTTCCATGGATGAAGAGGACCACGGATCGCTACAGTGCCGATGGACAACCCATCTGTCGCAAGTGCAACAAAGAAGGGCACATCTACTGGTTCTGCCCTTTAAACGAGCAACCCCTGGGGCCGAGGGCCCAACCCCAGGAGTAGACTGTCCAGGCCTTTCCAATTGGCTGCGCAGGTACGTGGGAGATTGTCCGTACCTGTCTATCATCATAGACGGCATCGCTACCACTACATTGGTAGATACGGGATCCCAGGTGACCACCATCCCGAGTATCCTTTACAAACGGTTCTGGTCTGAAATAGAACTTGAACCTCCAAACCCTGACTTGAACATTGTAGCAACCAATGGGTTGCCCGTTACTATAGAAGGGCAGTGGGAGGCCGAAGTAAAGGTGGGGAGGGTGCAATTAAAGAACCAGGGACTCATAGTGGTTCAGGACAAACCAAACGATCGGGATCCACATGTGATATTGGGTACCAATGTGATGGTTAACTGTCTAGATGAAGTGCTGTTTTTGCTTCAACAGAGTGCAGATACTGCTAATCCAGGCGAGAGGAGGGTTCTTCAGAAGGAGATCCGAGCTCTCGTGTACCAGCAGCAGGTAACACTGTCAAATGATGAAATTGGTAGCATACGTGTAACAGACCCAATTCCTATTGTAGTGACACCAAGAAGTGAAATGATGATCTGGTGTCGGGCAGCAGTAGGCCTCAGAGGGCAGTACTACCAGGCAGTAGTAGAGCCGGTGGTGTCTGACAGTAGTCCTACACTCCTGACAGCCAGGGGGGTGGTTGATGTATGAAAAGGAAGGGTACCTGTACGTGTGTTAAACTATGGTGATGATGAAATAAAGCTACCAAGGTACTCCACTGTTGCAAAACTGTACCATGTAAATAACAACTGCATACATGAAGCTGAATCACTAGCTCAGACACTGTCAGACGAACCTCATGATTCCAAGAATCAGTTAGAGAAATGGTGTCAGGAGCTCAGTGTAGGAACTGACAACACATCTTCTCACCAGAAAAACTGAGTTTATCGGATAGTTCAGGAATATGAACAAGTGTTTAGCAAGCATCCACTTGATTTTGGGAGGATTAAAGGGGTACAACATCACATACCTACAGGAAACCATCCACCCATTAAAGAAAGATACAGGCCTATACCTCCAACACACTACCAGAAAGCAAAAGAAATGCTACAGGACATGAAGAATGCAGGGGTCATTAGAGATAGTTGTAGCCCCTGGGCAGCACCACTGGTCCTGGTTAAAAAGAAAGACGGTAGCATGAGGATGTGTGTAGATTATAGGCAAATCAACAGAGTAACACACAAGGATGCATACCCGTTACCCCGCATAGAAGGGTCACTTGCTGCATTAAAGTCTGCCAATTACTTCTCAACCTTAGATCTTACTAGTGGGTACTGGCAGGTCTCCGTTGCAGAAGAAAACCGTGAGAAGACAGCCTTCACGACACCAATGGGGTTATGCGAGTTCAACAGCATGCCATTCGGGTTATGCAACGCACCAGGAACATTCCAAAGGCTGATGGAGTGTTGCCTAGACCACAGAAACTTCTAAACCGTACTGCTATACCTGGAAAATGTCATAGTGTACTCCAAGACCTATGAAGACCACCTGCAACACCTGAGTGAAGTGTTTGAATCGTTGTCCAAGTATGGTTTGAAGCTGAAACTTTCAAAGTGTCACTTGTTGAAACCCAAAGTCCAGTACCTTGGGCATGTGGTCAGTGCAGAAGGCGTAGCACCCGACCCGGACAAGGTCACAGTCATCAAGAACTGGTCAGCGCCAACCACCTTCAAAGAGGTACGTCAATTCTTGGGACTGGTCGGGTACTACAGGAGGTTTATCAAGGGCTACACGAAGATGGCAGCGCCCATGTAAGATCTCCTGGTGGATCAATCCAAGAAGGGCAAGATCAGAGGCCCTCCATTCCAGTGGGGATCAGAAAAAGAACAGTCATTCCAGCAGCTGAAAGATGCCTTAACTGGAGAAGAGATCCTGACCTACCTCGACTACAATTTACCGTTCCTGCTATACACCGATGCCAGCAACGAAAGCTTGGGAACTGTCTTGGCACAGAAACATCAAGGCCGAGAGAAGGTAATAGCCTATGCCAGCAGAAAGTCCCGTCCAACAGAGAGGAATCCGGAAAATTACAGCTCTTTCAAGTTGGAGTTCCTAGCCTTAGTCTGGGCGATCACAGAACGGTTCAGGCAAGTCAAAGACGTCAAGAGAAAACAGTGAACCCGTTTTCTCACCACAACTGGAAAGAGACTCAGAACAATGACCAGACTGTTAGCCTAATCAAAAGGCTGATAACAAAAGAACACTCCTGTCTAAGTCCAGATGCTCCACAAGTTGCCAAACGCCTATGGAAGGAAAAAGGGAAATTGTTCATCTATCAAGGGAAGCTGTGCAGACGTCACCTTAATCCCAGACCTCATGACCTAATCTGGCAAATCGTGGTTCCAAAAAGAGATGTCCAGATGATATTAGAAGCTTATCACAATGACGCAGGACACTTTGGTTGGAAGAAACTGGAGATGCTGTTAAAAGATCACTTCTACTGGGTAGGCATGAGAGGTTCCATTGAAAAATAGTGTAAGAACTGTAGACCATGTCACCTCAGAAGGAAAGACCAGCAAAGTCATAAAGCTGCGTTGCAGCCAATCATTACCAAGAAGCCTCTTCAAATCGTGGCTCTAGATCATGTCAAGTTAACACCTTGCAGAACAGGGTATACCTACGCACTTACCATGGTTGATCACTACTCCAGATTCTTAGTAGTAGCACCAGTTAAAGACTTAACTGCGGAAGTAGCAGCCAAAACCTTCCAGAATTGTTTCTGTCGACCACACGGGTATCCAGATCAAATATTAACAGATCAAGGATCAGCATTTGAATCACAACTATTCCACGAGTTCCTAGAATCTTATGGTTGCAAGAAAATAAGAACCACACCGTATCATCCCCAAACAAATGGTCTTTGCGAGAAAATAAATAACATTGTCATCGACATGTTAAAGACTTTACCACTTGAAGAAAGGAATCAGTGGCCAGAAAAGCTACATGACTTAGTGGAAATCTACAATCACATGCCTGTCAGTTCTACTAACTATGCACCAGCATACTTAATGTGAGCAAGACCTGGAAAACTCCCAATTGACTTGGAGATGGGAACAGTAGAACCAAATCAAGATATCTCAGAAGAAGATTGGAATTATCACCGTCAAGAACAGTACAAGAAAGTTCAGGAATGTGTTGAAAAGAACTTGGATCAAATCAGAAGTAAACAGGAACACGACTTCAACAAACATGCCTCAGCAGAACCCTTAACACCAGGTGAACTAGTTCTCAAAAGAAAAATAAGAAACAACAAACTAGACGACCAATGGGAATCTGATCCATATACTGTTATCCAATCCAATTTTGATAACTCCAAAGCTTGCGTAATTAGCCGAGATGATAGTAGAACAACCTTAACCGTGTCAAGAGATCATCTCAAGAAATGTCCAGACCAATTGAAACCACCAGAAGTAAACTATCCAGTAACAATAGTTGAAGAAACAAGAGAAAGAGTGATTCACACTGAAATATGAGATTTACCAGAAGACTGGCCTCAATACAATGGAGCAGTCATAATACCAGTGCTTTCATTTTATCAACCAGTGGAAAATCCAATTCCAATTCAACCTGTAGAAGAACCAAGAAGACCAGAAGAACCTGTTCAAGTCCAAGAAGTGCAGCCTGTTGTACCGGAACCAGAGATTCCTGCAATCGGTGAACCTGTTAGTCCACTAGAAAGACTACATGAATATTACGGTATCCCAGAGTCACGTAGATCCAACAGACTAAGAGATAGTGCACGCACAGCACCAGACATAGACACTAGTGACACACCAGTACTGCGCAGATCAACCCGTAGTAACTTTGGTCAGTTACCACTCAGATTTAGAGAGTGAAATATAGAGTGTCAAAATGGAGAAGTATGAATAGTGACTTTTGTATATACGAATATGAATAGTAGTGTATAGAAGGGTGGAGGAACTGGGCACAGCCCCAAGCATATCAAGTTAGGGATAGAAAGTGCCTGGGGTAGAGAAAAGGTAAGACCCGTCCTCCTAAGCAGAGATACCCATAGGAAATTTGTGTAAAGTGTAAGGTGTGTTAATCCTTAATATATTTAAAGCCATCAGAGACTTTACTGCTAGACTTTACCCTTTTCTCCCGATATTTCCCGTTTGTTTAACCCGGACTACAGTCACAGGACTAGTGTGGCTAAAAACTACTTTTTCTTTTCCCAGCCTGTGGCAGATGGACTAGTGTCGTAAGGACTGTTTTTCATATTTTTCTAATTTTTATAACTTTTCAGTGATTTTTGTATATTTTGAATCTTGAGATTCTGTATATAATTGTCATCATTCTTGTTTATATGTAACAAAAATCTTTGCTCAGTCCAGGAGTACTGAGGTTACCTAGGGGCGAATCGCGTCATTTCCGGCTTCGGGTTACGTATGTACACCCGTGCCGCTCTGTTAGCTTCAAGACCCGCACTGCGCATGCGGGTCTTGAAGCTTATAGAGCGGCGCGGGTGTACATACGTCACCTGAAGCCGGAAATGACGCGATGCGCGTCATACAGCCGCACACTGCAGCGCCCAGCCGGAATAGGAGAGCAGGGAGGCGCGCATTTAAATGTGAGTTGCAGATCACGCCTATTGAGGCGTGATATTAGGAAGAGGGACAGCCTGCCTGGGTGACTTGCATACAATAGTCACTCATTAACATCACTAATGAGGTAGTTTAATAACGTTTATCTTCATTTTCAATATACGCATTTAGGAGCTAAAAGGAGTGTAGGGTAAGTGTTACTATGCTCTAGGGACATCTTTTAATAGCTTAGGAGGTGTTTTGGGGGTGACAGGATCCCTTTAACAAGTGACCCCAGGGTTACGGATCCGGGCAGGCCACTAGTGATATCCCCTTACAGTAAACGCCCAGATACTGAGTCCCCAAAGACCCCTGGGTGGGTCATAAGCACTGCAGATCATCTTGGAACCCACACTGGGAGTTTTGCACATTGGGATGGATAGCTTTCCTTTGGACCCGAGAGGCACAGTGTCACACATTTTGATTGCAGCTAGTCTCGCTCTTGCTTCTAAATGGAGGGAGATGGGAGTGCCCACCATAAGACGGTGAAAGAGAAAATCAATGTACACTGTCAATATGAAAGGGCTCTGGCACATAGAAGCTTGGCCAAAAAAAGAGTTGACCGTATATGGGAGCCGTGGTTATTTTCTCACCTGCCCTCCAGTCTGCATTAAGTAAGGTGGGGTGATTGGCAAGAACTATGTAATGAATGTATGGTTTGTTCACTTCTAGGGACCATATACACCGAAGGAGATAGTATTGTGCCTGATAATTTTGTACCTGTCTAGTACAAGTGTTAATGTAATTTTCACTATCAGTCTTTTGCTTCTTTTCTTTTTCACCCTCATGTTGGGGGTGATTTTGTATTATGTAATCTATTGAAACCTTAATAAACATCATTGTTAAACTCCCCCCCCCCCCCCCCCAAAAAAAAAACAAAATACAAGAGACTTTGCCCTCAAAGAACAACCTTGTAAGCACGCAGAGTCTTCTTGAATGGAGAAAGTAGAATGTTGTGAAGAAGAAACAGAAAGTTGTGGTCATGGGGGATTCCTGTTGAGAGGAATAGAGGCCGCTATCTGCAGACAGGATATACCCTCAAGAGGTGCTATGGAAGAGATTTATTGATGACGTTTCGTCATATGGACAGGTACATCCACTGAACTTGATACCTTTTTTAATCATTAGAATTCAGCTGTCCTCGGCCTGTCATTCACCATGCACCAAGATCCAAACGAGATTAACTTCTTGGGACACACTGGTCCATATCGGGGGAGAGGGCGTAATAAGACAGATCTTTATGTCAAACCGACGGATAAGAATAGTCTTTTACATTTTGACAGTTGCCACCCATGTCAAATCAAAAACTCATTACCACACTCCCAACACATGAGGATTGCACGAATCATCTCAGAACCTAAACTGAGATATGTTTGACATCAAGAGATGAGTAACAAATTCTAGGCACGAGGTTATCCCGCTGCCCTCACTACGCCCCACTCCGATACTCCAAATGAGCAAAAACAAAGTGGACTTTTTGTGGCATCTGTAAACACACACCACCCGTTTCATAATCACTGCAAGACCATTATCACAGATACCAGAATGTACCAGACCACCCCTCTTTTGCCACAAAATACCTAAAATTCTCAAAGGCCAATTGGTAAGAGCAGACATAGGCTCAGCCTGTAAAAAATCTGAACAGACCTTTCTTGCCACCCAATGTCAATACTCGTGCTTAAGGTGTCACCAGTGCTCAAATATGTAAAAGGCAATACCCAGGGGTGTAACTACAATAGGTGCAGGGGTTGCGATCGCACCTGGGCCCTGCAGCCTAGAGGGGCCCCAAAAGTCCCTTTGGCCCATAGAAAAAGACTAATACTATTAAACATTTCCAATAATTGGGGGCCCCGTTGGAGATTTCGCATGAAGTAACGCAACTGGCAATACCTTCACACACCCCCACACAGGCAAACAATTCCCTATTGGTGACTACCTCTCCTGTGACACTAGCTATGTTGTCTGCTTGATTAAGTGTCCCTGTAATCTCGGATATGTTGGGAGTAAACTACCCGACATTTCCGGAACAAGATTAGAAAACATAAATCCACCATTAGATGTGGACAAACAATGTTACCTATATCACAACACTCTCATAATTTTCAACTTATTTCCGCAGATGATCTATAAATCTTGACTGAACGGTTTCACAATCGATTGAGCATTCCTTCTAGACCGTAAAGATGCATCTGCACATCCAAGCACTATAGCTCTCATGGCGCATGTGCCCCCATGCATTCCATGGCGGCTTCCTGCGTACCAAAAGCAGGATACAGGAAGTCGCGGTGGGTACACGGGCTTTCACATAAAAAGTGCTGGTTCAAACACTGTCCACAGTCATGCACAAGACTCGGCCCTGATATAATTGATTACAGCAGGACGCCATTTCACCTGGTAATTTCTATCCTGCTCAGTTTACATTAATTCTTCCTGCAGCTCCCGTAATATGTCTTAAAGGTAAACCCAATTAGCCATTATTTCTCATAGTCCTGTGAACACTTAGGGTCCAGTCACACTTGGCGACGTTCCAGCGATCCCGACAATGATCCGACCTGGTAAGGTACCGTCACACAGGGACATATCACCGGCGATGTTGCCGGCGATCGCGGGAGCGCGCATCCCTGACAACATCGCCGGGGAGATGTCAGACGGAGCAACTTACCGGCGATGTCGCCGGCTAGTTGCCGCGGCTATCGCTCGCTGGGTTGCCCAGCAACCCAGTGAGCGGTAATCCGCAATGTTGGAGATAGGCGGAATTGCCCGCAACATTGCAGGTTGCCGCTTTACACAGGGCGATCAGGCATGATCGCCTGACCAACATCGCTTGTTGGGAAACCTGGCGATGTTACTGAGGCGATTTTTCGCCTGATTATCGCCCTGTCACACGAGGCAACTCTCCGGCCACGCCCCTCAGTTGCCGGCAACATCGCCGGCGATATGTCCCTGTGTGACGGTACCTTTAGGGATCGCTGGAACATCGCTACGTAGTCGCTGGTGAAATGTTAAACAGTCAGATCTACTCAATGACGCAGGAACGATACGGCGACCCGTATAACGACCTCGGCGGTTGTTGGGACCCTGTCATACAGCAGCTAGTCTGACGACTTGGACCTACGTGGCTGAGTTCTGATTCGCCAACAAGGTCGTTTTTAAGGCGTCAAACACACCAATGCATGATGCCCAGCGGCAGCCCGACGATCTAAAAATGGTCCAGGCCATTCCGACACGATCAGTAATGTCACAATGGGGGCCCGGTTGCTGCTATGTGTCAAACATAGTGAGATTGCTGGCGAGCTCGCTGTTTCGTCACAAAACCTGAGACGCAACAGCGGTCTCGCTATGTGTGACGGGGGCTTTACTCAGAGACTATTTTTTCTTATCTTCCTCTTTAGTATCCAATAGTGTCCTGGGATAAGAGTAGCCACACCAGGGGATATCCTGAGCCCCAGGTCAGTGCTATTATTTATTTCAACTGATCGTACATAATGATATGAGCTCACCTCTTCCCCTCCCTTTTTATCTCCCCAGGCAGAATATTCATTTTATGAATTAGATTTTCAAATTTGTTTGCTTGAGGGTTATACCCTCATGGCCACTTTACACGTCCCAACATCGTTCCGATGTCGGATACAACGGCGCGGGAGCGCGCATTTTTTGGGCGGAATTCCAAGATCTCCTAGGAGCTGTTACACAGCGCAATATCAGCAGGCAACGCAACTGTGATGTGTACGCCCCCCTTGTATGGGCGACCGAGGAACGACCATTTAACATGGGAGAGAATAGGGGAAGTTGTACTACAAGTCGTTGTTGGGCTTTCACACAGCACGATCCTGCCACATCGTCCATCCAATATCGGGCCGTTGGAGAGCCTGCTCATTTCTTCCCCGATATCGTTTTGGCATCATTCTTGCATCACATTGGTCATTTACACCATACAACGCATGAACGATATCGGGGCCAACGCACGAACCACGTGACTTTTTATCGGAGTTGGACGCCGATATCGGGACGTGTAAAGTGGCCATCAGAGAATTTTCCTGATTCTCCTGTCCACCAGAAGGAGGACATCTATATACACGGCTTCACTGGCTGTAGGAACAATCTCCTAATTTAATTTTAACTAAACATTGTGCAGTTGTTATGCACTTATTCTTATGGAGGTATGTAGACCCTTCATTCTCTGCGTCGTTACACACGTCCAGTTCTTTCCTTCTAATTTTTCGCTTTCCATCAGCCTATACTCAACACCTTGTCCTAGTTTTCCAACCTCATTTAAATATCTAAAAGCGACACCATCTTAGGTAGGTCACTATTCACTGACCACCTCACACCATCAAGTACAATCACTTTTATAACACTATTATAAACTTCCTATGGGTGCTTACAAGCGTGGACCTAACCCATATGAATGAACACATCAAGCTTCCATTGTTTCTAGGTAATTTGTTGATTATTCTGCTGTATTATGTATCTTTGCCATTAATCGATACATGAGTTATATTTGGATCAATAAAGTTTATGGACTTATCTAGATTATTATTATGTTTATGTTGATTTTTCACTTTGCTGTATGAAGCTAATACCATATCTTATATTTATTTCTATTTTTGTATAATATATAGTATCAGTCAAACTGAAGAAGGCAATGTTGCTGAAGCATCTTACAACAGACTGATGTTCTTGTTTCCAAATAAAACTTTGTTAAGTTTTTGATGATCTCCGTTTCCAAACTTGATATTTTTCATGTGCCAAAACTACCCCTACGACTGTTATTTTTTCTTCAGAGCACCGACATCATCAGTGAGCCAGGTTCTCCTTACATTGACAGGATATCAATACTCTTTAGACCCACAGATGAAAACCCATTCCTTCTAATTTATGTGGGGACAAATGATACTGCAAGAAAGGACCTGGACAGTGACGTTAGGCAAGAAAGTGAAAGAACTGGGAGCGTGTGGTCTTCACATCCATCCTCCCAGTGGATGACAGTGGAACAGGGAAGTGGAACAAGATTCTAAATGTGAACACCAAGACTGAAAATTATATATTTGGAAGTCGTCTTGCTTCACTCATCAGGAGAGCTTTAAACTAGGAAAAGGTGGGAAGAGAAGCAAAAGGCCAGGGAAAGCCATGCAGTTGAAAAAAAACTTTTGAGAACTTTGCTATTAGAAGAGGAAAAGAGAAATGAATCACAAACTAAAATGTATCTCTTCAAATGGACAGAGCATGGGCAACAAACAAGGAGAATTGGAACTACTAATGCAGGAAAAAAATATATATCATTGGCATCAATGAAACTTCATGGGACAATACACATGATTGGATTACAAGGATACAACTTATTTGCTAGAAACAGACTTTTTAAAGGGAGAGGAGGTGTCACATTTTATGTTAGAAAAGCACATATCTCCATAGAGATTGAATCTTAAGACACTGGGAGTTCTGTGGAAGATGTTTGGGTAACAATACAAGGAGAGAACACTTTTAAAGGACACCATTGTAGATCTTTACTACAGGCCTCCTGGTAAAGCTGAAGATATGGATGAACTCCATGAAACAGATGGCCAAGTCCTCAAAAAAAAAATATGATGTAGTGATCCTGGGAGATTTCAACTATCCAAACATTTGCTGGCAATCTCTCTCAGGCAAAAGTAAAGGCCCAGTCACACATACCGATATCGTTAGAGAGATTGTTGTAACTGTGACGTTACAATGATATCTCCAGCGATGTCGCTGTGTGTGACATCTAGTAACGATCAGGCCCCTGCTGTGAGGTCGCTGATCATTACATTCTGCTCTGGGTCATTTTTTTATTGTTGGTTTCCCGCTGGTCAGCACGCATCGCTGCGTGTGACCGCGAGAAATCGGCGATCAGTGACCTCACAGGGCTGGTAACCATGGTAAACACCGGTTATACCCGGTGTTTACCATAGTTACCAGTGTCCTCCCTGCTTAGCGCTGCCTGTAAGCAGGGAGAACGCTGGTAACTATGATAAACAGCCGGAACCTAGGCAGCGCGCGCTGCCTGGATACCCGGTGTTTATCATAGTTACCAACGTTCTCCCTGCCTACAGGCAGCGCTAAGCAGGGAGGATGCTGACATCACCCTCAGCGATGTGGGAGGTGGCTCCCATGGCCGTGATCGCTGGGAGATCTGCCTGTTTGACAGCTCCCCAGCGACCAGGTAACGACGCTCCAGCGATCCTGGCAGGTCGTTATCACTGTCGGGATCGCTGGAGAGGTCGTTATGTGAGACAGGGCCTTAACAGGTCAAGCAAATTGTTATCCTCTCTTGCTCATAACTTTATCTACCAAACGGCAGAGGAGAAAAGAAGGGGTTTTGCTATCTTGGATCTAATCGTTGTAAACAAGGAGGAAATGTCCCTGCCTTCAGTCCCACTTAGGCTGGTGAGACCGGCTAGTCTGCGTCTCTGGCCTGGGCCTACTCGTGGCGCCAGCACCAGAACTCCTCTGCAGCTCTTCTAGCGTCTGCTACACTCTGACTAACATCGCCCCCAGCAGCAGTATTTATAGGGGATCCTGTCTAAGGGCAGCAGGTTGAGTTCCCCCTACTGTGCTGGGGTGGAAGGTGTTGTTTGTAGTACTACCTACTGTGGAAACCCAGCTGCGCAGCAGAGAGATATGTGGTTACCTGCGTTGGCAGGGCGCCACACAGTCTTTTCGGGTCTGCCTGGCCTGGGTAGTCATTGGAATCAGGACACTTTACTTAGGACCCTCAGTTGACTGCCTACTTTTCCTGTCCGGTCCCTTCCTGTGCTCTCTCCTGCCTCCTCCACGCTCCCGTGTCCAGAGCCTAAAGTCAGCTCCCACAGATCCTCTCTGTCTGAGCGACTCCTCTCCGAGCTCTCTGGATCCTATACAGTGTCTTTTTATGGGTGCGCCGGGTGTCGGCCACAACTTCCTAAAGAAGCTCAGGCCTCCAGTTTGGAAGCTCGGGTGTGAACACCCACACCGCTCTCGAAGCCGGTCCTACATTCAGTAGTCGTACCGGGTCCGGATTCAGGCGCACCACAACACCTGGTGCTCCTAGGGTTCCCTTCCTTCTCGACGGCTTCTCCGCCGTCCCGCACTCCTCACTCCCCAGTGGAGCTCTGTGCTGACTGACCTCACTTTCCTCCCACCCACACACTTTTCTACCCTTTCACTCCTCTCATGGGACTGGGTCCTCCCTATAGCGAGTCCACCCACAGTCCCCTATCTAGTGTGTGTGTGGATGTGTGTCATGAGCGTCCTTTATGCAGCATCCCAATTCCCTAGTCACAGGGATACTACACGCTCTTTTGTGGGTGTAGTACCCCTATGTGGCGTCCCAACCAGTGGGGCGCCACAAAATCAAGGTATAAAATATTAACTATAACACCATGTGTGTACAATGTGTATGCAGTGGAGCCATGGTCATACGTTGTGTTTGGAGTGGAGCTGTGTATCTACGATGTGAATGGAGCACAGATATGTGCATACAATGTGTATAGAGTAGAGCCATATATTATATTATATATGTATAATCCCTCTTGGGCACACTCTGTACACTGTGTCTCCCCGCTCTGTGCCTTTCTCTCCCTGTGTCTGTCTCTCCCCTGTATTATGCCTTTCCCCGTGCGCTGTCTCCCCTCTCTGTTCCCGTCTCCCCTGTGCGCTGTGTCTCCCCCTCTCTGTGCCTGTCTCTGCTTGTGTGCTGTGTGTCCCCCTCTCTGTGCCTGTCTGCCCCTGAGCGCTGTCTCTTCGCCGTATAATGTCTCTTCCCTGTGCGCTGTTTTCCCTCTTTGTGTCTGTCTCCCCCTTGTACACTTTCTCTCTCTCCCCTTCCCTTTCTCTTTCCTTCCTGTGTACTTGCTTGCTCTCTCTCTCTCCCAGAAACATTCATTTGGTAGAGTCTGAAACAGAAGTTAAACAAAAAACACACCTTATCCACAGCAAAAAAAAACAAAACACACTGTTGGAACAGTAATTTTTCTGCTGCAGTGACAGCAAAGCATACTGGACAGCAGAGCACAGACAACAGAGCGCACTGACAGCAGAACACAGTGACAGCAAAGCACACTGGATGGCAAAGCACAGACAGCAGAGCCCACTGACAGCAGAAAATAGTGACAGCAAAGAACAGCGGACGGCAGAGCACAGACAGCAGAGCCCACTAGCGGCCGTAGAGTCCTCCTGTCTACTCCTCTGCTCAGCACAATGCAG
Organism: Allobates femoralis; assembly: GCA_033576535.1. Classification (NCBI taxonomy): domain Eukaryota; kingdom Metazoa; phylum Chordata; class Amphibia; order Anura; family Aromobatidae; genus Allobates; species Allobates femoralis. The sequence continues at coordinate 461,862,957 of JARQOC010000006.1, forward strand.
CAGCTAATGCACAGAGCAGGGCTGGTGGGATGGGGTGCAATGCTCTTTAGCCCCTGCCCATCAGATGCACACAACTGCAGAAGAATAGCTGAGCACTGGACACATTACATGATCTGCAGAGCAGTGGGCACTAGACATGATCTGAATAAAGAGAAATTTTCAGCTCACACCTGAGATGCAATGCCGGTCTGGAACGGAGCACGGCGTCCTCACTTCTGCACTGCGCCTGGGTCAATGGGGAAGTAAAGATGGATCCAGCTTGACACGCAGGACATTTGATTAAACTTCAACAATCTTTATTGGCAAATCCTTTTTAAAAAAAACTTGTGAAAAAGACAAAATATGGTCCCAAGAACACTGGGCACTGGCAATGATCTGCAGAACACTGGGCACTGGACATGATCAGCAGAACACTGGGCACTGGACATGATCAGCAGAACACTGGGCACTGGACATGATCTGCAGGGCACTGGACATACTCTGCAGAGCACTGAATCAAAATGTGTTGATCTCCAAGGCTGTGGAGTCTATAGGGTGGGTAGGGAGACAAACAAAAGAGGACGCAGATCTAAGTGCAACGTGTTTAAATATGTTTTTTGGTGATTATTAATCTTATCGCTCACCTTGCAAATGTCTTGTCTCTTGCTTATCAGACCTATTTCAGTCTAGGAGATGTTGTCCTTCAATTATGGTATGCAGCCCCGTCCTGGATCATTCGGTTCACAATGCCAATGTGACCGTAACATGAATAAGCAGATCAGGCAACACCCGGAAAGGTGTAGGGTGCTCCCCCCTTCATATTTTCAACCGTTTATTCAGGATCAATAATTTAGCAAAATAAAAAATGGTGCAATATACAAAGATTTTAAAAGTGGTCATACAACGCGTTTCGGCAGAATATTTTGTACACAACAGCCTTCCTCAGGTATACTAGAACATAGAGTCAATGAGCCTTATATACAAATGCCAAGCAGTCATCTAATTAGTCTGATCAAGTCATTTGCCTTAATTGTTTAAAGTTGTTCCACCCTCTTGGGGATGTGCTATTCACTTCAGTAGATGATGTTGTTTCTCTCAGAGGGGATTGTATGTATATTTTAAATTTTCTGCTCTTATGATTTTTGTTGTAAATGACAGATCATTTTTTTAAAAAAAAGTCAGGTTAAGTTTTCAGAAATTTCTGAACAACTAGGTTTAGCACATGAACCATGCATGGCATGTGTACCAGGTTGCTGACCTTTTAAACCACTACCAGATTACGCCCATTATCGCACACGATTAGACAGGGTTGGAGGTGCAGCAGGGAGTGGCACTGATCGCTCTCGTTTTAAAGCTTGCCACAGCTCTGCTGCAGTGTGTGGTTTCTGATCTAAACAGATCAGCTTCAGCAGAGCGTGTTGACAATTTGCCGATGCACTGCTGTACAGCTCCCACCTTGGCAGTGATGGGGAGGGTAATCCTGTGGAAGATGAGGAGCAGGAGGAGAGGGGAGATAGTGGAATATGAAGAACAGAATCCCTGAGAGAAGTTGGGCCCACTAATCTTGGCGTAGGTAGGATGTGCTATGTTCCACTTTCCGCCATTGTCCCACCCTCCACCAGGTTCACCCAGTGTGCCGTGACAAAAATGTATCGTCTCTGTCCACAACAACTTGTCCAGGTGGCTGTTGTTAAGTGTACCTACCTGGTTATGGCGTTGGTGAGAGCACAGTTCAGATTCTTCAACATGTGCTTGTGTAACGCGGGGACGGCACACCGGGCAAAATAGTGGAACACTTTATCGTGGGGCAGCGACAGTCAAGAGATCACAGAAAGACCGTGTTCCCATAAGCCTAAACGGCAACATCTCCACAGTTAGCAATTTGACAATGTGCTACTTTAGTATTTGTGCCTGTGGGTGCATGGCTGTGTATTTACGCTTTCTTTTCAAGCTCTCAGGCATGGACAACTGGACGTTTCGCTGAGACAAGGAAGTGGATGTGGCTGATGTTTGTTGTGTGTGAACAACCGCAGCTTGTAGGCAGGAGGTATGAGCGCCTGCTTCCTGAACTGCAGCTTCAGAAGGACATAGCCTAGGCGACATGGCAGTAGTTTGACCCGTAGATGCAGATTTGGTACTCTGCTGTTCCACCCACTAACTGCAGTGCTTGGCTGCCATGTGCTTTCGCATACTGATGGTGCTCAGGTTGTCTTTGCCCTGGCCTCTGCTCAACTTGCTATGGCAGGTAAAACAGACTACAATGTTTTTCTCTGAAAGACTATCAGAAAAAAAATTCCACATGGCAGCTAAATGCCGCTTTGCCCCACAGTGGGGGTGATCTTGGGTACAGTTGACCCAGTTCTCACTCTCGGCAAACCACGACCCCTTGTTGCCTGTGTTGGTGCTACATATCCATATTCCTCTGTGTTGCTGTCATGGCTATGGGTGCCAATGGTCCAGGTCAGATAAGTTGACTCATCATCAACCACCTCATCTCCCATCTCATTCTCCTTCCGAGTTGACATTGTAGGTTGACCTGATGGCAATTGTGTCTTATCATCAGCCTCCACTTCTGGAGACAGTAAATGACGTTCCTACAAGTGGCTTACTTCTGGCCGTAGGTCCTCAAATACTTGAGCATCGACGCACGCCACCTACTCACATCGCTCATCAATGCTGCATGGTGATAGGCCACAGCCAACCAAAGGATATGTACCAAACAGATCCTCGGAGTGGCCAAGCTTGGGGTCATATGTCTCCTGTGATTGACAATAACGGGAAGAAGAGAACTAGCTTGTCTACTATCCAATCTGCTCTCGCTCTTCTGGTGTGCACACACGTTTACATTCCAGACTGGGAAATTTTTCCAGGAAAATAGTGGATGCATCAAGCTTTTTCTGACCTGACACTGACTTAGTGCTTTCTCACGCACCACTGACAACACCACATCCACGTCCCTTAACAACAGGCTTTTTTGGAATTTTGGGTTTTGTTGACAGATTTTCAGATGTGGATGGCACAAGCCAACCTAGCTGTCAATGCCAAAATACTAGGCAAAATGGACTGGTGCGTGCTTGGTAGCAGGCAGTAGGAAATGTTTGGACTACTGCTTTGTGGAAGGCAATAATCGCCTTTTTAAGTGGAGTATTGTGGACAGCAGAAGACAGGCTGTCACCCCAAAAACAGCAGGGAAAACCAGCCTGCTGCGTGCTTGGTAGCAGGCAGTAGAAAATATTTGGACTACTGATTTGTGTAGGGCAATAACCACCTTTTTAAGTGTAGTAATGTGGACAGCAGGAGGCAGGCTGTTACCACAAAAACAACTGGGAAAATCAGCTGGTTCATGTTTTGTAGCAGGCAGTAGGAAATGTTTGGACTACTGCTTTGCGTTGCGCACTAACCGCCTTCTTAAGTGTAGTAATGTGGACAGTAGAAGGCAGGCTGCCACCCCAAAAACAGCGGTGAAAACTCTGACTTCGTTGTGCGTCTTCAGCTCTGAAAAGAGCTATTCTTGGGTGGTATTATGGAGCTAGTAAGCGGCTCCTTTAAACTGTCCCTGCTCGAGTATCTCCCCCTCCCTGTACTCTGACTCTGATCTGTGTCTTCAGCTCTCAAAAGAGCTATTGTTTTGAGGGTATTATGGAGCTAATCAGTGGCTCCTTTAAACTGTTCCTGCTGGAGTAACTCTCTCCTCCTACTCTACATTTATACACTTGAGGTAGCCCTCAAAAGGGCTTTTGTGTTATAAAGAGGCCTAAACACTCTCCCTAGCAGTTGAGCGATCTCTCCCTATGTCTCTCCAACGCTGGCTCCAGATGCAATGTGCACAAAGTGGCGGCGACAAGGCTTAAATAAACCCTATGACGCTGGCTTGTAATGCCGCCACCAAGATGCCTGCGACATTACTGTGATTGGTTAAGAAGGCCAGCATGTTTAGTGGCTGCAAAGGAGGCGCCAAACCTGCAGGGCGGGAGATCCGAATATAGCAAGGCGAGTATACAAATACTCGGAGAATAATGAGTGGAGAATAATGAGTAATGCGACTACTGTACTATCTGTGCGAATAGCAAATAGTAACGAATACACTTGCTCATCACTAGTCATTACTATCACATCATGGACAGCAATCAAAAAACAAATCATAATGAAAAATATCAAAAAAGGTGGCAGGTGTGTAGGACCATGGAATATAGACTACAATTACAAAGTAATTGGAGCTCCAAAGTCACAGAGTTAAGTAAGAAACCAAAAAGAACCAAAAGAGGAGAGAGGAGAGAGGAGTCTAAGGCCGGCTTCACACTGCGGCGTGATCCGGTCCAGGGCTGTCTGGGTCATCCCGGACCGGATCACGCCGCAGTGTGAAGCCGGCCTTACATCAAACATGTATCCAGGAAAGGATCTGAAAAATCTGTAGCTGGAATCTACTGCGTAATTTTAAAGTTACATCTTCACCTTATTTATAGAGAAAATGGCTACTATCATAACATCTAACGAAATAATAAAAACTGAAACACAAGCATATCCTGCAAACATTTATTGATATGGAATCAAGTTTTGGGATTCACATCTATGTGTATATAACCCATTGAAAAAGATTGACCGTAAAACGCACATCAGGGATAAAGTGATGCTCTTTTTTTAACATTTTCCTATGTCCCAGTCTGATCTACAATTACTCTTGTTTATGCAGTTTGCGTTTTATTTTATGTGTCTTTCCAGTGGCGGACCTTGACCCCAGGGGGCCCTGGTGCAGCCATGTTGAGGAGTGGGGGGGGGGGAAGCCGGAGAAGCAGAGGAGAGGAGGGGCGGGATCAGGCAAGGGAAGCAGGAAGCTTTCTGCTTCCCTTGCCTGACCCTCCTCTCCTCTGACGTCGGCTTACGGGGGTCGGCTGGGGGCCCCCTTGCCGGTCGGGGCCCTGGTGCAGCTGAACCAGCTGCACCACGGTAGTTCCGGCCCCTGTGTCTTTCTGCATTATACATTCACCCTCAGACTAATTGTTATATTGTCATTTTCTGTGACTATGCTTTTTTGATTGTTATTACATTATGAATTTTGCCATTTCTCTATTAAAAATAGTTGTCTGAGTAAAACATTTTTCACTTTCTGAAAATACAAATGGCTTCTGTCTAGTGTGAATTTCCTGGTGTACAGTGAGACAAGATTTCTGTGTAAAACATTCTTTTATTACTGAACAGGAAAATTAATTCTCCCCTGTGTGAATTCTCTCATTTTCACAAGACTTGATTCACACTTCTCTAACATTCCAAACATGAAAATGGTTTCTCTTATTTGTGAGTTCTCTTATGTCTAATAACATGTGAATTTGTGATAAAACATTTTCCGCATTCAGAACATGAATATGGCCGCTCACCTGTGTGAGTTCTCTGATGCCTAATAAGATTAGCATTACTGTAAAACCATTTTCCACATGCAGAACATGAATATGTCTTCTCACCTGTGTGAGTTCTCTGATGTTTAATAAGCTGTGAATCACTGTAGAAACATTCTCCACACTCAGAACATGAATATGGCTTCTCCCCTGTGTGAATTCTCTGATGTGTAACAAGACTTGATTTGTGGTTAAAACTTATCCCACATTCTGAACATGAAAATGGCTTCTCTCCGGTGTGAATTCTCAGATGTACAGTAAGATTTGATTTGTTGATAAAACATCTCCCACATTCTGGGCATATATATGGATTCTCCCCTGTGTGACTCCTCAGATGTACAGAAAGATTTGATTTCTGATTAAAACATTTCCCACATTCTGAACATGAAAATGGCTTCTCCCCTGTGTGAGTTCTCTTGTGTTTAATAAGACTTGAGTTACTGTAAAACCATTTTCCACATTCAGAACATACATATGACTTCTCACCTGTGGACCTTCTTTGATGGGCAGTAATATCTGATTTCTTTGTTAACCCTTTCTCACATTCTGAACTCTTCCCTGTGTGAATTCTCTGATGGCTAACAAGAGTTGATCTTTGGGCAAAACATTTCCCACATTCTGAACATAAAAATGGCTTCTCCCCTGTGTGAATTCTATGATGTCTAATAAGATCTGATTTCCTGTTAAAACATTTTCCACAGTCATAACATGAATGTAGCTTCTCCCCAGTATGACTTCTCAGGTATGCAGGAAGATCTGACTTCTTCTTAAACCTTTTTCCACATTCTGAATGTGTAAGTGGCTTCTGTTCATTGTGAACTCTCTCATGTAATACTAGACTTGATTTCTGGTAAAAACCTTTCTCACATTTAGAACATGAATATGGCTTCACTCCTGTGCACATTTTCTCACATGACGAAAAATGTAATAGGACATTTTGACTTTTGCTACATTCTGAATGTGAAAATTGCTTTTCAACCATATGAGATGATGGTTCGACATCCCTCCTGTGATCTTTGCTTTGCTTAACATTTTGTGATGAATCAGAACATAGAACAAGTTGAAAAGTATCAGAGGATAGATTTTTGCTGCAAAGGTCTGTCTTTATAGCAAGAATAATGGCATCCTCTTCATTTGTACTTTGTGTGTTCCCATGATCGTCTGAATTAAAATCTGATGACTTCACATGTTCTTCTGGCTTTCTGGCACAGTCATCTGCCAACAATATATATTTTAATAATATCATCAGAATGTTACATAGATTTATTATCCTGTATATGTATGAATGTTAATATACAAATTGCAAGGCATGCAGAAAAATTCTACTTTCTCTTCAAAGTTGCCAAACACTTTAAAAGTGTAAAACTTAGCTTATATGCAAGAAATGATGGCTGATAAACAATATGGGTGCAGATCTTAAACATTTGTAGCTGTGTGCAGTACAACCATGGGTGCTTTCCATTGGTTTTCTGCAGAATCCAGTAGCTCAAAATACATAAAAAATGTATTTCATAAAATAAATATTCCCTCAAAGTATAATAATGTTTTCTGCTTTAAAACTATTAGTTTTGTCGTCTAAAACTTAAAGAGAAATCCATTTTCAAAATTGTATTCAGTGAGTTGCTAGTGCAGCAGGGTTGGACATTGCACATTGCACTTGCAGCTCTCTTCCGGTCTTCCCATATTGCCAGCCTTCTGGTTCCTGACTAACAGGTCACTTTGATTGAGGCTGGCTTCACACCACGGCAGCGTCTGATCCGGGGCTGTCAGGGATGAACCTGACAGCCCCAGACCGGATCAGCACACAGAACCGGAGTGCAAATATGCCCTCCGGTCCGTTGTGCAGCCAGACGCAGCTACCGCTGCTGATGATTCATAACAGCGGCTCGCGGGAAGCTAGCCGCGGCCCTGAAATAACAGCGGCGTGCAGCCGCAGGTGTCCGGTTCCTGGATCCTCCCGGACTCGGGCATTCTGGCCCCATAGGCTCCCATTTTAGGGAGCACCGGATTGCCCCGCATCCGAGAGGATCCGATTTGGGGAGATTTTTCCATTGTTGTGTCCAGGAAGAGGAATCCAATTCCTCCCGGATTCACTGGGACACATGAAAACCGGATGGCAGAGTGCTGCCATCCGGCTCCATCCGGCCCCATAGGATACTATGGGACCAAAATCCGGTCCGGGGCTGCCCTGGACCGAACGCTGCCGTAGTGTGAAGCCAGCCTGAGTGATCTGTCTTGTTTCAGCGATCAAAGTGTGGCACCCCAGGGTTTGGTTGCTACAGATACACCTGGGGCAGAGAAGGATCTCCACATCAAGTAAGCCCGCAAACAACATCTTCCACTCCAGACCTGAAGGGGGAGCTCTACCAGCCGAGTTCAGGCGAGGTCCCCTATAAAATTCAGGTCTGGAGGCGGAGTCAGTAGTTCAGTTCCAGGGAGAACTGTGAAGATGTCCTGTTGACGGTGCTGCGCTAAGCCCGTACCAGTGAGAGCCGTTAGCCAAAGTGAAGGACCCAAGAGCGAGGGTCGGAGGCAAAGGGTAGTTGCCAGGGGGAGTGGAGCCATACTAGTTCGCCCCAGAGGAACAGCGCTAACTACCGGACACCGGTGTCCGAGACTGGAAGGGATCTAACTAACCAGCAGTAAAGACCGGAGGCCAGGGAGACTCCAGATTTCCTGGCCACAGCAGCACCTGAAGGCAAAGTCGCTGCTCAGAACTCAGGGACCGCAGGGACTACAACGCTGCCCCGCAGAAGAGCTCCCACCGCTTGCCATACAGGTGAAGAGAGTAGGAGGGAGTCAGGGCCTAGCTCCAGGCAGCCTAGGACAAAAGGCAGACACAGTGCAGCAAGGAGGCCTCATAAATGACAGAGTGTGGAGATCCTGAATTGCTTCCAGACCACCCGGGCCTGTAACAAAAGAGACGGTACCCTGGACAATACCTGTAACATCAGTAAAGGTATGGAAACATCAACCATGGGTGACTTATTGCGGCCCCTGATCCTGCTCCCTTCATAGACTGTCCTGCAACTTTTAGCTTCTACAACTGCCCCGGGGATCTCGCTCCACCTACAGGTAGCATAACCATCTGGCTACCCTACCATCACCCCGGAGGTCTGACCCGCAGCTTTGGTAACCATACCGGAACCGTAGGTGGTGTCACAAACTATTTTAATTCTTATTATTTTTACTGACTTTTAGCAACCACCAGAGCCACGGGACTGAAAACAGGTCCCCTGTGACATCCCCTGTGAATCAACGCCGAGTACCCCACGGCCCTGGGGTGGGCAAAAGACAAAAGGCAGGCGTTATTTTTCTCCTCATATAAAAGTCATGAAGATTTTATTTCCTTTCACTCAGCCATATGAGGGTAGTTGGGTTTATGTACAAAGTAGGTTTTGAATGACAGCACTCATTTTATTATGCGTTTACTGAAAAAAATTTTAAAAAAATTGACTGATATGAAAAAAAAAATTTCAATTCGTCATGGTTATTTTGGGTTTTATTAAATGGTGAAAAAAATATAAATTTTTGGTTTCATATTGTGTTCAATAAAAGTGACTAGGGCACTTTTTTTTTCGATGATCTAAATAAACCCAAAATTGC
>JARQOC010000006.1:461872031-461915315 GCA_033576535.1 Allobates femoralis
TCTGAGCAACAGCTGAAGACGTTCCATGAACACTTTAATCAGTTTCATCCCACCATCAACTTAACACTCAACTACTCCTGCACTGAAATCAGCTTTCTGGAGACCATCATTAAGCTACAGAACAATGAAATAGAGACATCCCTGTACCAGAAACCAATTGACCGTCCAACATATCTCCGATGGGACAGTTTTCATCCAAAGCACATAAAAAAACTCTATTGTGTATAGCCAGGCCATCACATACAATTGGATATGTTCCAACCCTACAGATAGAAACAATCACCTTGAGGACCTAAGAAAGACCTTTTTGAACCAGTGCTACCATCCAAGAACGATCAAAACCAGATTACAAGAGCCACCAGAATATCAAGGAATCATCTCCTACATTACAAAACTAGAGAAGAAAACTACAGAGTTCCTCTCGTAGTCACGTACAATCCAAGTCTGGAGGTGCTAAGAGAAGCTGCAAGGAAACTGCAACCACTATTACAAAAAGATGCCAGACTAAAATCTATATTTCCGTATCCCCCACTCTTGTGTTTTAGATAACGTCCGAATCTAAAAAACATCATTGTCAGAAGAGCCCTGTCCTCTCCAGCAGCTACAGGAACCTTTCCCTGCAACCAGAACAGGTGCAAAGTCTCCATCTATAATGACAACGGACAAGATAAGGATTACTGGGACAGATCAGGACTACAAGATCCCAGGTAGCTTCAGCTGCACCACAAGTAATGTGGCGTATTTAATCATATGTACAAAGTGTCCAAAAGGTGGCATGTACATAGGGAAGACCGGGCAAAAAATCAGGACAAGAATGAATTCTCATCACCACTCAATAAAAGCGTATGAATCTACCTGTAGCAAAACATTTTTCCAGCCCTGACCACATTGAATCCGATATGAGGCTGCTCATCTTAAAAAGCAACTTCAAATCTCAGAGAGAGAGAAGAATTTGGGAATACAAACTGATAACGACCTTTGACACATTCAAAACAGGATTAAATGTATCACATGGATTCATGGGTTTTTATATAACATGAATGGACATTTGGGGACATCACAGAATCATGCGTTTTCATATAAATTGAAAGGACATTATGGGATATCACATCTTCCAGCAGATCCATTTTGAGGACAATGAACTTATGACACTTTTTATGTGAACATCCTCGCTTCCTTTTATTGCTTTCCCCAACTCATTTAAGTATTTTCAGGTCTCCACAGACCACTACCATATAACAATAATACAATTTGTTCGGCTTATTTTAGAATTTTAGTTTCAATTCCCCAGCCGCCCTCTTCCTCTCTAGCCTGACTCTGCTTCACGTCACCTGTCGCATTTACTACAGCATCTAAGACACTGTGATTTTTTTTTTTGTTTCATTTGCTTATGTATACAGTGCCTACAAGTAGTATTCAACCCCCTGCAGATTTAGCTGGTTGACACATGCGGAATTAACTTGGCATTGTGACATTTGGACTGTAGATCAGCCTGGAAGTGGGAAATGCAGTGCCACAAAAATTTTTTTTTTTTTTAATGCGTTAAAAGTTAATTCAGAGGGTCATTTATTATTCAACCCCTCAAACCACCAGAATTCTGTTTGGTTCCCCTAAAGTATTAAGAAATAGTTCAGGCACAAATAACAATGAGCTTCACATGTGTGGATTAATTATCTCTTTTGCCAGCCTTTTCTGACTATTTAAGACCCTCCCCAAACTTGTGAACAGCACTCATACATGGTCAACATGGGAAAGACAAAGGAGCATTCCAAGGCCATCAGAGACAAGATCGTGGAGGGTCACAAGGCTGGCAAGGGGTACAAAACCCTTTCCAAGGAGTTGGGCCTACCTGTCTCCACTGTTGGGAGCATCATCCGGAAGTGGAAGGCTTATGGAACTACTGTTAGCCTTCCACGGCCTGGACAGCCTTTGAAAGTTTCCTCCCGTGCCGAGGCCAGGCTTGTCCAAAGAGTCAAGGCTAACCCAAGGACAACAAGGATGGAGCTCCGGGAAGATCTCATGGCAGTGGGGACATTGGTTTCAGTCAATACCATAAGTAACGTACTCCACCGCAATGGTCTCCGTTCCAGACGAGCCCGTAAGGTTCCTTTACTTTCAAAGCGTCATGTCAAGGCTCGTCTACAGTTTGCTCATGATCACTTGGAGGACTCTGAGACAGACTGGTTCAAGGTTCTATGGTCTGAGGAGACCAAGATCGAGATCTTTGGTGCCAACCACACACGTGACGTTTGGAGACTGGATGGCACTGCATACGACCCCAAGAATACCATCCCTACAGTCAAGCATGGTGGTGGCAGCATCATGCTGTGGGGCTGTTTCTCAGCCAAGGGGCCTGGCCATCTGGTCCGCATCCATGGGAAGATGGATAGCACGGCCTACCTGGAGATTTTGGCCAAGAACCTCCGCTCCTCCATCAAGGATCTTAAGATGGGTCATAATTTCATCTTCCAACAAGACAACGACCCAAAGCACACAGCCAAGAAAACCAAGGCCTGGTTCAAGAGGGAAAAAATCAAGGTGATGGAGTGGCCTAGTCAGTCTCCTGACCTTAACCCAATTGAAAACTTGTAGAAGGAGCTCAAGATTAAAGTCCACATGAGACACCCAAAGAACCTAGATAACTTGGAGAAGATCTGCATGGAGGAGTGGGCCAAGATAACTCCAGAGACCTGTGCCGGCCTGATCAGGTCTTATAAAAGACGATTATTAGCTGTAATTGCAAACAAGGGTTATTCCACAAAATATTAACCCTAGGGGTTGAATAATAATTGACCCACACTTTTATGTTTAAAATGTATTAAAATTCAACTGAGCAACATAACTTTTTGGTTTGTAAGATTTATGCTTCTGTTAATAAATCCTACTCTCGTTTGCAGTTTGAAGGCTCTAACTTATTTGCATCTTATCAAACCACCTAAATCTGCAGGGGGTTGAATACTACTTGTAGGCATTGTATATGTATGTGTGTTCGGAATCTGTGTCATTATCAGCCTGACGAAGGGACCATAGAGTCCTGGAAGCTTGCTATGTTGACCATCTTTTCAGTTAGCCATTAAAAGGTATCAACCACTGAGGATTCTCAGATTCCAATATTTTTCTATCTACTGGCTAACACGGTACACACACATTTTTTACATTAAGGACACAAAAACATTTGTTGAATTTTGTACTGCATGTAATCTTAAACAGGTTTTTTTTTTTTTGGATGATCTATTTGCGACTCTTAATGATGATTTACAAATAAAATAGTTTTTAAGAAGCTTTGATGTTGGATTTCTCTCTTCGTGGTTCAAGCTGACAAACACTGTCTGGTTTCGTGAACTGTTTCTCATGGATGGGCGAGTTGACTATATGTCGTTTTGTTGGTTATTTCCGAATAATCGTTTATATTACACATTATTTATTAGAAGAATCTGTGACTTCTCTGCATTTGGTGGTTACTACTCACCTGGGTAGTCATATGTAGGAATCTCCTCGTCTTTACACCACTCATCACCCCTCACATATGTCTCTGTAATATTAATATGGGTCAGATCTTCACCCTGAAACAAATAGTGTAAAAGTCACAGACAGATGGAGAAGTCCCATCTATGATCAGCTGTAATCTGCCATCTCCACCGTTCTCATTACACAAGTATAAAACATAGAATACTGGAGGATAAAACAAGACTGAGCACAAGATCTTCACAGCCATCTACACATCATAGGGAGATCTCATCACACCTTCTCTCCATCTACCTGATCATCCTGAGGAACATCGGGATCTTCTTGTTTACAGTCCTGTGGGAGAAGAGGACGGGGACATCTCTCTGGTGTTGCCCTCTCACTGGATAGATCTGGAGGAGACACATACAGGGACTGAATTCATTCTTTACATACAGATCATTATAGGCCGTGTGTATTTAGTCCTGTCTATTACCTGGTGATGTGAGGGGCTGGGGATCCTCCATCATGACTATGTCCTTGTACAGATCTTTGTGTTCTTCTAAATACTCCCACTCCTCCATGGAGAAATAGACGGCGACATCCTGACACCTTATAGGAACCTGACACATACAATGATACCATCGTCATCCCCCGATCCCTTCATAGCGCTACTGTATAATGTCCCAGCAGCAGCAGCATTCCCAGCAGTGTCACCTCTCCAGTCAGCAGCTCAATCATCTTGTAGGTGAGTTCTAGGATCTTCTGGTCATTGATGTCCTCATGTATCAGGGGGTGAGGTGGAGGCCCCGTGATTGGGCTCAGGGCTCTTCCTCAGACACAGGGTCCTGACAGCACAGATCACTAGAGCTCTTCACTACTGTGTAATCCTGGTTATGGAGAGACACATTAATAAATCTCCAGTCTCCAGACATTTCCAGAGTCCTCACCTCTCCAGTTCTGTCATCTGTTATTCTGTCCATAGATAAGAATGATGTCATGTGACATTGTCATCACAATCTCTCACCTCTCCAGTAACAAGGAAGAGGATCTCTAGGGTGAGGTGGAAGATCCTCTCCGCCATCTTGTCCTTATCCATCCTTGATGGGTCAATCAGGAGAATTCTCTTATATAGAAGATCTCCAGTGAGAGGATCCGATATTGTAGGGACCTGAAAGAAGAGAAGATGACGATGTAACATCATAAGTAGTGATGAGCGAATAGTGAAAGACTCAGATTTGGGACAATCGTACTGAGTACTCTGTAATACTTGCTTATTCGTACTGAATAGTGAGTCCAATGCAAGTTGATGGGAAACCCTAGTAATTTTCTGCTGGACCGAACAAAGGGGTCTGGGCGCCTGAGGAAAAGGCTGAAATGGGTGGGAAAATGATGAAACAGAATGGGAAGACCCTGGAGAATCTTCCTGCAGGCATTTCTGACTCGCATATGGGTTCTGTGAATTATGTTGTCACAGTATTACACCACTTTTACAGATTCACAAGAAAAACTACCAAACCAGACCATGTCACATTTAGGGTGCGGAGGAGAGTGTGTGATTTGTGTGCAGGTATCCACCTGCGTACAAATCACATATTGCAGTGAATGGGAGCGTACGGTCATGAGCAGACCTGCACATGACCGTGCGTTCTCATTATAAACATAGGGGCTGCGGTCAGCTTGCGGATCCCCTCCACAGGACACTGCGAAGGGTCTGCAAGTGTGAAGCCAGCCTTACTCATACATTTGGGTGGTCCCTCCCTCATTGTTTCTGAGATAGTGGAACACATATTCCATAGCGGTTTACAATGCCAGCTACAACATGCCCATTAGTATGTTGGGTTTTACCCTCCTCCTCCATGGCATTTTCTAGCCCTCAATTCATGTTTTTTGAGAGCCAGCAGGTGTAAGGAAACCTGATTTTTGTGAGGGTCCTCAGGTGGCCCTGTAACATACATTTGGGAGGGACTGCTGTTACTCATACATCTGGGCGGTCCTTTCCTCATTATGACTCAGATAGTAGAATACATATTCCATAGCACTTTACAATGCCAGCTAAAATGTGCCCATTGGTATTTCGGACTTTATCTTTTTCCTCCTCGAACACCACCTCCATGTCATTCTGCGACCCTCAATTCAAGTTTGAAGAGGGCCAGGTTTTGATCTAGGCTTCTAACAGGAGCACAACTCCGATCTCAGATGCGCTGACAAGACTGACATAAAATGGAGCTGTATTACTGTTTCATTCAATTGATACATTGCAGTGATTGAATAGTTACATTAACTATCCAATCACAGATCATCCAGTCATCAGAGAGCAAGGGATACTGTCATTGGTCTCTTGCATTTCTTCAAAACCTTCCAAAATGTCTAAATGATTCTCAATCGTAGCAAGTGGCGGGTTAATCAGCCAGGGGCGGCAAGCATGCCAGCCCTCGCGGATACTGCAAAAGCTCAGATTTCAGCTGTGCCGAGCTCCTGCAGCAATCGTGTCGGGAAGACCTGATAATCAGCACTTTCCTGCATGATCACGCTATGATCAGTCAGTTAGGCTGATCACATCGCTCTGTGGGGACCGCTGGCATGGGTCCCCGCACCTCTTCCCTTGACATTCAGCTGTCAGCATGGAACTGTCACTGTGTGTTTACACGTAGTAACAGTTCAAAGCCATGATGGACGTAGCACGTGATGGTGCAGGAACTGACACCAGCTCAGGACATGCTAAGTCCGTCATTGGTAGTATAACGGGGATGAAATCATCAGATGCAATAGGATATCGATCACAGTATTCATATTGTAGATTACCATGAACGATAGAACATTCGCCTTGGTAAGTAATCCAAAGCTTATAATACAGGTAGAGATGCCTTCAGAAGAAAATCCAGACTCCAAGACAAGATACAATCACCAGAGCAGTAGGCGCCAAATGCACAAACCCAAGCTACCTTTCAGGCACACGCCCCCTTCCTCAAGCAAGTGGCTTTATACCATATCACAGGTATACATGCTCAATCATTAAAGGGGAACTCCAGGGAGAGAAACATATTTTGTTCTGTCCCTGCCCTCCTACATGATGAAGCAGAGCTGGGCACTACAGTTCTTGGATATATAGATCAATAAAATCATATCTGCTCCTTAGCTCTCACCCCTCCCTTAGGGGACAGAGAAATGCAGTCATGCATAATGCTAACGTTTCAGGGGACAGGAAGCTACCAAGTTGATATAGGGCAGGGGAGACCATGGCAGTGCTGAATCAATCAATGTAGTGCTTTACCTCTGCTTCTAGCCTGACGCATGGCAGCACACATTATGCACCATCATATTATTGTACAGGAGAAGATCACAGCATCTATTTATACGTTCTTGGTGACATTGTAGCCATTTGAAGGGAGAACACCCCTTTCTTACATTATATAGGATCGTATATCAGGAGCAGGATGACCATGGGGCTCGTGGCCACACCCTCTGCCCATAAAGAAGTATGAGGGGGTGGGAATGTAAGATGATCCTGGAGCCCCCAGGGTCCACGCCCCCAACATGCCTCCTGATCTGAGGAGCAGATATGATTTTATTGATTTAGAAGCGATCTATACATTGTAGAACTGTAGTGCACAGCTCTGCTTCATCATGTAGGACAGGATCGTACAAACATTTTTTATCTCCCTGGAGTTCCCCTTTAATTGAAACATATATAAGCATCTTATAGAAATTCTTGACATGACCAAGTATGCTGAAAAAACTAACCTATACCATTAATTGTTACAAAATGTAACAGGGTTACAATATATACAATCAAGTCATAACAAATCTATAAACTGATATTAGAAAAGCACAATCCATGTTAATTGGTCATTTAAAACATTGGGGGGGGGGGGTGCTATCGGAAATTTTGGATGACCGCAGCTCACTTACCATGCACGGCGCCGTCTGCTGCGGTATCGCCGCGTCCGCAAAGCGCCGACGGCCGGCCCATTTCTGTGGGGGGGGCGGCCCTAGATGTGGGCTATACCACCAGCCCAGGGGGCACTTGCCCCCCTGCCACCTGGGCCAGTCCGCCCCTGGTGGGGGCGAAGTATCAACAGCTAATCACAAATGCTGGCACAGAGAGTAGGCAGGGGAAGTAGTGAATAAACATGAGGCTAATGAGCACACCCAGAAGTATGACAAGCAGCGAGAGACTGGTAAGCTACGAATCTCCTGCTTTTAACGTTTAAACCCCATTTTGCTTACTTTTTCAACCCCTTAGCCAAACCCGAGCAGTAACATGAACTCAGGAAAGTCTGTGTTGAGGGTCCGTGTACAGACACTAGGTGTTTGGTATAGACGCCGAACTTTACAGTTCGGGTTCACCAATTACTAATCATAAAGACGTCTTTGTTCAAATCCTGTGGGTTTAAGTAGCCCAGACCAGCATTGAGGGTTCATATAAAATGAAATATTTGCTATATTTTAAATGTCTCTGATGCTGGTACATTATAGTGAGTGGTAAACTGTTGTTTAGTATAAAAACTGACACTGTAGGGAGGTTTTTAAGTCTATATATGCCTGTATGTTTCCACCATTCATGTTTTTTTTTAATTAAACCCTGAAGGGATCATAGGATTATTTAAGAAGTTTAATAAAAGTTGAGGGGTGTGATTGAAGCTTGTATTAAAATTTACACAATCTTCATATTTGTAATGTGTGGCAAGAAAAGGGTGACTGGTCTAATACTTTTGATGGTAAGGGTCCGATGGCCCACATTAAACCGTTCATGGTGTAGGGGGATAGGAGTGCATTCTCCAGATTAACCCGGTTAGGGACATTTAATTTGGTGCAAAGCAGGGATATTTGGCTTATTTGCGCTACCTTGTTAATTTGTGGCGGAATGGTCGTCCAAGTACTATAATTGACCCCTGCACACAACCTTTGCCTAGGAGTCTTACCCCCAGACCCCTGCTTCTATTATATTCAACTCAAAGACAGTGTGGACTTAAGAATGAAAGTTTATTCCTTCAGTAAAATGTTGAGTCATGCCCACAGACACCAAACCATGCTTACCAGCTAAGCCGCTCACACTCCACAATTTCTGGCTGTTCATTCTGCAAGTATGCTGAGTTCCACTATGTAGAAATTATACACTAAATTGTAAAAATGTATTTATTAACATCATCATTAGTCTGGAGTCATACCGGCATATGCATAGGATGTGAGACGATCGGATGTGATATCCTTATGACACTTGGCTCAGGCTCTGCTGTGACCGTGACCGAGTGTCCTTATACTGTGCCCTGATCCTGAAATATAAATATGCAAATGGAGTCTGTGGATCCTCATTTAGGAATCTCAAACATGGGACAAGCCAGATATCCCTCCAGGGAAGGACGTAGCTCCTTGAGGAGACCACCATAACCACCATATTAAGTGGCCCTTTCAGTCAATATCCAGCTCTTTACGAGTTTAAAGACATGACAAGGGAATACCAAGGCCAGGTACCCATCCACAGACGGCTGTTTCGGGGTGTTGCCCCTCATCAGTGTGGAGTAGGATTCTGGCTAGGTGGGAGCAATGCCTAGTAGATCAACATCACGAAATAATCACTGATCTCAGGGAGACCAGTCAAGGATAACACGGCTAAGGCGCTCAAACACAGTGAAATCCTAGGTGCATTGCCCTCTGGGAAATATAAATATGCAAATAGAGCCTGTGGAGCCTCGTTTAGGAGTCTCAAACACAGGTCTCCTAAACGAGGCTCCACGGACTCTATTTGCATATTTGTATTTCCCAGGGGGCAATGCACCTAGGATTTCACTGTGTTTGAGCGCTTTTGCCGGCTGCCCGCAGTGTTTTCCTTGACTGGTCTCCCTGAGATCAGTGATGGTTTCGTGATGTTGATCCTGAGATCGGATGACAGATGTGGAGGACAGATTAATCTCCCCATTGCTGGTCTCCGCATATATCACACTGCACTCACATGTCTGCCGAGTGCAGTCCGGTGTTTCACTCACACAAATACACTTGTATGGGTGCGAGTGATCGGAGACTCACAGACAATCACAGCATGCTGCCATTTTTGAGCTGCCTGATTGTCTAATTTGGGTCCCAATGCAATGTGAGATTATCTTGCATTGCACTAGGCCGAGTCACACACCAATATACCTCCAGCCTAATTAGGAGTAATGGAAAATGGAGAGGCGTGGCCTGCAGCCCCATGTAGACGCACTCTTCAGGAGCTCTGGTGCCCTAAGAAGTTAAGCGACGGATTTAGTGTCCACCACAGACACTAAATCCAACTAAGCTACAGGATCCATAGATAATCTCCTCAACAACATTTGGGGTGAATTTCAGCCTTATTCCCTGAATGACAGCTCATCTACAAGCAACAAACTATATCATCCCTGCACCCTGATAGCCCGGCGCCATCTTGGAGAAGAGGGGAAAAGGTCCTGAACGAGCTACACTTCCAGGAGCCCTCGGGTGAGCTCCAAAAGACCGGGAGACACCCGAAAGAACACTACTGCAGCGCAGGGCGAGGCCACGGAGCTGAAAGACAAACCCGGTGCAGACCGGGAACAACGGAAGCGCACATACCTGTGCCCGCGGCGGTGAAAGGGAGGAGGACAGGCCCCGGGAGAACACCCGAAGACGAGGAGGCCTCCGGTGAGTGAACCGCGCGCTCCCCGCATCAGCAGCGTTCCCAGAGCCCCAGATAAACCAGCACTATATTAAGTGCGACGCCCGGCGGAGGGATACGCATATAGAAAGAAGGCCGCGCCGGGAAGCCACGCCCCTCGCCTTCGGTCTGCACACAGCACACAGCTCATAACAAGCTCTCAGCACACAAGTATAGTGAGAGCAAATTAACTGTTTATACACAGGAAGGCGCTCTAAGTACCTGGCAAGGACACAGGGAAACAAACTAGATATACAAACAAACAAATTAACCTACAGACTTAGTCCAGTTGAAGAACAAAAGACATAATTAAAACACACTAGTAATTGAATTACTAATCAAGGAGGAAGCTCCTAAAGAATTAACTAGCAAGTGGGACAACTACTTCTCAGCACATCCCAGCATTACAGAACTAAGACATAAAATCAATTAAGAGACACTTCTGCTAGACTTAAATAAGACGTTCCAAGATACTAACTTACTTCAAATAAGTGAGATTGGCCATAAGATCCCCTCTGACAGAAGGACATGTCAACAAAACTTAAAGGAATCTCAAATCACAACTTGAAAGAATTAAAAATGGACTCTAACACAAACAACAAGAGTAAACTTCAAAATCTTGTCTACAGCCCAAACAAAATCACTAAAAATAAAGACAAAACCCACCAAGAGGAAACAAAACACGAAAAGGAGGAACATACCGAGGATTTAATGGTCTTCGAACCCACGGTCACCAGCACAAAAAGGAAGGAAATTGGCTCGCCATCACATAATAGAACCAAACCAAAAGAGGCCGAAATGAGCCAATCACAAATAAGGAGCCCAGCCAGACAAAAAATAAAAATCACCCAAGAAGACACAAGCCACACACCCAACCCAAAAACCGAAAACCCACCAGACAGAGATTTCTTCCTTCAACTTTTCACATCTTTGAAGGAAGAAATTAAAGAACAGTTCGCAGAAGTCAAGTCGTCCATTAACGCAATAAACTCCAGAATGGATATAAACGAAAAAAAAAGTGGAAGAACTTAAACAAGAAGTTAAAACTCAACATACTGAATTAACCAAGGCAAAAAATGAAATCAAAATTCTCACAGACAGGATAATCGACAGGGAAGACCGTGATCGAAGATCAAATTTGAAGATAAGAGGCATTCCGGAATCGGTCAAACCCCACGATTTGATATCTTACACCAAGACCCTAATAAGAAAATTATGCCCTTCCTTACCAGAAATAGAAACCTCCATCGAAAGAGCTCACAGACTCCCCAAACCACTACGCCTTCCAGACGAAATTCCACGAGACGTCATAGTTAGATTTACTTTCTACCAGACCAAAGAAAAAATCAATAACTTTTCCAGACAAAAGAACCAACTGCCATCTCCATACGAGAACCTGAGAATTTTCTCAGACATCTCAAAGGACACCATGCAAAGAAGAAGATCTCTAAAACCCATCACAGAAATCCTACAGAAACACCAAATTATATACAGATGGGGAAGACCCTCCAATTCCATCATATTTATGTACAAACAGAAAAATATTACAATCGAAGATACCGAAACAGGACTAAAGACATTAAAGAACCTACACATCAATGACTAACCACCCCTCAACAAGCGAGAGGTCCGTACACTAAAGCACCTAAGGCCAAAACACGAGCCCATTAAGGAAGTTTCACAACTGTTCACATTGATCACTTCCTGCTCAAAACTTATACTTAACTAGACTTTGACTTAAATTTTATTTTTCTTTCTCTTTCTTCCTCGTTCCCTCATCTTCCTTTAACAACTTACCTTCCCTCTCCATTCCAATTACAGTGTTCCACTCCACAACAGAACAATCACCACTTACAAGAATGACTATCAAATTCATGACCATAAACGCTAACGGATTAAATTCACCACAAAAACGTTTCCATCTATGGAAAGAACTAACTACGAACCATGTGGACGTGGCTGGCGTCCAGGAAACTAGATTTGCTGCAGAGAAACAGCCAAAATTCAGCAACAAAAAATATCCACACATATTTCTTTCGTCAAATGTTAAGAAAAGAGCTGGAGTAGCAATAATCATTAATAACTCATTAAAATTCGAGGAAATCAACACTATCAAAGATAATGAAGGCAGATTTATAATAATAACTTGTAAACTAAATGATGTGAACTACACGCTAGCAAATATCTATGCCCCCAACAAAGGCCAAACAACCTTCATAAAACACTTTCTCAAAACAGTCCAGGAAAATTTGAAAGGCACACTACTAATATTTGGAGACTTCAACGCAATACCTAACCCTCTCCTAGACACATCCAACAAATCCAGAAATTCCAATACACAAATAGACGATCTCATCAGAAACGAAGAACTTTATGACGTATTTAGATGCCTACATTCTTCCTCAATAGAGTTCACTCATTACTCAAACGTTCATAGATCATTTTCAAGAATTGACCTGGTTCTGACTAATATACATTCAATTCATAAAATCAAATCAATTAACATCCTACAAAGAACATGGTCAGACCACTCACCCATAACTTTCGAAACTTCTAACAACCCCCTTCAATAACAACTCACCATGGAGAGCAAACTCATACTTATTCTCACACCCCAAATATAAAAAAAAAATTCAAGAAGAACTACAAAACTATTTCAAAATAAACGACACTAAAGATGTATCCATCGCAACTTTGTGGACAGCACATAAAGCTGTAATACGAGGAATTCTGATTCAACTTAACGCACAACATAAGAAGTCGCTTCAAACTCAAACAAAAAAAATTACCCAAGAAATTAAGCTACTAGAGGAGGATATCATCACAAGCCCTACAGACGCAAATCATCTAAACCTGCTGAAACTGAGAACCGAACTTAGAACTTTACTAACTCACGAATTTGACAAAATTGTTAGAATTACCAAATCCAAATTTTATTCAAACATTAACAAACCAACCAAGACTTTCGCGAACCTCATTAAAATTCACAGAACTAAAACTAATATACACCAAATTAAAAATAAACATGGCCAGATTGAAAGAAACCCACCGGAGATATCAAAAACTTTTGCAGAATTTTACCGGAACTTATACAACCTGAAAGATGACATCTCTGAACCAAAACCCTCATCATCTAATGTTAAAAAATTTCTGGACGAAATTACTCTTCCATCACTAAAGAATGAAGAACTAAATATGCTTAATGAACTCTATACTGAAAAAGAAATTTCACAAACCATAAATTCGCTAAGCAAATGCAAATCACCAGGACCAGATGGAATACAAAACGAATACTATATAAACAATGAAGCCATTCTCACACCCTACCTAACGAAATTAATAAACTCCCTAACCGATAAAGAACTTAAGCTACCCCAAGAAATGCTACAAGCAATAATCTCAGTCATTCCAAAAAACAAAGGTGACAAAGATCTAGTATCTAACTTCAGACCCATATCACTACTAAACACTGATTTAAAAATAATAACTAAAACAATTAACTCAAGAATTCAACGCATATTACCAAACTTAATAACTAATGACCAAGTATTTTACTCAAAACCGAAACTCAACAGATGCAACTAGGAGGATATTGAACTTAATATCACACTCAGAAATCACGAACAACCAGTTGGTGTTGGTCTCTGTCGATGCCGAAAAGGCATTCGACAGAGTCCAATGGGACTACCTTTTTGAGGTTCTCCAAAAATTTGGCTTTCAAGGAAAAATTTTAAACACTATTAAGACCCTTTATGTTAACCCATCTGCTAGAATCCTCACAAACAATCACCTCTCCGATCCAATCCCTCTGTCAAATGGAACGAGACAAGGATGCCCTCTTTCCCCATCACTATTCAACTTATTTATCGAACCATTAGCACAGAAAATTAGGACGAACCCAAACATAACGGGCCTAAACATAAATCAAACCGACTATAAAATATGCTTATTCGCAGACGATATTATTTTGACCCTCACCAATCCAATTTCCTCCATCCCCAATCTTTTATCAACTATACAAGACTTTGCAAATATCTCTTCCTATAAAATTAATATTGAAAAAACCCAGGTCTTAAATTTTAATTCAAATGAAATAACAACAAAAACTCTACAACAAAACACACCCTTTAACTGGAAAGCCGAAAACTTTAATTACTTAGGTATAACTATCACAAAATCAATTAATAACACCTACGAAACAAACCTTAAATCACTCCATAAGAAAATACAGAATGACATTATAAACATATCCAAAACCGAACTCTCATGGATAGGGAAAATCGAAGCATATAAACTATTCGTCCTTCCCAAAATACTTTACGTATTTAGATCAATCCCGCTACATCTTACGCAATCCTGGTGCAAAAAATTACAAACCCAGCTCTCTAAATTTATATGGGGAGGAAAAAAACCAAGGGTCTCCCTAACCACAATACAAAAAAGCAGAAACAAGGGAGGTCTGGCAGTGCCAAATATCTCAGCCTACTACTATTCCACAATGATTAAATTCAGCCAAAAATGGTGGGATAACTCTAATAAACCAAAGTGGGTGGACCTGGAAAAATCCAACCGAAAAACGGAAGATCTTAGGTGGTATCTACTAGCATTTCTCTCTGAAAAGAACAAAAAGCTACCGAAAGAACCTATACTCAAAGCAACAATACGTGCATGGAGATCACTAGTTTCAGTAACATCAAAATCTCAACCAAAGATCCCTCCGAAATGGATACCAATCGACGCCCTAACAGCTTTCACAACTAATCTCAAAACTAAACCTTGGTTGGACAAAGGGATAAAAACCCTAGCAGACATTACGGACAACGAAAATCAACTACTACCTTTGTCACAACTTCAAATTAAATTCAAATTATCCAACGAAGACCAACCAACATGGAACAAATTAAAATTACTCCTTGGCAAACTCAATGACAAAATCTATCTACCACACATCGTGACACAACTATTCAGATATGGACAAGCTAAAATATTTTGGACTTTAAGAAATATATACTCTGAGTTCAACCAAGACTCAAAAATAACAGAATCATCAACAATGGAAACCTGGACCAAAGAACTTCATACACCAATAAATCTGGAGTCTTGGGAATTAGCCTACAAAACTGTTCACAAAAGTATAACCAATGCATCTCTTATAGAAAATTTCTACAAAACAACCACAAGATGGTACTATACCCCAATTAGAATACACAAATTCGATACCAAACAATCCCCCAAGTGTTGGAGGAACTGCGACAACTTAGGAACTTTAGAGCATATGCTATGGAGTTGCCCCTCACTTGAAGATTACTGGGGGAAAATTCAACTACTCATTAACGAAATTTCCGAAGAAGAAATCTATCTGACACCGGAATTAACTCTACTTTTGATTGACATAAACAAAGTTCCTACACGATCAAGAGCACTAGTAGTTCACATATTATTAACTGCCAAAACTCTAATAACACAAAAATTTAAGGAAACCACGCCCCCTTCATTTACCTCTCTAATTAACTCCATAGCGACACACAACGCCTACGAATGGACACATGCCACAAGAAATAATCTATTGAAGAAATATGCAAAAAAATGGACACAATGGAACAACTTTTTTCCTACAAACAGAAAGAATCTTGAAGTGGAACACGAACAGCACTAATGTCTGAATTGGGAACATTCCCCCCCCCCCCTATTACTCTTTTTTCCCCCCCCCCCTTCCCCTACTTCTTGGATCTCTTTTTTTTTTTTTTTGACTTTTACTGTTTGCATATAAGAACTATTACTGTTAACTAATTAAAAGTGTATCAACTTAGATATTGAAACATATAAAACACTATCGAAAATGTTATTGTTAACTAAATGTTAATTGATGTTCATTACATTTAATCCAATAAAAATATTTGAACAAGGAGTAATGGAAAATTATAACTCTTTGGAAAATACAGTCAGCATCATCTGTCCCCAAACGAGAGTGCCCTCCCCTGTATACATGACACATCCAGCCTTATATTACTGTACATATACACATGGCACAACTGGGGGAAGGGGGACACTATCTCCGGGAATGAAGGGGTTACTGTGCTGTCCAGTAATGGGGAATGGTCACATACCTCCACCTGCAGAGCCGCACACCTAATATATGGCTGCTCTGTGCTTACAGGACCTGTGATGATGTCACATGGAGGGGAGGAGTCAGGGATCACATGATCAACTCCTCTGGTTGCCATGGTGCAGGATGAGGTGAAGGTTATGTGTGTGGTCAGGAGGGATTTACAGTGTGGATGTAGGAGAGCCGCGTGTGTACGAGGTGTACAGAGCGGAGCTGTGTGTGTACGAGGTGTACGGAGCAGAGCCGTGTGTGTATGAGGTGTACGGAGCGGAGCCGTGTGTGTACGAGGTGTACAGAGCAGAGCCGTGTGTGTACAAGGTGTTATGGAGCGGAGCCGTGTGTGTACGAGGTGTACGGAGAGGAGCCATGTGTGTACGAGGTGTACGGAGCGGAGCCGCGTGTGTACGAGGTGTACAGAGCGGAACCGTGTGTGTATGAGGTGTACGGAGCAGAGCCGTGTGTGTACGAGGTGTACAGAGCGGAGCCGTGTGTGTATGAGGTGTACAGAGCGGAACCGTGTGTGTATGAGGTGTACGGAGCAGAGCCATGTGTGTACGAGGTGTACAGAGCGGAGCCGCGTGTGTACAAGGTGTACAGAGCGGAACCGTGTGTGTACGAGGTGTACGGAGCGGAGCCGCGTGTGTACGAGGTATACGGAGCAGAGCCGTGTGTGTACAAGGTGTACAGAGCGGAGCCGTGTGTGTATGCGGTATACTGAGCGGAGCCGTGTGTGTACGAGGTGTACGGAGCGGAGCCGTGTGTGTATGAGGTGTACGGAGCGGAGCCGTGTGTACGAGGTGTACAGAGCAGAGCCGCGTGTGTACGAGGTGTACGGAGCAGAGCCGTGTGTGTACGGAGCCGTGTGTGTACGAGGTGTACGGAGCGGAGCCGCGTGTGTACGAGGTGTACAGAGCGGAACCGTGTGTGTATGAGGTGTACAGAGCGGAACCGTGTGTGTATGAGGTGTACGGAGCAGAGCCGCGTGTGTACGAGGTGTACGGAGCGGAGCCGCGTGTGTACGAGGTATACGGAGCAGAGCCGTGTGTGTACAAGGTGTACAGAGCGGAGCCGTGTGTGTATGAGGTGTACGGAGCGGAGCCGCGTGTGCATGAGGTGTACGGAGGGGGGCCACGTGTGTTATGATGTGTACGGAGCAGAGACGCGTGTGTACGAGGTTTAGGGAGCGGAGCCATGTGTGTATGAGGTGTACGGAGCGGAGCCGTGTGTGTACGAGGTGTACGGAGCGGAGCCGTGTGTACGAGGTGTACGGAGCAGAGTCGCGTGTGTACGAGGTGTACGGAGCAGAGCCGTGTGTGTACGAGGTGTACGGAGCGGAGCCTTATCAGCAGATAAGCTGATAACGAAGCTTATAGCCACAATGCTCCTCTGGGAAATATGCAAATTGTCACTTCAGTGAGGAAGTGGACAAAGTCTAGCGCCACCTTTCAGTATCTGCCTTCTTAAGCTGGCAGACAAATTCCTCTCCATGAGGTAGAAAACTAGTTCCCCAGACCTCGTCTTAACCCACTCGCACATCCAGATTAGAAGTCCCGAACACTGCACTGATGAGGGGCAGTCACCCCGAAACGCAGCGTCTGCAGTCTGGACTCTGATCTGACACAAATCCTTGGTCATATTAAAAGGCTTGTTAAAGAGTCGATTATGACTTTGAGGACAGCTACCGAAAGGTGGCTCGAGTTTGTCCACTTCCTCACTGAAGTGACAATTTTTTCCTCTTATCTGCCTTCTTAAACTGGCAGACAAATTCCTCTCCATGAGGCAGAAAGCTCGTTCCCCTAACCAGTGTGTAGAAACTTGCACTGATTGTTCCATATCCCTTCAGGTGAGGGGTCTCCACAAAGAGGAAATTACCATCCTGGTTCTTCAAGCCTTTCCAGCTCCCATGGTTTGGGGTCTTCCTTCGCTCACACAACATAATCTCTATATTGATTGGGTTTGTGGGGATGTCATTATTTGGAGCAAGGAGTGTCAGGGCAAATGTTTCCAGGAAATCTCTCGTGTTGGGTGTTCTACTACTCAACCATCCCCGATATTTGGAGGAATTTCCTGAGGTGTTCCTTGAAAAGGGAAGCTTGGTTTGCCACCTCATCGGCCCTGTGATTGAGAGATACAATTGAGGATTCGTCCCTGCCTAAAGGACCAGTCTCACATAACGACGCATCAGCGATCCCAATAATGATTTGCAGAGATGTCAAACAGGCATCTTACGAGCGATGTGAAAAACGACGCACTAGCAATCCAGAATTATACCGAGATCGTTGTGAATTTCCTTTCCATAGCGTAGCATTGAGATCGTTGCTTATTATCTCTGTCAAACACAACGATGTAGCGTTCCCAGCAGGAGCACAACGACGCAGGAATGACCCAGAGCAGTGTGTAACGATCAACAATGTCACAGCAGGGGCCAGATCGTTGGTGCGTGTCACACAGAACGACATCGCTGTTGCGTCACGAACTTCGTAACGCAACAGCGATCCCAATAGCGATCTCGTTAGCGATCTCTTTATGTGTGACAGGGCCTTAAGGGTAAAATTTGTAATCTTTCTGAACCCAAGAGGGCAGCTATGAGGGATTATGTCAGGGAAAATATTGCTAAAGGTTTTATCCGTCCATCTAATCTCCTGTGGGAGCTGTTGTTGTTTTTTTGTTGGCTTAAAAAGAGGTATAAAGCCATGCATTGATTACTGGGACCTAAATATGATTAGTGTTAGAAATCAGTATTTCCTTCCTCTCATCCCTGACTTGTTTACCCAACTTATTGGGGCCAAGATCTTTACCAGATTGGATCTTAAAGGAGCCTATAACCTTGTCCGTATCAAGTCAGGGGATGATTGGAAGACTGCCTTTAACACACCCAAAGGACATTATGAATATCTTTAATGCCATTTAGACTTTGCAATGTTCCTGCTGTGTTTCAGGCTTTGGTCAATGACATCTTTAGAGATGTTCTGGGGGTTTTCATTATTGTTTATATAGATGATGTCACGATGGTCTCTTGTAAAGGAAAAACAACAACAGCTTATAGTGCGCCTGTACACATGGGGCTGTTAGCAGGCGGTTCTTTTGCGTTTAAACTCACCTGGTCTGGTTATAAACCACAGCCTGTAGATAAGCTTATTAAAATCAAGCAACGGAATCCTCCGGTTCCGTCCTCGTGCTTCCTACGAGGTCTTCTCCGGGGAAACACTAGTGCCGGCGGCGTCACGTGTCTAGTAAAGGGGCCGATCCAGCTGACGTCTTCTCAGGTACTCTCCCTCCTCTGCAGCTCACATAGGGAGTCAATGATACAAAAAGATGGAAGCGTGGTGTATGTTTGGGCGCTGAGGTAAGGAAGATCTCTGATGCTGGCTTCTTTTCCGGACTTTATTAAAATAATTGCAGTTATAATTATTCAAGCTTAAGGCTCTCAAAACCCACGATGCATTTCGACGTGCACACACGTCTTTCTCAAGTGAATGCTTGAGAAAGACGTGTGTGCACGTCGAAATGCATCGTGGGTTTTGAGAGCCTTAAGCTTGAATAATTATAACTGCAATTATTTTAATAAAGTCCGGAAAAGAAGCCAGCATCAGAGATCTTCCTTACCTCAGCGCCCAAACATACACCACGCTTCCATCTTTTTGTACGATGGTCTCTTGTGTCATTGGAGGATTGTGACAGGTTTTGGCCCTGAGTCTCATTTTCTTAGTGAGACTTTTTACATTAAATGAGTTTTCCTTCCTGTTGGTACTCTATGGGGTAAAGTCAGTTTTGCTGCTAAGCAGCTTCTTGGTGTTCTGTTCAGGTGCTGTTACTCTGTGACCACTCCCATCTCCTTTAAATAGCCATATGACACATCAGCTAGTGCTGGTGATTAAATCTCATTCTTTGCAAGTCACCCTAGTGGATGGATCTGTTGGTGAACTGACTGATGCCAAACTGTTTGCTGGTTAGGAGTGTGGCCCAGCCGTGAAGTTCCTGTTTATCCTTTGGTGTTTTCCTTCCCTTCATGTTGTATTAGTGCAGCGGTGGGACTACCTTCCTAATGAGGGACTAAGTATCCTGCTCGGCAACAGGGTGAAAGAACCCATATAGGAATGATAAGGAGATCAGGATAGAACCTAAGGTGAGTGCAGGAGGTGTCCCAGTGCTCCCTTGTGTAAGATGGTAAAAAAATGTTTAAAAAGGTAAAAAATGTTTGTACCGTGTTAGCCAGTAGATAGAAAAATATTGCAATCTGAGAGTCCTGAGTGGTTGATACCTTTTAATGACCAACTGAAAAGATGGTAAACATAGCAAGCTTTCGGGACACTATGGCCCCTTCGTCAGGCTAATAATGACACAAATTCTGAAGACACATACATACCAAAAGAATGGACACACCTTCTCATTCAAAGAGTTTTCTTTATTTTCATGACTATGAAAATTGTAGATTCACACTGAAGGCATCAAAACTATGAATTAACACATGTTACATACTTAACAAAAAAGTGTGAAACAACTGAAAATATGTCTTATATTCTAGGTTCTTCAAAGTAGCCACCTTCTGCTTTGATTACTGCTTTGCACACTCTTGGCATTCTCTTGATGAGCTTCAAGAGGTAGTCACCGGAAATGGTCTTCCAACAGTCTTGAAGGCATTCCCAGAGATGCTTAGCACTTGTTGGCCCTTTTGCCTTCACTCTGTGGTCCAGCTCACCCCAAACCATCTCGATTGGGTTCAGGTCTGGGGACTGTGGAGGCCTGATCATCACTCTCCTTCTTGGTCAAATAGCCCTTACACAGCCTTTAGATGTGTTCGGGATCATTGTCCTGTTGAAAAATAAATGATAGTCCAACTAAATGCTAACCGGATGGAATAGCATGCCGCTGCAAGATGCTGGGGTAGCCATGCTGGTTCAGTATGCCTTCCATTTTGAATAAATCACCAGCAAAGCACCCCCACACCATCACATCTCCTCCTCCATGCTTCACGGTGAGAACCAGGCTGTTTTTAATCAGATGTTTATTTTTGGAAATTAAAGATAGCACACGTATGAGGCGAGATGTGTGAGGCGATTTGTGCACATCTATGTCTGTCTGTGTGGTGTGTGTGTCCCTGGGGTGTGTGCGTGTCTGTGGGGTGAGTTCATGTGTCCCTATAGGGTGTGTATGTGTCCCTGTGGGGGGGGGCTGTGTGGTGTCTCTGTGTTGTGTGTGTCTCTTTGTGGTGAGTGCATGTGTCCCTATAGGGTTGTGTATGTCCCTGTGGGGGGGAGTCTGTGTGGTGTGTGTCTCTGTGTTGTGTGTGTCTCTTTGTGGTGTATGTGTCCCTGTGAGGGAGGAGGCTGTGTGGTGTGTTTGTGTTTCTTTGCGGTGTGTGTCCCTGTGGGGTGAGTGCATGTGTCACTATAGGGTGTGTGTGTGTGTGTCCACGTGGGGGGTGTGTGTCTGTGTTGTGTGTTTCTCTTTGTGGTTTTGTGTGTGTGTTCGGGTGCGTGGTGAGTATCCAATGTTGGGGCTGCACCTTAGCGACTATACACTTGCTGTTACTCTTTGTGTGCGTGTGGTGTGTATAAATGTCCCCGTGCGTGGTGAATATTCCACGTCAGGGCCCCACCTTAGTGACTTTGGCGCTGTCATTAAGCCCCTCTCATTCACAACTGTCTACTGGTAACTGTCACTTTTTCCCCATTATGTAGATAGGGGCAAAATTGTTTGGTGAACTAGAACGCGCAGGGTTAAAATTTTGCCTTACAACATAGCCTATGACGCTCTCGGGGTCCAGACGTGTGACTGTGCAAAATTTTGTGGCTGTATTTGCGACAGTGTAGATGCAGTGTAGATGCAAACACATACACACATTCAGCTTTATATATTAGATGAAAGGGCGTTTAGTTATATCACAGATTCATGCATCTTTATATAAAATGAAAGGGCATTTGGAGATATCACATCTTCCAACAGACTCCATTGAACCTTTGACACTCTTATGTGAACTGCCTAGTACTGTTTAATGGCTTTCCACACTTTTTTCACTCAGGAATTCCCAGGTCTTCACATATCACTTATCACAGAACAATACTACAATTGATTCCTATCTTGTATTTTTAACTTTACCTTGTCAGCTCCTCCCTCCCTAGCCTGACTCTGCTTTACGTCACCTGTCACATTTACTACATCATGTAACGTTTTTCTTTTTTTTTTACTTATGTAAATATGTATGTGTCTTCAGAATTTGTGTCATTATAAGCCTGACGAAGGGGCCATAGTGTCCCGAAAGATTGCTTAATTTACCATCTTTTCAGTTAGCCATTAAAAGGTATCAACCACTGACGACTCTCAGATTATAGTGTTAAGATAAATTTGTAAAAATAAACAACTATTAATGTCAAACTAACAAAAAGGAAGAGTTGAAAAAACTAATTTTAAATGCTGAAACTAAAAATTTAACCTTAGCAAGCATAACTATCGTAATATTTTCTGCAAGTGAAGCCATGGGTATTTTGCTAGTAAAAGCATAATTTTCAAGTGATTCAATAAAACTGTATGTGTAATACATTATGTGTATGTAAGGTTTCCGGGGTGTCCATTGATTTGCAATAACTTACTGCCCTCATCCAACATGGAGGTTGGTGCCTCGCCTTGCCCTTGAACTTCCTGTCAGTCCTGTTATAAGTCCGGTTCCAGGCTTTATTCATTGCCTGAGTATTTTGCTTCCTGGCTCCATAGACACTTCAGACCTGTTTCCTGACTTCGGCTGCTGCTCATTTAATCTAGCAGCTCTCAGCTGTTTGCAGTCTTCAGTGAGTTTCCAAGATCCAGGCTGTTGTTTCCCCTACAGACTTCCAAAGAGAGAGATATGCTCCTCCAGAGCTTCCACGGTCTATAAAGAACTTTTGTTTGTCTGTTAATTACCAGTGTACTTAATTCTGGACTCTGACAGTGAAGGCTGCTTTTCAGGACTTGAGTGGGACTAGTTAGCCTAGAAGTACACTCGTAAAATTATCTATTGCTTACAGATTGCCTCTGATGGTGGGTTTACACGTTGCGATATCGGCGTCCAACTCCGACCAAAAGTCACGTGGTTCGGGCGTTGGACCCAATATCGTTCGTGCGTTGTACGGTGTGAACATCCGACACGATGCAGGAACGATGGCAAACCGATATCGGGGGTCGAATGAGCGTGCTATTCAACCGCCCGATATCGGATGCCGGTTGGAGCCAGATCGTCCTGTGCGACAGCTCAACTCCGATGTGTAGTACAACGTCACCCATTCACTCCCATGTTAAATGGTCGTTCCTGGGTCGGGGGGCATAGACTTCGTAGGGACGTTGTATCCCGATATCGCAACGTGTAAACCGCCGATGCGATTCAGGGAAAACCGGGCACTAAATGCCGTTTGTATACGATATCGGAACGATATCGTGACGTGTAAACCCACCACGAGTCTCTTCTGGACAATACTTGTTTATATTCCAGGACTTGCACCATACGTGCTGTCTGCACTTGCATATAATTCTGGACACTCGCTTATTAGTGGTGGCAGCACCTGTTTATGTTCCTGGGTTACACCAGTAGTGCTGTCTACACTCGCATATAACTCCTGGACTATTTTCTGTAGTCTCTGTTCTGGACTTGCTGCTTGTTGTCAAATACAGACTATTTACCATACCCTTGTCTCAAATCTGAATAATCCAATGCTATCATATTCCAGAGTAGGTTCATAATTGTTACAGTGTAATTTTCATCTGACATCTTCATTTTATGTATACACAAAATAGCTACCAGCTCTCATACAACTCTTCACTATCATAACATCTAATGAAATAAGAAAAGTCCAAACACAAGTATATACTGCAAACTATAAACTACTTTATTGGATTGGAATCCTGGTTTGAGGATATGGGTGTATATAGAGAAAACACTTTTAAAAGGTTTGGCAGTGAAAAACACATCTGGGATAAAGTAGTGCTTTTTTTACCATTTTGTTTGTCAATATTGCAATTTTTGTATATTTTGTGACCGAGCTTTTTTGATTGTCATTAACTCATGAATTTAGGCATTTGTAAATAAAAACTAGTTGTCGAAGCTGCTTTCACACAGCGTTTTTGTGATCCGTGGCTGTCCGTTGTAAAACTGACAGCCACGGATCCGATTTTGGCCCATGTTATCCTATGGGCACGGATCACATCGGATTTGGCCTTTTTGGCATCCGATTTTTGTCGGATGCGATCCTGGCCGTTTTTGCTGTGCCCAAAATTGCAGCCTGCTGCGATTTTTGGCACAGCGGGTCAGATCGGACCGAATTGGATCCGACATGATCCGCGCCCAATAACATGGGCCTATGAGCGAGGATCCGAGAAACAGCTGAGCGTTCTCGGACCCGATTTAGTGTACTGAGCATGCTCAGTACACTAACACCGCTCTGTGCCATGTAATATCACTTCTGCAATGTATATTCATACATTGCAGAAGTGATATCTCTGAAATAAAGGTTAAAAATAAAAAAAAACTTCATTCTCACCTCTCCACGATCAGCGATGCCTCTGCGCTCTGTGCCTCTAGGACCTGCCTGACGTCACAGTTGAGTCACATGGCCGTTACCGGTAACTGGTCATGTGACTGTGACATCACGCCAGGTCCTGTTGATCAGAAGAAGCTGGAAGCAGCGCGGGTGTCGCGGAGAGGTGAGAATGAAGTTTTTTATTTTTTAAGGTCTGCAAACAGGGGAGCAAAGAGGGGGGGACACAGGGGAGACACAGGGGGACAAAGAGGGAGACACAGGGAGACACAGGGGACAAGAGGGAGACACAGGGAGACACAGGGACAAAGAGGGAGACACAGGGAGACACAGGGGGACAAAGAGGGAGACACAGGGGAGACAGGGGACAAAGAGGGGAGACACAGGGGGACAAAGGGGAGACACAGGGAGACACAGGGGACAAAGAGGAGACACAGGGGAGACACAGGGACAAGAGGGGAGACACAGGGAGACACAGGGGGACAAAGAGGGGAGACAGAGGGGCAAAGAGGGAGACACAGGGGGACAAAGGTGACAGGAGGAGAGAGAAGGGGACGAGATGACAGGAGAGCAGGACAGGATCCAGCTGATGCTGCAAATATCGGTCGATGCTATTTGGCATCGATTGCAGTCATCAGTTGGATCGATCTGTCCGAGGGGAGCAGCAAAAAGTCTGATCCCTCGGACAGCACAAACGCTGTGTGAAAGCAGCCTAAGGAAAATATTTTCCACTTTCTGAAATTATAACTGTTTTCTCTCCTGTGTGAACTTCTGTTGTACAGCAGGACTTGATTTCTGTACAAAACATTTCCCACATTCTGAACATGTAAATTGTTTCTCCCTTGGGTGAATTCTCTCATGTTCCATAAGACTTGATTTGTGGTTTATAATTCTAACATTCTGAATATGAAAATGGCTTCTCTCATTGTGAGTTCTCATATGTCTATAATATGTGAATTTGTGTTAAACATTTCCCACATCAGAACTGAATATGGCTTCTCACCAGTGTGAGTTCTCTGATGTCTAATAACTGTGAATCACTGTAGAAACATTTTCACACTCAGAACATGAATATGGCTTCACCCCTGTGTGAATTCTCTCATGTTTAATGGACTAGATTTGTGGTTAAAACATATCCCACATTCTGAACATGAAAACGGCTTCTCCCTGTGTGGCTTCTCAGATGTACAGAAAGGTTTGATTTGTTGATAAAACATTTCCCACATTCTGGGCAAAAATATGGATTCTCCCCTGTGTGACTTCTCTCATGTACACAAAGATTTGATTTCTGGTTAAAACATTTCCCACATTCTGAACATGAAAATGGCTTCTCCCCAGTATGAGTTCTCTGATGTTTAATAAGATTTGAGTTACTGTAAAACCATTTTCCACAGTCAGAACATAAATATGATTTCTCACCTGTGTGACTTCTCTGTTTTGCTGTTTTCTTCATAAACCCCTTCTCACATTTTGAACTCTTTCCTATGTGAATTCTCTTATGGCTAACAAGAGTTGAATTTTGGTTAAAACATTTCCACATTCTGAACATGAAATGGCTTCTCCCCTGTGTGAATTCTCTGATGTCTAATAAGATCTGATTTCCTGCTAAAACATTTTCCACATTCAGAACATGAATGTAGCTTCTCTCCCGTGTACCTTCTCTGATGTGTAGCAAGATCTGATTTCTTCATAAGCCCTTTTCCACATTCTGAATTTGTAATTGGCTTCTGTCCTGTATGAATTCTCTCATGTAATACTAGACTTGACTTCTGGTAGAAACCTTTCTCACATTTAGAACATGAATATGGCTTCTCCCGTGTGCAATTTGTCTGACATGCAGCAAGATGTAATGTAACATTATGACGTTTGTCACATTCTGAATATGAAAATTCCTTTTGTACTGTATGAGATGATAGTTCAACATCCGTCCTGTAATCTTGGCTTTGCTTAACATTTTGTGATGAAACAGAAGATAGAACATGTTGAAAGGTATCAAATAATAGATGTTGGCTGGAAAGGTCGGTCTTTATAGCAGGAATAATGGCATCCTCTACTTTCATATTTTGTGTGATTCCATGATCGTCTGCTTTAAGATATGATGACTTCACATGTTCCTCTGAGTTTCTGGTACAGTCATCTGCCAACAATAAATTTATTTTATTTTAATAATAATACTGTAATGTATATTGATTTATTATCCTGTCTCTGTAATTATTATTATATATACTGTCCAACACCTTCTCCTTCATCCCTATTCCACTGCCTCCCTCTGCTACTCTCCCCTTTTTCAAAGCCCACTCCATCCACATTTCTTTCTCTGTAACCTTCAGCTGGCCGTCATCTACCGCCCACTGGATCTATCACCTCCTTCATTGACCATTTCACCACCTAGTTACTTCACTTCCTTTCTGTAGACATCCCAACTATCATTATGGGCGATTTCAATATGCCCATTAAAGGGAACCAACCACCTCGGATGACCCTCATACACTGTTAATATGTGCCCCTGCAGCCTAGTAAACCATTAGCAGCACTGTTTTTGTGTGAAAAGTGGCTGCAGTAGAAGTGAGATAATGATTTTATAAACTTACATGCCTGCGTACTTCTGGGCGTCTCCCTGTGTGTGCTGGGACTTGTGAGCTGTGCTCATCATGTCTGCTCTCCCCTCCCCCTCTCAGCCTGCTATAGTGATGTGAGGCTGATTGCGTCATAAAGGGGGTGGGGCTACCGGGATGCCGCGATTTAGCCCCGCCCCTTTATGACGAGTTCAGCCTCACATCACTATAGCAGGCTGAGAGGGGGAGGGGAGAGCAGACATGATGAGCACAGCCCACAAGTGCCAGCACACACAGGGAGACGCCCTCAAGTACGCAGGCATGTAAGTTTATAAAATCATTATCTCACTTCTACTGCAGCCACTTTTCACACAAAAGCAGTGCTGCTAATGGTTTACTAGGCTGCAGGGGCACATATTAACAGTGTATGAGGGTCATCCGAGGTGGTTGGTTCCCTTTAACACTTCCCACCCAACCACCTCTAAACCTCTAAACTTCTTTCACTGACTACTTCCTTTGGGCTCTAACAATGGTCCTCCTCTACCACGCACAAAGATGGCCATACGCTGGACCTCATCTTCACCCGCCTTTGCTCCCTCACTAACCTCACAAACTCATCCCTCCCCCTGTCTGACCATAATCTATTGACTTTCTTCTCCCTCTCCTCCCCTACTAAACTATCCCCACCCCACAAACTCCATCACCCTTGCATAAACCTAAAACACACTGATCTACACTCATTCTCAGAATCCCTTCTCCCTCTCGCCGACAGAGCCTTCATACGCGACACAGACGCTGCCACCACTCTATATAATACGACAATAATTAAGGCCCTCGAATTATATGTGAGTGTGGGGCGGCTAACGCTCCTCGCACAAACGGGCAACCCTGGCACACCACCCTCACTAAAGACCTGAGACAGGCCTCCAGGGTCACCGAGAGGAGATGGAAAAAATCTCACTCCACTGATCACTTTGCGTTGTTCAAACAGTCCCTCACTGACTTCAAAGCTGTACTCGCTGCCGCCAAACAAGCCTTCTTCTAATAACCTCCCTGTCCCACAATCCCAAACAGCTTTTTCAAACTTTCAACTCCTTACTCTGTCCGCCCACTCCTCCCTCTCCTCTTATCTCTGCTGAAGACTGCCTCCTTCTTCAAGCAGAAGTTTGATAAAATTAGAGACAGCTTTGACCCACTGTCCCCACAACTTCCCCCATCACCTACACTGCCCTCTCCTTCCAAAAGCTGCTTCTCCCCCATAACTGAAGATCAGCTCTCCTCCCTTCTGTCAAAGTCACACCTTACTACCAGTGCTCATGACCCACTCCCATCCTACCTCATTCCCAACCTCACCTCTGTTTTCATCCCATCCCTAACCCATCTCTTCAACTTATCACTTACTACTGGCATCTTCCCCTCAGCCTTCAAAAATGCCTTGATCACACCCATCCTCAAAAAACCCTCCCTCGACCCAACATCTGTTTCTGTCGCCCCATATCTCTTCTCTCCTTCGCCTCAAAACTACTTGAACAGCACGCCCATTCTAAACTGTCCTCCCACCTCTCCTCCTGCTCCCTCCTCAACTGCCTACAATCTGGTTTCTGTCCC
Organism: Allobates femoralis; assembly: GCA_033576535.1. Classification (NCBI taxonomy): domain Eukaryota; kingdom Metazoa; phylum Chordata; class Amphibia; order Anura; family Aromobatidae; genus Allobates; species Allobates femoralis. The sequence goes on from JARQOC010000006.1 coordinate 461,900,901, forward strand.
CACGACTCCACTGAAACAGCCCTAGCCAAAGTCACCAACGACCTGCTGACTGCCAAGAGGAAGCGACACTACTTTGTCCTCCTCCACCTCGACCTATCTGCCGTCCTTCGACACTGTTGACCATTCCCTCCTACTTCAAATCCTGAAATCTCTTGGCATCACTGACCTAGCCCTCTCCTGGATCTCCTCATACCTAACGAACCAAACTTTCAGCGTCACCCACTTCCCCTCCTTCTCTTCACCCTACCCCCTATCTGTCGGTGTCCCCCAAGGCTCGATTCTGGGACCATTACTTGTGTCCATTTACATTCTTGGCCTAGGGCAACTCATTGAGTCCCATGACCTTCAATACCAATTCTACACTGATGACACCCAGGTCTACCTGTCTGGATCCGATATCACCTCCCTGCTATCCAAAATTCCACAATGCCTGTCTGCCATCTCATCCTTCTTCTCTGCCCGCTTCCTTAAGCTGAACATGGACAAAACTGAGGTCATCGTCTTCCTCCCAAGCCGCTCTCCCCATACCCAACCTATCCTTCCTTGTCAATGACTGCTCACTCTCCCCAGTCCCCCAATCAAGTGCCTCGGAGTAATCATTGACTCTTCCCTCTCCTTCAATCCCCACATCCAGGCCCTCGCCACCTCCTGCCGACTCCAGCTGAAAAACATTTTGCGGATTTGCACTTTCCTTGACCATGACACTGTTAAAACACTTATTCATGCTCTTATCATCTCCCGCCTTGATTACTGCAACCTCCTGCTTACCGGCCTACCCGCTACCTCCCTTGCACCTCTACAATCTATCCTAAACTTCGCTGCCCAACTGATCCATCTGTCTTCCCGCTACTCCCCTGTCTCCCCCCTTCTGGCAAGCCCTTCACTGGCTCCCCACTTCCCAGAGATCCCGGTTTAAAACACTAATCATGACATACAAACATACAAAGCGATCCACAACCTGTCCCCTCCATACATCTCTTACATGGTCTCCAGATACATACCCTCTTGCAACCTACAATCTTCCAAGAGCTCCTACTCTATTCCCTTCTCATCTCCTCTTCTCACAACCACATACAAGATTTCTCCCGTGCATCTGCTATACTCAGGAAGTCTCTGCCCCATCACATCAGACACTCACCTACCGTGAGAACCTTAAAAAAGAAACCTGAAGACCCACCTCTCCCATCAAGCCTACAACCTGCAATGACTCTGTCCACTGCACTGTCTCACGATCGGCACTACCCCCTCCTACTGTTTCCCCACCCGTCCCTCTTAGACTGTGAGCCCTCACGTACAGGGTCCTCTCCCCTCCTGTACCTGTATGACTTGATTGTCCATATTGATTGTTCTTGTCCTCGTCTGCCCTTTCCATACGTAAAGCGCCATGGAGTCTAATGGCGCTATATAAATTAATAATATTGATTCATTATCCTATCTGTGTATAATTAATATCATACACATTTCTAATAAGATTTGAGTTACTGTAAAACCATGTTCCACAGACAGAACATAAAGACGATTACTCACTTGTGTGACTTCTCTGATGTGCAGTAAAATCTGATTTCTTCATAAACCCTTTCGAACATTCTGGACTCTTTCCTGTGTGAATTCTCTTATGGCTAACAAGAGTAGATTTTTGGTTAAAACATTTCCCACATTCTGAACATGAAAATGGCTTCTCCCCTGTGTGAATTCTATGATGTCTAATTAGATCTGATTTCCTCTCAAAACTTTTCCACATTCAGGACATGGAAATAGCTTTTTCCCAGTGTGACTTCTCCGATATGCAGCAAGATCTGATTTCATTGTAAACTCTTTTCCACATTCTGAACTTGCAAGTGGCTTCTGTCCTGTGTGAGTTTTCTCATGCAGTACTAGACTTGACTTCTGGTTGAAACCTTTCTCACATTTAGAACATGAGTATGGCTTCTCCCCTGTGGAAATTCTCTGGCATGCAGCAAGATGTAATGTAGCATTATGACTTTTGTCACATTCTGAATATGAAAATTGCTTTTCGACTGTTTGAGATGATAGTTTGACATCCCTCCTGTGATATTTGTTTTCCTTAACAGTTTGTGATGAATCAGAACATAGCACATGTTGAAAGATATCAGATGATAGATCTTTGCTGTAAATGTCTGTCTTTATAGCAGGAATAATGACATCCTCTTCATGTATATTTTGTGTGATCCCATAATAATCTGCTTGAAAATATGATGAGTTCACATGTCCCTCTGAGCTTCTGATATAGTCATCTGCCAAAAATAAAATTGTTGTTTATTTTTAAATAATATTACTGTAATTAATTATACCCTCTCTGTATTAATATAGAGATTTAAAGGCATGTAGGAAAATTAGAAGCGTATCACCTACTTTACATAGAAAAAAATAACTGATAGCTGACAAACAATATAAAAGCAATTTAAGATCTTTAAGAGTTATTTTTGCAGTTTATTTTTCTCCATTCAAGAGAAATACATCACTAAAATTGTATGGAAATGACTTGTCAAGTGCAGCAGTGTTGGACATTGCACTTGTAGCTCTCCTGCAGTCTCTCCCTATTTAAATATGTGTTCATATGGATATGTATAAATATATACTGTACATTATAAAGGGAATAACGCAAGTGCTTATCTATGGCAGGTAGTTCACAAGAAAGAGACTTATAGAGTAGTGGTAACCCATATAACAATGTACAGATAGATGTGCATGTGGCAAACCAGCCAGTCATAAACACCAGGGTGTTATGTTTTATCAATAATCGAGGGTTGGGAAGACATATCATAATAATTTTATATTTTATTTCATTTATTGTTAGAATCTGAGACTTCTCTGTATTTAGTGTTTACCACTCACCTGAGTAGTCATCTATAGGAATCTCGTCTTTACACCACTCATCACCAATCACAAATGTCTCTATAGTATTAATATGGGTCAGATCTTCATCCTGAAACAAATAGTGTAAAAGTCACAGACAGATGGAGAAGTCCCATCTATGATCAGCTGTAATCTGCCATCTCCACCGTTCTCATTACACAAGTATAAAACATAGAATACTGGTGAATAAAACAAGACTGAGCACAAGACCTTCACAGCCGTCTACACATCATAGGGAGATCTCATCACACCTTCTCTCCATCTACCTGATCATCCTGAGGAACATCGGGATCTTCTTGTTTACAGTCCTGTGGGAGAAGAGGACGGGGACATCTCTCTGGTGTTGTCCTCTTACTGGATAGACCTGGAGGAGACACATACAGGGACTGAATTCATCCTTTACATACAGATCATTATAGGCCGTGTGTATTTAGTCCTGTCTATTACCTGGTGATGTGAGGGGCTGGGGATCCTCCATCATGAATATGTCCTTGTACAGATCTTTGTGTCCTTCTAAATACTCCCACTCCTCCATGGAGAAATAGACGGTGATGTCCTGACACCTTATAGGAACCTGACACATACAATGATACCATTGTCATCCCCCGATCCCTTCATAGCGTTACTGTATAATGTCCCAGCAGCAGCATTCCCAGCAGTGTCACCTCTCCAGTCAGCAGCTCAATCATCTTGTAGGTGAGTTCTAGGATCTTCTGGTCATTGATGTCCTCATGTATCAGGGGGTGAGGTGGAGGCCCCGTGATTGGGCTCAGGGCTCTTCCCTCAGACACAGGGTCCTGACAGCACAGATCACTAGAGCTCTTCTTCACTACTGTGTAATCCTGGTTATGGAGAGACACATTAATAAATCTCCAGTCTCCAGACATTTCCAGAGTCCTCACCTCTCCAGTTCTGTCATCTGTTATTCTGTCCATAGATAAGAATGATGTCATGTGACATTGTCATCACAATCTCTCACCTCTCCAGTAACAAGGAAGAGGATCTCTAGGGTGAGGTGTAATATCCTCTCCGCCATCTTGTCCTTATCCATCCTTGATGGGTCAATCAGGAGAATTGTCTTCTATAGAAGATCTCCACTGAGAGGATCCGATATTGTAGGGACCTGAAAGAAGAGAAGATGACGATGTAACATCATAAAGAATCCCATTCAACCTCTTCACCATCTAGCCTGTTTTCACCTTCCAGACCAGGCCAAATTTTACAATAATAATAATAATAATAATAATAATAATAATAATATTTATTTATTTACTTCTATAGCACCATTAATTCCACAGCGTTTTACATACATCAGCACATCTGTCCTCATTGGGGCTCACAATCTAAACATCCTATTAGTATGTCTTTGAAATGTGGGAGGAAACTGAAGAACCTGAAGGAAACCCAAGCAAACACGGAGAGAAAATACAAACTCCTTGCGGATGTTGTCCTTTGATGGGATTTGAACCCCTGGACCCCAGCGCTGGAGGACTGTAGTGCTACAGTGTCATTTTATGAGAGGTAATAACTCTGGAACACTTAAATGGAATCCCAGTAGTTCTGAGAATGTTTTGTTGTGACACATTGCAATTCACGATAGTGCTAAATTTAAGACATTTACTTTGTTCACTTGTGAAAATATTGGAAATTTGGCAAAAATGTTAACATGTTATTTTTATGTCATCAAACCAGAGAGTTATGCCACACAAAATAATTAATCAATAACATTTCCCACATTTCTATTTTACATCCACATCATTTTTGAAAAGTAGTTTCTGTTTGTTTTCTTTACAACAAAATTTACAAAACAATTTATGTATTTAGGGATCACATCCCATTTGATGTGACTTTGAGGGGTGTACATGACAGAAAACACCCAAAAGTGACACCATTCCAAAAACTGCACCCCTCAAGAAGATTATTAACCCTTCAGGTGCTTCACAGCAAAACAAAAGTAACTAAAGCAACGTGGAAGGAAAAAATTGACATTTTAATTTTTCAAACAAAAATGTTCTTTTAGCCTAAATTCTTTCATTTTCACATGGGTAACAGGATAAAATGGATCCTAAAATTTGTTGGGCAATTTCTCCTGACTACACAGATACCTCATATGTGGTCATAAACCACTGTTTGGGCGCACGGCAGGGCTCAGAAGAGAAGGAGCGCCATTTGACTTTTGGAGCCATTCAAAAAGTGAAATGGCGCTCCTTCCCTTCTGAGCCCTGTTGTACGCCCAAACAGTGGTTTATGACCACATATGAGGTATCGGTGTACTCAGGAGAAATTGCCCAGCAAATGTTATGATGCATTTTATCCTATTGCCCATGTGAAAATGAAAAAATTTAATGGGGTCAGTTGTGGGAGAGCTCCAATGTTTAGGCACACAGGGGCTCTCCAAACGCAACATGGTGTCCGGTCACAATTTAAGCTGATTTTCCATTCAAATTGTTAGCGGACACTATGTCGTGTTTGGAGAGCCCCTGTGTGCCTAAACATTGGAGCTTCCCCACAAGTGACCCCATTTTGGATACTAGGCCCCCCAGGGAACCTATCTAGATGCATAGTGAGCACTTAGAACCCTCAGGTGCTTCACAAATTGATATGTAAATATGAAAAAGTACTTTTTTTTCCACAAATTTTTTTCTTTTTAATTTTTACGGATTAATTTGTGAAGCACCTGGGGGTTCAAAGTGCTCACAATGCATCTAGATAAGTTCCCTGGGGGGTTTAGTTTCCAAAATGGGGTCACTTGTGTGGGAGCTCCAACGTTTAGGCACATAGGGACTCTCCAAACGCAACATGGTGTCCGCTAACAATTTGAATGGAAAATCAGCTCAAATTGTTAGCGGAAACCATGTCACGTTTGGAGAGCCCCTGTGTGTCTAAACATTGGAGCTCCCCCACAAGTCACCTCATTTTGGAAACAAAACCCCCAGGGAACTTATCTAGATGCATAGTGAGCACTTTGATCCCCCAGGTGCTTCACAAATTGATCCGTAAAAATGAAAAAGCACTTTTTTTTCACAAAAATCTTTTTCGCTTTTACGGACTAATTTGTGAAGCACCTGGGGGTTCAAAGAGCTCACTATGCATCTGGATAAGTTCCTTGGGGGGGGGTCTAGTTTCCAAAATGGGGTCACTTGTGGGGGAGCTCCAATGTTCAGGCACTCAGGGAGGGGCTCTCCATAATCGACATGGTTTCTGCTAACAATTGGAGCTAATTTTCCATTCAAATTGTTAGCGGACACCATGTCGCGTTTGGAGAGTCCCTATATGCCTAAACTTTGGAGCTCCCCCACAAGTGACCCCATTTTGGAAACTCCATCTTTATTATAAAGATCCGACGTAGTCCACAATGAAGGTCCCACGACGCTCGATCGCCTCTGCTCCATCCAGAGATTGCAGCAAGGGATCAAGTGTCCTCTTCCTACAGTCTCTGGGGTCAGAGTTATGGTGCACTGTATGGCAATGATCTGTCATATAATGCACCAAGACTATGATCCAAGAGACTACAACAAGAGGACACTTGATCCATCCATCCATGCACCCATCCATTCATCCACCCATGCATGCACACATCTATCCACCCATGCACCCATCCATCCATCCATTTCATTAATTCATACTTACCTCCCTCACGATCCACCGGTGAGGAGGAGGAGCCCGGGAGAGGAGGAGCGTCCCACACCGCTGCAGAGGAGGCTGACCAGCGGGTGCATCAGTGGGTGCAGCCCGCCGGGCGAGGGGGCCAGGACACAAGGGCTCCAGAGGTGGAGGAGAGTAGGAAGGGGGGCACAGCTTTTTACGGGAGGGGGCTGAGGAGGCTGACTGGCGGGTGCACCGGCGGGTGTAGCCCGCCGTCAGATAATGATAGGAGGGGGGGTGGATGGAAGGGACGGGGGAGGGTGGCCCTGATGACCACCGGAGTGGGAGGGGGCTGAGGAGGGGGAGGGCACCCGTGAGTCCACCCTTCCAGATCTGATCCAATCAGATCTGGAGGGGTGAATCGCTCTGATCAGAAGCTTCACTTTCAACTGCCAATCAGAGTGACTTTAGATACCGGGGGGGGGGGGGGGGAAGCTAAGCCACCCCCCCTGGGCTAAAGTATAGGTCCTTGCGATCCTGCAGCTCCGGTGACTTGTCACTGAGTCGGTCACTGGAACTGCAGGACCGCAAAGAAGCCATGACGCTATAGAGACGTCATAGGTCGGGAAGGGGTTAAAAGCAAAATTGGGTGTCTCAATTATTTATGGGGCGCTGACTTCGATTCGTGCATCTTCCAAACTCCCCTACATGACTCGATGGGAAGCCAAACTTGAATTTTCAGCCTCTCTTGAGGACTGGCATAGAGCCTCGAACCATGTTGTCAAATACACTCGATGTGTAAACCATCTGGAGCAATTCAAGAAGCTGTCTATGGGATGGTATTTAACTCCCAACCGCTTGGCGAGATTTGGGCGCTCGCCTCCCACTTCCTCCCCACTTTGCTGGAGGACCTGTGGGTTGCTGGGCACTGATTCACATATCTGGTGGACCTGCCCACATATACGAGCCTATTGGGCATCGGTTGAATCGCTATTGCACTCGTTGTTGGGCATGCGGTTCACCCTTTCGGCCCCCATGGCGCTCTTGGGCATTGGGATACACTCATTCCCCCCTATACTCCGTCCTATGATTTCTATTACGCTCATAGCAGCACGAATGTCCATTGCAGCAAGATGGAAATCTCCTTCAGTCCCATCGATAGTAGAGACCATTGCCCGACTAAACACTCATCTATCTCACGAGATCCTGCTGGCACATGACCTTCCACATAAGACGAAGGTCCTTAATTGGTGGGATCCATGGGTTTCCTCCTCGAACAATACGATTTCCATCACAACATAACTCGCCTGATGGTGCAGAGATCCCTGAGGTATCGAGAGCGAAGTTTCCCCTCTCCTATGTTGAGCCCATCGACCCCTCACTATTCACATAAAACAAGTATTGCTAATACTGCTTATACACGATAAAAAACTGATGCAGATCTGAATTGCTAATGCTCTACCACTCCCCCCCTACCCCCACATCCCTTCCCCTCATCTAGACTACTGGTTACCCACCCTCTTCCCACCCCTCCCATCACTTATCACTCCCCAACTTCCCTGATGTTTTCCTTGGTTTCCCTTGTGTATAAGAAATGTTTGATATGCTCTTCTTGATATACCTTAATACTCATAATATGTACTGTACCTTGAATTACAATAAAAAACAACTGTTATAAAAAAAAAAAATTAAAAAAAAAAGCAAAATTGGCTGGAATTTATTATGAACAACATGTTGCGTTTGCAGAGCCCCCGATGTACCTAAACAGTGGGAACCCTCCACAAGTGACCCCATTTTGGAACCGAGACCTCTCAATGAATTTAACTAGATGTGTGGTGAGCATCTTAAACCGCTAAGTGCTTCACAGAATTCTAAGGTATAACGTTGACCTGTGAAAATGAAAAAAAAGAAAACATTTTGCTCACAAAAATATGACTTTAGCCCCAAATGTTTTATTTTCATAACGGTAACAGGAGAAAATGGACCATACAATTTGGTGTGCAATTTCTCCCGAGGACGAATATTAGAATCTGAGAGCCCTCAGTGGTTGATACCTTTTAATGGCTAACTGAAAAGATGGTAAGCAAAGAAAGCTTTCGAGACACTATGTTCTCTTCATAAGGCTGATAATGACACAAATTCTGAAGACACACACATATGTACATATGGAGGGTAGGATGATTCAGTAAATACGACAGGTGACGTAAAGCACAACATAGTAGTAAGCCTTGGAAGGAGGAGAGGAGCTAGGGAGGACGCTAATTTCCCATATGTCATGGAAAACTACTGTTTGGGCGCACAGCAGGGCTCGAAAAGGAAAAGAGCACCATTTGACTTTTGGAGCCCAAAATTTTCTTGAATAGATAGCAGATGCCATGTTGGGTTGCAGAGCCCCTGATGTGCCCTAACAGTGGAAACCAGGGTGACCTGATTTTGTAAACTTCACCCCTTAAGGATCTAGATGTGGGGACACCACAAGAATGTTGCTTTAGCCCTGAATTGTTTATTTGCATAAGGATAACAGAAGAAAATAAGCTGTAAAAGTTTATGCAATTTCTCCTGACTACACCAATACCCCATATTACGCAGTTTCTCCCGAATTTGTCAATATCCAATATGTGGTTAGAACTACTTTTCGGGCACAGTGCAAAGGTCAGAAGGGAAGGAAGTCAGAAGGAAAGTATAGATTTAGCTGGAATACTAATGTCACATTGGCAGAGCCCCTGAGGTGCTAGAACATCAAAACCCTCCATAAGTGACCCATTTTACAAACTGCACCCCTTTGGTGAATACATACAAGTGATGCAGTGAGGATATTGACACCACAGGTGTGTCAAATAAATTTATACCATTCTGTGGTGAAGAGCTAATAATTTCATTATTATCACTAAAATACTTTTTTAGCCTTATTTTTTTTCACAGGGGAATATTGGCTAAAAAAGTCCCAAAATTTGCTATGCAACTTCTGCTGAATGTGGCAATAAACCATATAAGGCTGTACAGTACTGTTTGGCCACATGGGAGGACTCGGGAGGGAAGGAGCGCTATTTGACTTTTGCAGCACAGGTTTTTATAGAATTGTTTGTGAACTTCAATAGCAAAGCCCATGTGCCTAAACAGTGGAAACTCCCCTCAAGTTACCCCTTATTAGAATTTACACCCCTCAGGGAATGTATCTATGATTGTAGTGATTTTATACACTATGGGCATTTTCAGAAACTAACGCACAGTGGAAGTTACACAGTGAAATTTTGAAATATGCCATTGTAGCGCCCAATACATTGTGCAGAGCTTCTGAAGTCACACACTCTGTAAATTAAGCGGGCTCGCTTCATTATGTTAATGTTAATCATGTGGATGTGAACTCTGATTTATGCCTATTATGGGACTCTGAAGTATTGCAAATGTATGTAAAGTTCTATGGAATTAATAGCGCTATATAAATGAATAAATATTATTATTATTTATCAGAAGTCGCTGACATCGATTGCTGCTGGTCAAAAACTGATGCCTTCGTGAGCCCAGTAGATGTGGTCATTATGTCACAGTGACCCACCCACATGTCAAGTGATGACTAGGGATGGGTGAACATCTCTTATTTCCCCGTGTTCGGGAGCAGGGCCGGCCTGTTAAAGCAATGAAAGTGTTAATCCCGCTGTTATACTTACCCGGCTTCCAGGTGTAATGTGCGCTGCATCACTTCTAGGTCGCCCCTTATCTTTTGCCCGAATGTGATTGGTTGTTGGAACCAGTCACATGACTCATCCCACGGCAACAAGGAAGTGATGCTGTGCCGCTGCCCCCTGTATCGCGGACCCGGTAAGTATAATGAGGAGGATTAGCATAATTTTCATTGCTGTAACAGGGCGGCCCCGAACACGGGGAAATAAGAGATGTTCGCCCATCCCTAGTGATGACATGTCAAGTTAGAACCAACTTAATAGCAACAGACAAACTTGAGCGGAATTAAAATACTATCCACCAGACGGCAGCGTAGAAAAACACGGTTGTACATTTAGAAATAAACAAATGCAAAACATATTTCCTATTATATCTAAATTCAACAACTAAAAAGTATTTATATCTGGGGGAAATAGCAACCTGTACTTGTTAAAGGGACACTCTCAGGTCATTTTTCAGTATGATACTATTATTACCATTGAATAGTGCCTGGGCAGACCTTTTAAACACATGTAAAATCATTATTGTACCATTTCTAGTCTCCATGTTATCAGCATCTTCACCTTCTGCAGAGAGCTGCTGCATTAGTCCTGTCCCATTATAAGAAGAGATGATTAGTCCTGTGCTGTATAAACTGTCATGTAATTATGAACGCCTTCTCTGCAGCTCTCTCCTCCCTCCTCCTTCCTCCCTTTGCTAACAGTGCAGTGTCAGGTTTCACTTACAGGTCTATTCAGTTGATATCACCACGAAGAGGAAGAGTTACTGCAGGTCTGCCTGATTTAGACTCCATTTGTTTCTGTAAAGCAGCTACCCTGCTGTGCTGTGACAGTCTCTGTGTTGTAGTTCACCTCTTGTGATGCTGCACATAAAGAGCAGAGAATAGAATGCAGCCCCCCACTGATCTCCTGTGCTGTGATGTGACATGCATATTCATGTATGGGGAGTGGATAGCAGAGAACTAAGTGGATCATTCACTGTGAGTGACAGATGGAATGAATCTGTTTTTTTACAGTTTACAGAAGATAGGAGGGGAATATAAATAAAGAAATACATAAATAGAGAGATTAGAGTGAGGAATTAGAAAATGATAGAAGTTACATTTAGATTTTTGACCTGACAGTTTTCCTTTAACCCCCTTCCCGACCTATGACGTTATAGAGACGTCATGAAAGTTGGTGCGTTCCTGACCCAAGACGTCTCTATAACATCATGGGTTGTTTGCGCTGCTGCAGCTCCGGTGACCGGGTCAGTGACAAGTCACCAGAGCTGCAGGATCGCAAGGGCCTATACCTTTAGCCCAGGGGGGATGGCTTAACGCACTCTGATTGGCATTTGAAATTGAAACTGCCAATCAGAGCGAGTAACCCCGCCAGATCTGATTGGAGCTCTCCAATCAGATATGGAGGGGCGGATCAGCAGGTGCCCTCCCCCTCCAGGGCTGATAAGCCCCCCATCCCCTTCCTCTCCTCCCCCCCCCCCCCCCGCAGTGACAGACATCCGCCGGTGGGCTGCACCCGCCGGTGGACCCGCTGGTCAGCATCCTCGGCCCCTCCTGGTGCAATCACGGATGGGACTGAGGAAGCTGATCGGCAGGTGCTCTCCCCCTCCAGGCTGATGAGCCGCCCAATCCCTTTCTGCCCCCTCCCCCCCATGGGTGCATGGATGGGTGAGTGGGTCATGCATGCATGGGTGGACGGATGGGTGCATGCATGGGTGGATGGATGGGTGCACGCATGGGTGGATGGATGTGTGTGTGCATGGATGGATGTGTGCATGAATGGATATTGCATGGATGGATGTGTGCATGGATGTATGCTTGCCTGGATGTGTGCGTGTGTGGATGTGTGCGTGGATGGATGTGTGCTTGGATGGATGTGTGCGTGGATGCGTGCGTGCATGGATGGGTGTGCATGCATGGATGTGTGGATGGGTGCATGGATGGATGTGTGTGTGCGTGGATGCATGCATGGATGGTTGTTGCATGGATGGATGTGTGCATGGATGGATGTGTGTGTGCGTGGATGTGTGCGTGCGTGGATGGATGTTGTATGGATGGATGTGTGCGTGCATGAATGTGTGCGTGCATGGATGGATGTGTGCATGCATGGAAGTGTGCATGCATGGAAGTGTGCGTGGATGTGTGCGTGCGTGAATGTATGCGTGCGTGGATGTGTGCGTGCGTGGATGTGTGCGTGCGTGGATGAGTGCATGGATGGATGTGTGTGTGGATGTGTGCGTGGATGGATGTTGTATGGATGGATGTGTGTGTGCATGGATGTGTGCGTACATGTGTGCGTGCATGGATGGATGTGTACATGCATGGAAGTGTGCATTGCATGGATGTGTGCGTGGATGTGTGCGTGCGTGGACGTGTGCATGGATGGATGAGTGCATGGATGGATGTGTGTGTGCATGCGTGGATGTGTGCATGCATGCATGGATGCGTGCGTTGATGGATGTCTGCATGCATGGATGTGTGCGTGCGTGGATGTGTGCATGCGTGGATGTGTGCATGGATGATGAGTGCATGGATAGATGTGTGTGTGCATGCGTGGATGTGTGCGTGCATGGATGGATGCGTGCGTGGATGGATGTGTGCATGGATGGATGGATGTGTGCGTGCATGGATGGATGTGTGCGTGCATGGATGGATGCATGCATAGATGGATGTGTGCATGGATGGATGTGTGCATGGATGGATGATGGGTGCATGGGTGGATGGATGGGTGCCACAAGGGATCAAGTGTCCTCTTGTTGTAGTCTCTGGGATTATAGACATGGTGCACTGTATGACAGATCATTGCCATACAGTGCACCATAACTCTGACCCCAGAGTCTGTAGGAAGAGGATACTTGATCCCTTGCTGCAGTCTCTGGATTGAGCATAGGCAATTGAGTGTCGTGGGACCTTCGTTGTGGACTACGTCGGAGGCGATCGAGCGTCGTGGGACCTTGGTTGTGGACTACGTCGGATCTTTATGATAAAGATGGAGTCCAAATTTTGTTAGTGTTTTTTTTTTCAAATAAAAAGATTTTTCTCTGTGTGGTGTATTTTTTGACTATTTACTAGAGATTCCTAATGGCCGGGTCTAACATTGGCCTGACATTATGAAGCTTTTTATTGGCAGCTGGCATTAAACCCTTTATTACCAGTTTGCCACCGGCACCAGGGCAACTGGAAGAGCCTGGGTACAGCGCCAGAAAATGGCTCTTCAATAAATGGGCCATTTTCTGGGGCGGCTGCGGGCTGTAAGTCACAGCATGGGGGCCCAGAACGCTTGGCCCTCTCCATGCTGAGGATTCCAGCCCCCAGCAACCTAGTTCTACCTGGCTGGACCAAAAATATGGCAGAGCCCCACATCACTTTTTTTTCTAGAATTAGTTCTGGAAATAAAAAAAAAATGGGCTTCGCTGTATTTTTGGTTGCCAGCCAGGTACGAGGCAGCTGGGGGTTGGTGGCAGTCCGTAGTTGCCAAGTTGTACCTGCCTGGACCAAAAATATGGCGGAGCCCCATGTCTTTTTTTTCTAAAATCAGTTCTAGAAATTTAAAAAAATGCCTTCGCTGTATTTTTAATTGCCAGCCAGGTACAACTTGGCAGCTGGGGGCTGGAATCCTCAGCTTGGAGAGACCCAAATGATGGCGCCCACGCTGCAAATTGGAACCAGCAGCCACCCCAGAAAATAGCGCATTCATTAGAGGCGCCATTTTCTGATGCTGTACTCAAACTTTACCAGTTACCCTTGTGCTGGTGGCACATGGGTTCTCCATACGCGACATGGTGTCCGCTAACAATTTCTATGGAAAATTAGCTCCAATTATTAGCGGAAACCATGTTTTATGGAGAGCCCCTCCCTGTGTGCCTGAACATTGAAGCACCCCCACAAGTGACACCATTTTGGAAACTAGACTGCCCAAGGAACTTATCTAGATACATAGTGAGCACTTTGTACCCCCAGGTGCTTCACAAATTGATCTGTAATAAGAAAAAAGTACTTTTTTTTCCACACAAATTTTCTTTTTTCATTTTTACGGATCAATTTGTGAAGCACCTGGGGGTTCAAAGTGCTCACTATGCGACTAGATATGTTCCGTGGGGGGTCTAGTTTCCAAAATGGGGTCATTTGTGTGGGAGCTCTAATGTTTAGGCACACAGGGGCTCTCCAAATGCAACATGGTGTCCGCTAACAATTTGAGCTGATTTTCCATTCTAATTGTTAGCGGACATCATGTAGCGTTTGGAGGGCCCCTGTGTGCCTAAACATTGAAG
>JARQOC010000006.1:461915415-461934194 GCA_033576535.1 Allobates femoralis
TGTGGCATTGTCCGACTATATCCTAGCAAGACCGACTGCCAGAAGGTAACTGATTTCAGTACTAGAAATACTGCCCGAATCTTTGTAGATTGAGGGGCATCCTCGTGTGTGGGCGGGACAATTAGCATGTGCATTGTGATGGGAGTACATCGCCCCACATCCTGTTTCTGGGCCATGTCCAAGTATGTATAGTTGAAAAAAGGCCGTAGGTGCAGCTGAGGCTATGGAACTGCCTCCCATGCTGCCACCATCCTGTCTAGGACTCTTATAGCCGTTGTGAAGCATTGAGGAGACCGCTGAAGCGGAGTCCCAGACGAAGAATCCATGCCTTGTCTGGGAAAAAACAATATGGCCGATACTCCATATGTGATCAGGAATACGTAGCGGAGCCTGGGCTCCTTGAGTTTGTGTGCTGTGCTGCCACATGTACTCTGGCATTGTGGTAGACTCATGGAGGGTGATCCGCCAACTGAGTCTTCTTAACGTGTCCAGTGGAAGCGGCAGCGTTTGCAGACTCCGAAAATCATGCATTGATGAATAAGTCGTCCTGATATGGGAGACTCCTGGAATGCAGTATAGACAATTCCAATTTCAGGCTGTATTTATGAGCTTTAGGTCACACAGTATACACTTTTAACTCCTGAGACGAGAAGGGACTGACTGCGTGGAAGAAGGTTCGGGCAAGAGCCACACGGGGGGCCGGAGGGCCCATCCATTGGGTTAATGTATTCGCGAGTCTGCGAGGTCCTGCTTTGAAGCGGACTGAGCAGAGGCATTGCGCGTGTTATCTCAACCCGAGTACCTAGTATAGGTGCAGCGAGGGGATTGGCAGCTGGGCTTGTGTACCACATTCTGCAACTTAGGAGTTTCGTTGCAGTAGTCTGAGGATGGAGGCCGATTAGACCTTGTGCGGTCGCAACTTCAACCCGAGTCCCCAACAGTGGGGAGGAGAGTAAGGAGTATGCTATGGGTCGAAGGTTCCTGAGACCCTTAGCTCAGTTCCACGTGCCGCTGCCAATTACGGTGTTTCAGCCTGTGACTTGAGACTTGGTTGTCGTGACCGCCAACCGGAGCTCCAGATGTGGGGTCTACTGAGGATTGGCGAACAGACTTTGGACGCCTATGGTTGTCAGGTAATTGCAGGTTACATCATTGTCGACTGGGCTCTCCACCGTGGGGCCCGAAGAAGGAACCTGTCAGTTTAACGCATAGCAAGTCCACCACAACCTAGATGTGCCAACTGTGTGGAGGCCCTGGAAGGGGTATGTTGGACGATCTCTTCGAAACGTTTGATAACAACTGAACTTCGCTAACGTTAGGGGGGCGGAAAAGAAGACATGTCCGTGTTTCCTTTATTAACTCCCTCCGGGGTAAACCATAAGGTTGGCAGGTGTACCAACAGGCACCTGCATCTGGCAGGGTGGGGAGAAACCTAACCCGTCCGGTAGACACTTTGCCCGTACCTCTTTGGGGATCCGGGATGTGAACGACATCGGGAATCAGGGACATTTATTTATTTATTGCAATCTGCACCCTCATTAACCACAGGTGATCTAGGGTCGAGGTGGTGTCTGCCCACTGAGAAGTGGGGGAGCGGACAAGGAGGATAGGGATATCAGCGTAGGACTCATCGGACCTGAAGTCACTTTGTCGCAGTCGGTGAGCAAACAGACATTGTGTGTACTAAGAACTTCAGAAATAAAAAGATAAGATTTTTGATTTTTTTGAAAAAAACGTAAGTTTTTAAACTTTTTTTTTTTTGTTTTTTTTTGTTTTTTTTTTGTTTAATTATTACTGCAGGGAGAAAAAACCAGTGCTGGACCATATGGTGTGTTGCACTGCCCTGCGTAGTAAGACGGTGTACCTTGCACAGCGTGCAGAGGGCGAATTGCCGCAGGGTACATCCTGTGCTATTGGAGACTGCTGCACAGTGAGGTTGTACTGTTTATCCTCTGGGAGTCCCTGTGTACCCTGCACAGCGGATGCTGTGACACCGAAGTGACTATAGTGGCTGCGGATCCTTGAGGAATAAACCCTAAATCCTTAACACTTCCTCCCAGGAGGATAGGGGCAAAAGGGTAACGCAGCGGTGGCAAGAAAGGAAACCATTGGACCTGCTACCCCCTGTGCGCTCTGGTAGGCTTTCGCCTGTGAATGTGTCCCCACATGCGAACGCTCTGCAGTGGCAAGGGGACTGCAGGCTGCTGGCACCCTAGTGTGTGCTACAGCAGACCTTCTACCTGGCATTGCGCTTCCTGAAGTGCAAGCCCTGTGGGGTTAAGCAGGTGTCTGCAGGCTACTCCACCTGAGTGTGTGCCTTAGCAGACCCTCCGCCTGTTACAGTGCCCCCATATGCACACGCGCTGCGGTGACAAGGTGACTGCGGGCTGCTGGCACTCTAGTGTGTGCTGCAGCAGACCATTCACCTGACACTGTGTCCACTGAAGTGCCAGCCTTGCGGACAAGTAGGTATCTGCAGGCTCTGCACATTAGTGTGTGCCTAGCACACACCACTGCGCCTGGCAGTGTGCCCCCTTTTATGCTGGTCAACCCTTGGGCAGCCTGTGCCTCCACATATGGAAGCGCTGTCTGCCGCAGCGCCGCTGCTATACAGTGGCGACAGCGATGAGAACTATAATGGCGGCTGGTGGGGAGAAGGGGGGCGGAGCCGCAAAAGAGCGCACCAATGTTGAAAAGGCGCCCTCTTACTAGCCCCGTCCCGCCTCCTGTGCTGACGCAGAGAGGTCTGACGTCAGGCGGAGGCGGGCGGGGAAAAGCCCTATGATGAGCGGCTAGGCCGAAGCCGGGGCCTCGCGTGAATCGCGGGCCCGGGAGCGGCAGAGGCCCGGCGCGGAGGTCCGCGGCCGGGAACGGCGGAGACCCCGCCAGGCACAGGGATTGGTCCACCGGAGGCTGCTCCCACGACAGCTAGGTGAGGGCTCCTTTGTAAGGGCAAGGTATTGTGGGGCCTGGTGCCGGATTCTCATCCCCAGCGTCTGCACTGTTGGACATGTAAGCTGTGCCTGCTGTCCACCTGTGCCTGCTGCCCAACCTGTGCCGGCCCCATCAGAGTATGCAGCAGAGTTGGGGTGCCGCAGCATTGAGATGTGCTGCGGCATTTTGGGGGAAACATCAGTTGAGCTGGCTCTTCCTGTGCTGCAGCATGGAGATGTGCTGCAGCATGTCTGTCTTGGGAAGCATGCCGCAGCTCATTTTGAGGAGACCCCTCGCGGCGTGCTGCAGCGAATTGCAGAGCAGCCGTGTGCCACTGTGCGCCATACCTTGCGGCGTCTCGACCCAAGAGCCCCGAAGGGGGAATTAGGGAGGGATGCTGCGTCCACCTTCAGAGGACACTTGTCTGCTGCAAAGATCATCTCTGCCGGTTTTTATTCCCATCTGTCTTGCTGCTTGCGGTGGGGACATGGAGCATTGCTGCGACCCAGAGCCCCATCTGTGGGGACTGGGGAGGAATGCGGGCCTCAGAACCGGCAGGTCTGGAAATCGCTTTAACCCTGCACCTCCAACAGTGGAGGGCCGAGAAAGGAATAGCCCTTAGCAGACAAAATAGCTCGACCCAGAGTTCCAACTGTGGGGTCTGGGGAGGTATCTGTGGTCGACATGTCCCTTCAAAAATAAAAATGCAGCTTCAAAAAGTAAAAATAATGGTAAAGAGTAAGAGCGTGTCCCTCCTTCAGACACTAAGCAAAAACTGGAGAATCACTTCCTGCTCCAGGGGTGTAATGCTGCAGAGGAGGAGTCTATAACTCTTTTGCAGATTCTGCCTAGTGTCGCCTCCTAGTGGACAGCAGCATAACACCCACGGTCTGTGTCCCCCAATGAGGCGAAGGAGAAAGAAGTGTGAGATTAGTGATAGGATGGTGCAGGGACATGTTTTGCTAGCTTTTGAGGCGTTTTGGAGGTGACAGGATCCCTTTAAGGCTGGGGTCACACACACAGATATCTGGGCAGATATTGTTCACAGATCTCTGGTTGCAGTGAAATCATGGACACATGGTTCCATTTTGTGGCTGTGTACAAATGGAGCAATCTGTCCATGATTTCACTGCAACCAGAGATCTGTGAACAATATCTGCCCAGATATCTGTGTGTGTGACCTCAGCCTAAGGCACATGTAGAGTATTTGGTGAGTTTTTTAACTCCATATTTGCAAGTCAAAACCAGGAGAGGAACAATCAGAGGAAAAGTATAATAGAAACATGTGCACCGCTTCTGGAGAACTGTCGGGGAAAGAAAAGACTACAGAGCTTGGCTAATACCCACCATCCATATGTGCTACTCTGGAAGTTGTGGGAATAGAAAAAGTATGGCTCCTGAGGAAAATGCTTCTTTGAAGGAGAATTTTGAGGTATTTTGTGTTTCTATAAGGAAGTGGACTGGTTGTCACGTTCCTCCCTGAAGATACAAACCACAATGATGTAGTATAGTGTTTATTGTGTCGTGCAGCATTGTATATATTGTGATGTAATTTTTCCATGTACAGTATCACAAAAGTGAGTACATGTCACGCTTGGGAGGTAAGGGAATCAGGTAACAGGTAGGTGAATTGGGCAAAAGAGGGTCAGGAGAGCCTAATCTGACCCTGATGCTGGGGTCCCTGGCTCGCCCTGATCTAGGAGGTACCTCTGATGGTGAGGAGTTCAGAGCGGCCACCCTGTATCCTAAAACTCCTGATCAGCCCTAGGCTGAGGGTCCCTACCTCCAACCACGGGTCAGGAATCACAGTTGTTCCCAAGGAAAGACTTTAGCCCAGCAGCTAAGCATCAGCAGAGTACCAAGACCTAGAGCACATAGCTATCAGCCGACCCTGACAGAGGAGAGGGAAGGCTATTTAAAGCCAGGGGGAGGGGATTCCAGGTGAGTCACACATTAACTCCTGAACCAGCAATTGAACATAATAGTGACTGCAGTTCTGGAGCACACCACAGGAGGCAAGGAACTTCACAACTATCAACCATGCAACTCTTAATGACAAACAACATACTCAGTAGCATCCAGCAATGTCAGCGGCATCTAAGCGCGTGATAGTACAGCTCTCACATTTGTATAAAAATGTTATAATATCTTTTCATGGGACAACACTGAAGATATTTCACATCCATACAATGTAAAGTAGTCAGTGTACATGTTGTATAACAGTGTAAATTTGGGTTGCCCTCAAAATAACTTAACACACAGCCATTATTGTCTAAACTGCTGGGAGGAAAAATAAGTACATGTTTAAAGGGGAACTCCAGTAAGAGGAAACTTTTCAGTACTGTTCCTGCCCTAATACATGATGAAGCAGAGCCGTGCGCTGGAGTTTTAGAATCTATAGATCACTTATAAATCAATAAAATCATGCCTGCTCCTCAGCTCTGCCTCCCCTCATGGAAAAGAGATTTGCAGCCTCACAATCTCATATGGTACCTTTACACGCCGCGACGGCAGGCTGGATACATCCCGCTACTTCACGTGCACGAGCACGCTCAAACGGCTACAAACGGTCAACGCACCCTTTTTACACGCCGCCATAAGGTGCGCTACGCCACGCTACATCTGTAGCTAGCTACATCGCCGGGTGTGTCAAGTAGCCAGCTGTAGCTTAGCGCACCACGTTTACACAGCGCTACAATAAGCTAATATGGGCGGACCTGGTACAGCAGGGACAGCACATAGGCGTGCCACAATCGTGGATTACGAGCCGTCCGTACGATGATAGGACAGCGCAATATCATCATGATTGGCCAGGCATCGCAGGAGGCTGAGAAATACAGCACGCTCGAGCGATTGTGTAGTGTGACTGGTCAGCTCCTTAAATATGCCGCCCTAGGCAGCGACTACCAATCGTCATGCAGGAGCTTCCTCCAATGATCGCTGAAGGGGGGCGGTATCCCAGAGCCTGGGACACGCCTTAGCTACATTGCAGCTACAGCCCCGGGTGTCCAGAGTTCCCTTCCGGTGCCTCTTTACACGCCGATACAGCTCGCTACAATCGGCTTTGTAGCCATCAGTTTTCGAGCAGACCTAGGAAACAGATGTATCTGTTGCCGGCTGTAGCGTCACGTCTTCAGACGCCGCTACGACGGGCTACATTGGCGCTACAAGCTACATTTGTAGCCTGTAGCGGGATGTATCCAGCCTGCCGTCGCGGCGTGTAAAGGGCCCTATAGTGATGGTGAGAAGAGGAGGTGTGTCGGGGGTGTGGATGCTGGGAGCTGCAGGATCATCCTACATTCCGGCTCCCTCACATTTCTGTATAATGAGGGGGCAAGGCCGTCAGCCCCATGGTCACACTACAATCCAGCCCCTGATATACCAAACTATGTGACAGGGAAGTCCGGGCTTGAAATAGCAATCATGTCACCAAGCAGGTACAAATACATGCTGTGATCCTCTGCAGTATGATGATGCATAATGTGTACTGTTATTGTGAGGCTGGGAGCAGAGGCAAACCATTACATTGATCAATTCAGCTCTGCATGGTCTCCCTCCCTCGAAGGAACATGGTATCTTCCTATCCCTCCAACTTTCAATGGATCATCATCATCACTCCTCACTGGAATGTAGGATGATCCTGCAGCACCCAGCATCCACGCCCCCAACACACCTCCTGTTCTCTGTTCCTGCATGAAGTCAAATTCTCTGTCCCACGAGGGACGGAGATCAAAGGAGTAGGTATGATTTTATCAATTTATAAGAGATCTCTACATCCTAGAACTGCAGTGTACAGCTCTGCGTTATCATGTAGGAGGGCAGGGACTGTAGTACAAAGTTCTCTCCCTCCGGAGTTCCCCTTTAAGTGAAAATGATCAAATTATGCCTTATTAGCCATTTTCCCTCCCCAGTGTCATGTGACTCATTAGTGTTAAAAGGTCTCAGGTGCGAATGTGGGGCAGGTGTCTTAAATTTAGTGCTATCACACACTCTCTCATACTGGTCATTGGAAGTTCAACATGACACTTCATGGCAAAGAATTCTCTTATGGTACATTTACACGCAGCCACAGGAAGGTAGACACCGCCAGGCATCGGACACAATTGTGCCTGTTGCCATGAAAACACCACGATGTGGCGGCTTGTAATTCAGGCATTTCCCTCCTGTGTCTTGCAGTTCTGCAAGACTCAGGAGGGAAATGCCTGAATTACATAGTGGTGAGAGAGTCATGGTTTGGGGCTCCAGGAATGCTGCCGGCTGTCGGGACCTACAGTTTATTAAGGGAACCATTAATGCTAACATGTACTTTGACATACCGAAGCAGAGCATGATCCCCGTACTTCGGAAACTGGGAAGCAGGGCTGTATTCCAACATATAACAAACCCAAATACACCTCCAAGAAGACCTCTGCCTTTCTAAAGAAACAGAGGGAAAGGGTATGCTCACATCTGAGTTTAAACTCGGTGAGTGTAATCCGATAACATATCGGATTGCACTTGCAAAAAGGTTAAACTATAGTGCAATGCCTATCTGCAATTTTTTTCCTCAGCAAGAAACGTGGTGAGGATAAATTTGCAGCATGCCGCGTATCATAGTGTATCTCGCCAAAATTCCCCCAATGCAAGTGCATGGGTGTGATTTAAAAAAATAAATAAAAGAAATAAAAAATCGCAAAATCGCAAAGCATATACACAGCACACAGAGGGCGTTTTTAGCTTGGTCTTTCCCATGCTGTAAAAAGTTGATACAGACAGATAGGATAGCTAGCTTGATCTTACCAGTCTCCGCTGCTTGCTTCCGGGGGTCCGCTCATTAAGCTTCATGCGTTTTCACTGCACTGACTGGCAACGGCCAATTACAGATGCTCACTCTCTGTGATTGGCTGTTGCAATCAGACTGTGCTTCCACAATGTGTACTGGTGTATGGCAACCAACCAGCAGTCATAGTGTGCAAAATAAATAAATAATGTGAAGAAAAAAAATGAGTAGGGCTTTGCGATGAGAAAAGATACTCAGATGTGAGCGCACCCTACAGGTGCTGGACTAGCCAAGCATGTCTCCAGACCAAAACACTGTTGGAAAACTGTGGGACATCCCCAAATGGAAGGTGAAGGAGCGCAAGGTCTGTAACATTTACCAGCTCTGTGTTGTCATCATGGAGGAGGGAAGAGGATTCTAAAGGTACCGTCACACGCTTGGATATAGGAGAAGAATGACTGAACGATGTTAAAAAGCAGCAGGAATAGTAGAATAATGAACGGCATTGCTCAAAAAGGTGTCACACTGAACGATGTTGCTGCTTCCCCGGATGGTAATTGGACAACGAACGACAGATTTGAGGTCAGGATCTCAAATTTTTGATGAACAAACCCACGATTTATCCTTTCAACATCGTTCGTTTACACACAACGAAGCACAAACGATATTATTTGAACGATCACAAATCCGTGGCGTTCTAACGATATCATTAACGAGATCCTAGCGTGTGAAGTGGCCTCAAGGGCTCCTGTAAAGCTCTAGTGAACTCCCTGCCCAAGAAAGCTAAGGCAGTGCTATAAAACAATGGTGACAACACAGTTTGGGTACAATTTGGCCATTTTTACTCACAGGTGTACTCATTTTTGTTGCCAGCAGTGTAGACATTAATGGCTATATGTTGAGTTATTTAGAGGACACACCAAATTAACACTGTTAATACAAGCTGTACACTCACTACTTTACATTGTTTCAGAGTGTCATATCTTCAACGTTGTCCTATAAATAATAAGAATAATCTTTATTTATACAGCGCCAACATATTCTGCAGCGCTTCACAATACAGAGGTATATATTGAAACAATCACAAGAAACAGTTAACAGAAAATACAATGCAATACAAAAAAACAATACAATACAAACCATAATACAGTACAATAATTGGAGCAAAATAATGACAGCCCTGCTCATAAAGGTACCGTCACACAGGGAGATATCTCCGGCGATGTTGCCAGCAACTGAGGGGCGTGTCCAGGTTGCGGCGACATCGCCGGAGAGTTGCCTCGTGTGACAGGACGATAATCAGGCGATGAATCGCCTGAGTCACATCGCCAGGTTTCCCAACAATGTTGGGAAACCTGGCGATGTTGCTGAGGCGATCATGCCTGATCGCCCTGTGTAACGCGGCAACCTGCAATGTTGCGGGCGATTCCGCCTATCTACAACATTGCGATTTATCGCTCGCTGGGTTGCTGGGCAACCCAGCGAGCGATAGCCGCGGCAACTAGTGGGCGACATCGCCGGTAAGTTGCTCCGTCTGACAGCTCCCCGGCGATGTTGTCAGGGATGCGCGCTCCCGCGATCGCCGGCAACATCGCCGGAGATATGTCCCTGTGTGACGGTACCTTTAGAGCTTACAATCTGACAATGAGGTGGGGGTGACACAAAGTACAGGTCCTTATTTACAATAATGGTGCAGTCAACTTGAGGAGATGGGGAACAGATAGGAGCAGTATAAGTGGCCACCAACCATTATTGGTGATCCACTTGAGACTGGTGGAGCAGGTAGGCTATGTCTAGATGACTTTGGCTAGGGATCATGATAGGCCACACTAAAAAGATGTGTTTTTAGGGATCGCCTGAAACTATGTAAGTTGTGGATACACCTAATTTCTTGGGGTTGAGCATTCCAGAGAATTGGTGCAGCTCGGGAGAAGTCTTGGAGCCGGGAGTGGGAGGTTCGGATTAATGCAGAAGTGAGTCTAAAGTCACTTCCAGAACGAAGAGAACGGGTGGAGTAATAGATAGAGATGAGGGAGGAGATGTAGGGAGGTGCTGCACTGTGAAGAGCTTTGTGGGTGAGAACAAGCAGTTTGAATTGGATCCTATAGTGTATAGGCAGCCAGTGCAATGACTGGCATAGAGAAGTGTCCGAGTAACTGTTAGCTAGATAGGTGATCCTGGCTGCTGCTTTAACACTAGAAGTCCCAGAAATTTCGAGCTCCCCCTGAAGTCCCGAAAGAGGGTCAAATGACCCTTAGTCCAAACTGAATAGAACTAACTAGAAACTAAATGGTTAAACTCAATGGAAAACAACAACCTCTGTGGTGCAACAGTAATGGCCTTAATTACAGAACAAAAGACGGTGATTAGAGGATGTTAGCTAAAATCCTTCAGGTCATTCGACCCGTCTCTGGGTTCCAGAGGTCGAAATGTTAAATGACCCCTCTCTGGGACTTCTAGTGTTAAGGATGCACTGGAGGAGAGGGGAGAGTCTAGTGTGTGGGAAGCCAATTAAAAGAGAATTACAATAGTCAAGGCGGGAGTGAATCAGGGCCACACTGAGGGTTTTTGATAAGATAAAATATTTACAAAAATATGACTGTTCCACGTTTTGTGATATACAGTACAGACCAAAAGTTTGGACACACCATCTCATTCAATGATTTTTCTGTATTTTCTTGACTATGAAAATTGTAGATTCACACTGAAGGCATCAAAACTATGAATTAACACATGTGGAATTGTATACTCAAATAAAAAGTGTGAAACAACTGAAAATATGTCTTATATTTTAGGTTCTTCAAAGTTGCCAGGACAGGTGAGCGTAGAGATTTTTTTTATTTTTAACCATTTCTTTCACTACATTCACTTCCGCAATGTATATATATACATTACAGAAGTGAAAGGACCCCGCACAGCTCTTTCTGTGTCCGGACCCGTGATATTCACGGACCCGGACACAGAAAAGGTCACCGTTCCTGTCCGTGGGGTCCTACAAAAAGTAGGATCCCACGGACAGGAAAAAATATGTGATGTGAAACCAATCTTAGATGCGCTGTATCCAGAGATAGCGTAGGGAAAGTTTCTACTGCAGAAGGGACAGTGTTATTGCATTCCACTGCCTGGTGCTGCAGGATTAAACAAACATTCCTTTTCAGGGCTAAAACGACGCTGTGTGGATGTGGTGCTCAAAGGTCCCCTTTATACTCAAGGTAGTTAACGCGATGAGGGAAAGGAAAATGGCTGTGGAGGCAGCGCATGTAAAGACTGAGATATCAGACAGCCACATTTGTTCTCCCCCCACCCCTTCTGTACCTTCACAATAGTACAGTCTTGAAATTAAAATGCCATGGAGACTGCAGTCACATGACTGAAGAATTGTGGACAGCTATCAGGACCAAAGGCTGGCTGACTCCACTGAACCTGGAGCCAGGGAAGTCCTTGTGTGATAGTGGTGCAAACCTGATGGCGGCCCTAAGCTGGGGCAAACTCGATCAAGTACCTTGCATGGCTCGCGTCTTTAACCTGGTTATACAGCAATTGCTATGCCACTATCCCAGCCTGGCTGAGCTGCTGTGCTCACTTCCGCTGTTCGCACCACGCAGCTCATGGACTAGCATCGCTACAGATGTGTTTCGGAAAAACAGTTAGCCGCTTGATATGCAATGTGCCGACACAATTCCACTCTGCACATGTTACAGCACATGTGGCAGCATCAATGAGCCCTAGCGCAGGATGTCATCAAGTGTAGACTGAGGCAAAGCAAGCTGAAGGTGGTGTAAATAATGCTTGTGGAGCAGGCACAGATTAAGGAACTCTGCACTCTTTTGCACAGCTTTGAAATAACTACCAAGATGGTTAATGCTGGATATGCCGTCATAAGCATCACTATTCCGGTCATCTACATGCTGGAGCACATTTTGAATAGTCTGTGAGAGTAGGAAGCAGAGGAGGATGCGGAAGGGACACCAAGATCTCTGAAGTTCGGAATATTGTCGTCACAGAGGCGGGTGGCATGGGAGGGTGTAGTAGAGCGATGGAGGGGGGCTCATGGTGCCAGACAAACTGTTAGTGAAGGTGCAGGAGCCGAGTAGCAAATGCAGGAGGAAGATGAGGAAGATATGAAGGGTGGGCAACAGTCAGGAGATGAAGAGTATTATCCCATTATGCTCCAGCGCTGCCAGGGCAATGGAGATGCGGGGCGTCCAAGGGAGAAGAACAGACCCACTGGACTACAGGGGGGACCTGGGCCTACCAGGAATAGGGAAGGGCAGTGACCAGGGCCTGTGGCAGCTGAGCAAGTGGGCAAGGTGATACATGTCAGGACCTTAAGACACTGGACGACTTCAGGTGAAGAATATAAAGTTTACTCACACAAAGTACAAAGCAAAAGGGAAAGGTAAACATAAATGCACGGCTCCCGACTCCGAATAAAAGTAAAGAAAGACATCTAGGGTTGGCGTTCTATAGTGAAGGCATGGCAGGAAGGCCTTCTCGGGTTGATGTCATCACACGATCCTCTGGTACAGGCATAACAGGGAGGCCACACGCTTAAGCCTCAGACGTAGCAATGGCACGGTAGGAAAACATCAGACACCGACCTCAGGCAGACTGCATGGCGGGAAGATCATCTAGTGTTGATGTCATCATAGGGTCTTCTAGCACAGGTTTATCAGAAGAGCCTTTGACACAGGCCTCAGGTGAAGCACTGGCACAGTAGGAGGCCGACATGTTATCTTAGGACACAGGCTGGTCAAATCCAGGAAATTAAGGCAGGGCTGGTACTAGAATACAAAGCTTAAAGGGATCCTGTCACCCCCAAAACACCTCTAAACCTATTAAAAGCTGTCCCTAGAGCATATTAACACTTTCCCTACACTCCTTTTACCTCCTAAATGCAGCAAGTGACATTGAAGAAAAACGTTTTTATAGTACCTCATTAGTGATGATAATGAGTGACTATGCTATTCATAGTCACTCATCCAGGCTGCCCCTCTTCTTCATATCACGCCTGAATAGGCGTGATCTACATGCCAGATTCAAATTGCCGCCTCCCTGCGGGCCTCCCTCTCTCCCATAGCGTCCGGGCTGCAGTGTGGCTGGGTGACGCGATCCGCGTCATTCCCGGCGCCGGGTGACGTATTTACACCGGCGCCACGCTGTCAGCTTCAAAATGCGCACTGCGCATGCGCATGGGCATGCGCAGTGCGCATTTTGAAGGTGACAGCGCGGCGCCGGTGTAAATATTTCACCCGGCGCCGGAAATGACGCGGATCGCGTCACCCAGCCACACTGCAGCCCGGACGCTATGGGAGAGAGGGGAGGCGCGCAGGGAGGCGGCAATTTGAATCTGGCATGTAGATCACGCCTATTCAGGCGTGATATGAAGAAGAGGGGCAGCCTGGATGAGTGACTATGAATAGCATAGTCACTCATTATCATCACTAATGAGGTACTATAAAAACGTTTTTCTTCAATGTCACTTGCTGCATTTAGGAGGTAAAAGGAGTGTAGGGAAAGTGTTAATATGCTGTAGGGACAGCTTTTAATAGGTTTAGAGGTGTTTTGGGGGTGACAGGATCCCTTTAAGACTTCTAGGAACAAGAGCAGGACCGACTCTGGAACATGGGCTGGTTGAAAAGGAACTCGGAATGGACATATCGACATCGGCAGAACATCAGAATACTGACAGGACATCGACAAGACATCAGATACTGGACATCGGATATAGCTCCAAGCACCAGGCACAGGTAATCAGATATAGAACACAATTCCAGGCACCAGCCAGAGTTCATCAGATAACGTGCATCGGACATAGATCCAAGAACCAGGCAGAGGTCATCAGATACCATACAAAAGACATGGCTAAGGTCATTAGATAACAGGCATCGGATAGTGGCAGGAATGAACCTAAATAGGAATGTGCTGGCTCAGCAGGACCGGACCAGACCTGGATGACATAGGCACTACAGGATCGGACAAGGACCTCATGGAAGCGCACGACAAATGAACACTTTCTTGCTGCACTATCTGAAACATGATGCCCGTATTGTTAGGATTATAAAGAATACGGACTACTGGGTTGCCACTCTTTTAGATCCACGTTGTAAAAGTACATTTTGCCAGCTGTATCCCCCCTGGAAAGGGACATGGACATGCTGGAGCATCAAAACATGTTTTTAGGCAATCTTAGGAGTGGTTTTTCCCAAGACAGCAGTGAGGCACGGAGTGCACACTGCAGTTCTAGGTTTCCAACCCCGTGAAGTCATCATCGCAGAAATATAACCAGCAGCAGTTTCACTGGCACAAGCCATTTCTGGGAGTCTTTTGACCAATTTTTTTAGACCAGCCCATTCACCAGCAGAACAGAATACAAGTCTGACACATAGTGATCAACTGGAGAGTATGGTGCAGGAGTATCTAGAGCTCGATGCCATCAGGATTTTGGACATTTTTGCATTTTGGCCTTTAAAATTATAAGAGTGGCCTGAGCTCGCGAGTCACGCCTTGGAGGTTTTGTCATGCCCGACAGCCAGCATTCTCTCATAAAGTCTCTTCAACGCTGCTGGTGGTGTCTTGACAGATAAATGCATCAGGCTGTCCCCTAAAAGCTTAGACTGCTTAACTTTCATAAAGATGAACAAGTCACGGATCTTCAAAGTCTTTTTTACTCCAGTCGCAGAGGGGGCAGACTAGTCATTATACAATTTCTTCTGTGGGTCAATTGCTGCCAATTACATGGTGTCTAGCCCTAATGTTTTGAAATGTGTAGACTCTTATTGAGGTCTTTTGCTTGTGTGTTTCCTGAATTCACCAGGGATCTCTGAGCACGATCCCTACACCGGTCACTCATCCCCCTGTTCATGATCAATGTTGAAGCTTGAAATGCCGGGCAAGGCCTTGTTCCAGAAATTAATAGTGAGCCATGATAAAACAATTTAACTCTGGGAAATAGATGCCTCTTTTACTGGTGTCTGCCCCTAACTTGAGCTGATTTGGCAGCTTTTGGGACCCCTGACATGCTTTCTATGCCTTTGATTTGAATTAAATAGGGTTCAGGAGGTTCGTCAAACTTCTGGAAGTTTGGCGAACCGAATCAAACTTTTTTTTTTTTTTTTAAACCATTTATTTTTATTTAGGTTTCAAAAATGTAACAAGAAACAGTAGATATCAATATTCATGTAACAATTCACATATCTAGTAACAACACAATCAAAACTATACCCCTCCCCCCTCCCGCCAATACTCCTTATGCCGGGTATACTTGAGTCTTAACAATCATATCACCGCTATCCAGGCGGACCATATTTTTTCAAACGTTCTTTCCCCATGCCGTCGCCTGTAAATACTTTCCTCTAAATGCATTACCGTACGTGTCTGAGCAATAAATTCACTCCTAGTGGGGGGGTTCCGAATCTGTCCATTTTCGCGCTATTAGTTTGCGTGCTACATATAGCAACCTCGCTATTGCCACTTTGTAGTGTTCTGAGACAGGTATCCCATCCACCTCCCCAAAACACACAGCACTGGATTCCTGTCGAGTGTACAGGCATAAGCTCTTTCAATTTTGTTAATAATAACCAGCCAGTATGCCACCAGCCGCGGACACGACCATAGCATGTGTAGCAGTCCGGCCTGCTCTGCACCACATCTAGGGCACCTAGAGTCTCCCCTCAAGCCCGCCCTGAATAGGACCAGCAGTGTTTTGTATGTTCTATGTATAATTGGGAGAGCCGTGCCTGCTCGCTCAGGCTGGCTTCACATTTGCGTATGGGAAGGCAGCGTATTGCTGCGTTCCCATACGCAGTCAAACGCATGCGCACTGCGTTCCTATGTTTAACATAGGAACGCATGGTGCCTGCGTTTGCTGTGTTCGGGTGCGGATGCGGACGATATCTGCTGCTTCCGGTGTCCAGCATCCGCACCCGGGACGCAGCATGTTGGTTTTTTTTGTGCGTTTGGGGACCTTGGAAAATCAGCAAGCGTCCCCAAGTGCACAAAACATGCATTGGCTTCAATGGGTCCGCAGTGTTCTGCGCTTGACAGCGCAGGAGAACGCTGCGGACCCATTGAAAAATCTCCCGGTGGCCGGCGGTGATGTCACAGGAGCTCACCGACGGCCACCGGGAGATCAGCTGGAGCCTCTGCTGTCCTCCGCCTCCCGGCCGCTGGTAATGTGCTAGCAATGTCGGCGGGGAGAACAGCTGATGTGACAGCTGTTTGAATCTTCCTGCGAAGACATCTCCTCTCGGTGTCGGCGCGGGAAGATTCAAACAGCTGTCAGATCAGCTGTTCTCCCCGCCGACACGTCCCGGAGGTTACCGGCGGCCGGGAGGCGGAGATCTCCGGCGCTGATCTCCGCCCCCTGACAACGCCGATTGGCTGCTGGGCTCCACAGTGATGTGTCCGCAGGCGGACATTCTCCGCTGCGGACACATCTTTTGGACCCTGCTTTGCACTGCGTATGTGTCTGCATGCCATCAGCATGCAGACACATACGCAAATGTGAAGCCAGCCTCAGAGAGATCTTTGGGACATATTCAAGAATAGCCTCCCATTGTTCTGTCGTGAGAGTACCCACCTCCCTTTCCCATTTACTCTTTGCAGTGAGGTGATTGTCCCCCAGATAGGGGTGTCCGAACCAAACTTTAAAAGGTTTGCTCACCTCTAATTATCAGCTCCTAGATCTAAGTGAGGGGTCAAACTGCCGCCATAAATCACATCATGCCCCAGATAGAGTCCAATGCAGATCTATCATAAGCAACATGTATACAGACATCTAAAATAATGTAATGTCCTGTAGCCAACACAGGATCAGTCCAGTATATACTCCATTATACTATCTAATATCAGAGCACTCAATATGACACATACAGTGCTGGTATATGACATACTGGGATGCAGACATCAGATCATCTCTGTATCACAGTATGTCATATACTGGCACTGAATGTGCTATTCCAGACCTGGGCAAAATGCAGCCAGCTGGCCACATCTGGCCTCTGGCTGTTTTAATCTGGCCAGCAGACATAAACAGAAGGGCTGAAAACAGTGGGCCACAGGCAGCACCGTGCCCTCTGCAGCACATCTTCGTTATCTGCATCCTTGGGATACAGATGGCAGTAGATACATTGGTGGAAAACGGAGCCATCAGCTCCTTCTTCCAAGAATCACTGCATCCGACTGAAACAGCAGACACGATTACGTCACTTCAGCGCGTCTGCTGTAGGGAGCCAATGCACAGTGCATGAGTGCGGAGCAGTGCATGAGTGAGGGGAGTATATGATGTGTATTTTTTTTTTCTCTGTATGTTTGACACATTATATAGGGAACTATGTGGAGGCTCAGACTCTATATAGGAGGGCTATGTGGATGCTCCAGGAAAGCTATGTATGAGCTCATACTGTACATTGGAGGGCTATGTGGGGTCTAATATATATAAAAATATGGGTGAGCAGTGTATGGCCTCACATGGTATAGGAGAGGTCAGCATGCTTAATTCTGTTCAATATTAGGTGATACAATTAATATAATATCAATATTGAGCAGAATTAATTTCAGCCTATTAGTTCAGCCTTCACAAAAGTAACTGTCTCTCGTGGCCCTTGGGTAAATTAATTGCTGAACCCTGCGTTATTACTCTGTGCACTGATACTAGATAGTATATACACTGATCTGCACATGCTACTGGGCATCACAGATTATATCAGATGGCTGCGTACAATATATATATATTACACATACACACGTGTGTGGTGTCTATATAAACAGCCATCCATTATAAACGGTGAGTCTCTGTAGCTGGTGCAGGATCAGTCCAGTGTATGTACTATCTAGTGTAAGCGCACAGAGTATAACACATACTGTGTATATACCTTGTATATGACATACTGTGATTCAGACATCAAATTTTATACAGTATAGACATTGGTGTATGTATATGAATTATATATATGACACTGTATACACTGTATAACATTTAATGTATGTATCACAATGTATCGTATACCAGTAGCACACACAGCATATTGCTGCGTTTTGTGAGGACACGATTTTGGTGCAGAAACTGCACCAAGAATGGATCCTCATAAAACGCAGCAATACGCTGTGTGTGAACGCTGTTGCGCTTTTACTCACTTCGTCGCACTCACCTGGTGACTGCTGGTGATCTCTCCTCATCCAGGAGGCCGCAGCGATCGTTGCCTCTAGGACCCTGCAGCCTGCCATGTGACTGGGTGACGTCACTCACTCACATGGTGCTGTCCAAGGTCCTCCACAGGTCCTGCAGCAACGGTATGAGGAGAGATCACCGTGAGAGCGCAGCGAGGTGAGTAAAAAGTGCAGCCAAAAAAAAGCCACAAAATTGACATGTTATTTTTTTTTAAAGGACCTGCTTTAGAGCTGAAAAGCGAGTCCGTAAAAAGTGCAGTGTCTGAATGTAAAATAGTGAAATGCATTGACTTGGCTGGGAAAGCTAACGTCCATGCATTTCACTACATTCCACTGCGAGTAGCGGATCCGTAGAAAGCGGACCCGAACGGTGCAATTAGCCTTATTCTATATACTGGATGTGCCTAGACATCCGATCTAACCTATAGGATGAAATAAAGATGGTGTCATATATGATCTCTGTACTCATTGTATAATATACAACAGTAACGTATTTTCCTGTATGCTGGATATCAGGGCTGTGGAGTTGGAGTCGGATTCAGGGAAATTGAGGAGTCAAGTCGGATGTTTGGCTTACTGGCTCCACAGCCCTGCTGGATATAATATACTAATATATCCAGATATCAGATGTACCGTATATACAGTATATGATGTATACTATTACATACTATCCTGCATTACATCTGATACCTGTAAATCATCATACCAAAACACCATCATAGTGTATCATATACCAGTCACTTATTCTCCTGTAAGCGGTATGTGGCATACTATGTACATAGACATTGGATGTGAGATACAGGATGACGTGATGGTATAATATCTGATGTCTTTAGTCATACCGTAGTATATTATATACCGTAACATGTTATCCTGTATATGTGATACAGACATCAGATATCATATACCAGTCACA
>JARQOC010000006.1:461934294-462066133 GCA_033576535.1 Allobates femoralis
AGATTGATCAAGCGACTATCGCTTGATTTGAGCTCCTGCTCACAAATCTGCGATCAAACAATCAAGCGATTTTACATTGTAAAATCGCTTGATTACACGCAGCGACGCACAAACGATATCGCTTAAGGAATCAAAAAAGCAGATCGCTTAAGCGATATCGTGCAGAAAATTAAAGCATGTGACGGCACCCTTAGTTGAAATTTGACTGCAGTTTGATTTTCCTGAAGTGACACAATGCAGACATTTTCTTTCCCCATTTTCCCCTCATCTGAGTGAATTGGATCACACTCTGAATAAACTTGGATCAGAGTCTGATCGGGGTATATTAGCATAATTGACCCGATTCTCTCGGATGAGACAATATATGACTGTGTGACCCCCGCCCAGGGGTGTAACCTAGCCTCTCTGCTGCCTGAGATGAACTGCAAAATGCTCCCCCCATAGTAAAAAAATTTTTAAAGTCGGTGGTTCATACAGATTTATATCTATCCTGTAAAAATGAGTACAACAGTGGACATTTTAATTTGGAGAAATAGAAAATAAGATCTTCAAACACAAGGATGTCAGCACCATCCACACACACACACACACACACACATACAAGGACCACACAGAAGAATCCAGATTAAGGATCATTAATGGCAATGGCGGCATGGCACAAGCATACAGACACACAATGATGGCTGGCAGAGCTGTGGTGCTGTAGGCAGACACAGTCCTGTATCTTGATAGCACAGGAGGCAGCACTGATTAGCAACCTATTATCTCTGGCACACGCCTACAGAACTCTGGGCAGCTCCAATGTCGGCCATTGCCTGGTACTAATTAGTCAGACATGTCCACCATGCAGCACCGTCCACACCACATGCAACTATCAGCAGTCTGAGCATCAATAAGCAGCCACTGCACTAAGCTGGTAAAATGGCACGTCTTCCCCATAGACAAAGCCTCCTTCTCCTAAAATGCTTCGCCAATCAGAAGCACTGCACACGGGGCTGTCCGGAGCTAATAGCACGGGTTTCCAATAGGGTTGAATAAAGGATGTGGAAGCGGAAGGGACGACCACTGCCGTTCGGAAAATGCTGGAATGCTGGATTCTTGTAATGAGCACTCCAGCATTTTAGGGTTCGCTCATCACTAACCCCAAATGAATTTGAGCGAATCTGGCGATTTTGAGTTTTTCAAATTCACTTATTCTAAACACTGATCTGTATCAGTCAGCGTAGATACAATCATATTAGAAAAAATATAAACTTATTATATATTATTAGAAAGTGACATTTTTATAATGTAGAAAAAATGAGGACCTCGTCCAATGAGTAAAAGTTAGACATTAACAGGAACATATCACCAGGTCTTTCCCATATAAAATGTGACCAGTAAGCCCTTATATACAGCATTCTAGAATGTTGTATGTATGTCACCAGGTCGATCTGTATAACATAAAAGATTTTTTACTACAATCACCTACGGGACAGTCCGGTCCAATGGGCGTCGCTGACCTTCATCTGAAGCCTCCTCTCTGCTCTGCTTGTGATTACTGTTCTCTTTCCCTGCTTGGTGTGGATGTTACGTTTAAAGTCATCCACACAGATACGTCCATCGCACTTCTGCACCCTTCTCCCTGCCCTGTGAGAGCAAAGAATTGTAGTGCACATGCGTAGGCGTTCTTTGACCTTCCCTGCACCTGCGCATTACAGTACTTTGCTCTGCCCTCAGCAAGTCAGAGAGAAGTGCATGAGCAGGAGCGCAATGAGAGAGACTGTGGATGACGTATCCTACTAAGCAAGAAGGGAGGAGGTACTGCTTCGGACCACACCAGGTAGGTGAGAATGAGAGATATTTTTTTGTTATACAGATAGGTGGGGACTTATATACAGCATTTACTTGTGTGGCTGGCTGCACCAGGAAAAAATCTGGTGACAGGTTCCTCAAAGGCTAAGCTCAGACACAGCATTTGTGCTCCTCTTTTTGTCAATCTGTTTTGGTGCAGTTTCTGCACAAAAAAAGGAACCTCTTTTTGCAAAAAAAATCACAAACATATCATCCGTTGGTGCTGCTCTTTTGCTTTATTTTCGGGGGTCACAGACACACACACACACACTTTCTTACCGTGCCTGGCGATCCTACAGTGAAGACTTCCTCCAGGGCACAGACAGGACCTGTCTGTAAGTAGTCTGTACAGTACTTCCAGGACCTTGCCCCATGGGACTTGAAGGCGGGTTACACGTAGCGATGTTCCAGCGACCCGACCAACGAACAGGATCGCTGGAACATCGCTATGTGATCACTGGTGAGATGCCAGACAGGCAGATCTCACCAGCGATCACCCAGTTATGAGCCGACACCCGACAGTAACTGGGATCGATCAGGGTGTCGGACGCACACTAGGTGTCGCTGGTCGTTGCCCGTCACACATGCCGATGCATGCAAGACAGCGCAGACCAACAAGTGAAAAATGGATCCGGCCATTCCGCAACAATCAGCGATCAGCTCGCTGATTGTTGCGGCATGTCACACGCAGCAATGTCGCTGGTGAGGTCGCTGGAACTCACAAAACCTGCAATGTCGCTTCGTGTAACCCGGCTTTTAGTCACATTTTCAGGTCCTGGAGTACAGTACAGACTACTCACAGACAGGACCAGCTAGTGCCTGGAAGGGGGACATCACCGGGGCTCACCGTGGGATCACAGGGAGGGTAAGCATTTGGATGTTAGTGGTGCAGAAAGAGAACCATTAAAACGGGGCACTAATTGACGCTCAATTTTTTCTGGATGCGTTTTCTGCCCCACTGAAGCAGTAGTCAAAAAAAACAGTCGGCTATTTGGCGGCAGATGGGGGCCACCTGCCGGATCGGCCGCAAACACAGAGAAACGGTGATGTGAAAGGGGCCTTAGCAGTGTTTTTACTGCATAAAATTTCTGCACCCAAAAAACAGTGTCGGTACAGAGCGTGAGGCCTCTTTAACACATCCATGCAAAACATGTCGTTGTTTTTTTTGTGTCCGTCATCACATGTCATTTGTAGTGCTATCTGTATAACATCTGGATAGCACACGTACAGTGTTATTGAAATCTTATATTAATCTTTGATATCTTAATATTATAAAATCTTCTATAAAGTCTTTATTCATTATATGTATGTAGTATATTTTGCTTACATGTAGGGATTTCTTGTTTGGAGATGTATTTTTTCCAGAATATCTGGGTAAAATGTTCAAGACCAAGCAGTGTACTTCCTCCAGACATCTGGTTGATTTATTCAAGCAATGTATTCATGAAAAATACAGTCAATTAGGTAGGACAAGTTCCTCTTATCTTATAGTCATGGAAATGTTCCAAATGTATGTGATATACAGATGGTATAGTGTAACTTGTATAGTGTCATCCTTCAATGTTGATTATAAATATAGATGTAACCCCAGAAGGGTTAGGGTAAGTTCACACATTGGCGGGTGCACAGCGGGTTAGGGTCGGCGGCGGCAGGGCGGACCCGACAGGAAGCTCGGCAGCCGTCCACCGTCTTCCTGTCGGGTATGTGCGGCGGAAGACGGCCGGGAGACAGGCGGGTGCACAGCGGGTTAGTGGCGTCGGTTCTGCAGCGGCTGGAAGCAGCACATGATTCTGCTTGCAGCCGCTGCAGAACCGGCCGGTTTATAGAACATGCTCATTCTTTGCTAACCCGCTGGGAACCCAGCGGGTTAGCAACAGATGAGCATGTGGAAACCGCCGGTGTGTGCACACCGGGGGTCGGTTTCCATAGGTTTATATGTTAACCCAAAAGCCGCTTTTGGATTAACATAAATTTGCATAAACCTCATGGAAACCGACCGGCGGTTTCCGCTGCTAAAACGGCCCTAAACCTGTATGTGTGAACTTACCCTTAGACACTCTGGCAGATCCCTTCTGAGGTGATTTTGAGCTGTCTCCTCATATATGAGAAATAAACCTGGGGGTTGATTCGACTTCAGCTGTCTCCGGCCATTTCATTCTGTAGATTAGAACCATTTTTCTGCCGAGGGCCACTTGGAAATTTTGTACAGCTCCCGAAGGATGGTAGAAATTAACAACTTGAAAATTACCCGCTATATTTGGTTAAACAATCAACTCACCCTACTGTGGTGGTTGGAGCTGCTTCTCTTTGGCGTGGGTGATATTGATCATGTTGCTTCTCTACTACTTTTCTAGGTTTGCTAGAGCCTAGACATCACAGGACAGGCTGGGAGCATATACCTCACTGGGGAGGCTGAGGCTGGGGCATGGAAATCACTGGAGAGCTGAAATTAAAGGGCAGTCGGCAAAACGCATCTGCCAGCCTGAGCACTGTGGTCCCCAGAAATCTGCCCAGGAGCCGCAAAAAAGTCGAGGGCAGTATTCGGCACTGGGGCCTGAGGTTCCCCACCCCTGCCGTAGAGGGAGACTTTCCTAATAGACAGCATGTCTCTGTACACTCATTTCCCTCCAGAGCTGCATGCCCCTCTCTCTTCGGGGTCCGCTGCAGATCACAGTGCAGGGAATAGTCATGAGATATCACTATCACAGCTCTCAACCTATCACTTACCACTGGCACCTTCCCCTCAGCCTTCAAACACGCCTTGATCACACCCAACCTCAAAAAACCCTCCCTCGACCCCACAACTGTCTCCAACTACCGCCCTATATCTCTCCTCCCTTTCGCCTCTAAAATACTTGAATAGCATGTCCACTCTGAGCTGTCCTCTTACCTCTCCTCCTGCTCCCTCTTTGACCGTCTGCAATCTGGCTTGTGACCCATCCACTCAACTGAAACAGCCCTGACCAAAGTCACCAACGACCTACTGACTGCCAAAAGCAAGCGCCACTACTCTGTTCTCCTCCTCGACCTGTCTGCCGCCTTCGACACTGTTGACCACTCCCTTCTACTTCAGATCCTGGAATCTCTTGGCATTACGGACCTTGCCCTCTCTTGGATCTCCTCATACTTAATGGACCGGACCTTCGGCGTCACCCACTCCCACACATCCTCCTCGCCCTACCCCCTATCTGTCGGTGTCCCCCAGGGCTTGGTTCTTGGACCGTTACTGTTCTCAATCTACACTCTCGGTCTAGGGCAACTCATTGAGTCCCATGGCCTCCAGTACCACCGCTACGCCGACGACACCCAAATCTACCTGTCTGGTCCTGACATCGCCTCCCTTCTATCCAAAATTCCACCATCCGCCATCTCATCCCTCTTCTCTGCTTGCTTCCTTAAGCTGAACATGGACAAAACCGAGTTCATGGTCTTCCCCCCAAGACGCTCCCCCTCACTACCTGACCCATCCATTGTCGTCAAAGACTGCTCTCTCTCCCCAGTCCCCCATGCCAAGTGCCTTGTGGTTATCCTTGACCCTTCCCTCTCCTTCAAGTCCCACATCCAGGCCCTCGCCACCTCCGGCCGACTCCAGCTCAAAAACATTTATAGGATCCGCACTTTCCTTGACCACGACACTGCTAAAACCCTTATTCACGCTCTCATCATCTCCCGCCTCGACTACTGCAACCTCCTGCTCACCGGCCTCCCCAATACCTCCCTTGCACCTCTCCAATCTATCCTGAACTCCGCTACCCACCTAATCCATCTGTCCCCCCGCTATTCCCCTGTCTCCACCCTCTGCCAAGCCCTTCACTGGCTCCCTACTTCCCAGAGATCCCGGTTTAAAACATTAATCATGACTTACAAAGCCATTCACAACCAGTCCCCTCCATACATCTCTGACATGGTCTCCCGATACCTACCCTCACGCAACCTGCGATCCTCCCAAGAGCTTCTCCTCTACTCCCCCCTCATCTCCTCTTCGCACAACCGCATACAGGATTTCTCACGTGTTTCACCCATACTCTGGAACTCACTGCCCCAACACATTAGACATTCTCCTACCCTGGGAACCTTCAAGAAAAACCTGAAGACCCACCTGTTCCGCCAAGCCTACCACCTGCAATAAGACCCGGTCCACCACACCGCCTCACGACTGGAACTTCCCCCTCCCACTGTATCCCCACCCGCCCCTCGTAGACTGTGAGCCTTCGCGGACAGGATTTCTCCCCTCTTGCATCTGTACGACCGAATTGTCCACATTTATTGTTACTTGTATTGTTACTATGTTACTTGTCCTAGTCTGCCCCTTTTAGCATGTAAAGCGCCATGGAATATAATGGCGCTATATAAATAAATAATAAAAAAAATAATAATAATAGCTTAATGAGCAGCCCTGGAAGTGAGAGGGACAGGACATCCCTGGAGACATGCGAGATAGCACATAGATCACATGGATGACATCTGTGTGCAGGCCTTTTTTTGGCATGGTCAGTGCAGTATCACGGACTGTAAAAGAGCATTGATTAAGGCTGCTTTCACACAGCGATTTTCTTGGATGCGTGGCTGTCCGTTGTAAAATGGACAGCCACGGATCCGACTTGGCCCCCATGTGATCCTATGGGCACGGATCAGATTTGCCCTTAATGGCATCCGATTTTTGTTGGATCCGATCCTGTCCGATTTTTCCAGCGCCCAGAATCACAGACTGCTACGATTTTAGGTGCATTGGACAGAATCGGACAGGATCGGATCCGATGTGATCCGTGGCAAATAACATGGGGTCCTATGTAAATCAGACCGTGGAAAAATCGGATCCGTTATCAGATCCGATTTTGGTTACTGGGCATGCGCGATTCCGACTGAGACCTCCCACAGACCTTCCAAACACCTCCCACAGTCGGACATTTAACACGGATCCGATGAAAAAACGCTTCAAATCGGATGCAATCTGTTCCATGTTTTTATCGGATCAGTTTGACGGATCCGATATTAAATTGGACCGATGACATCCGATTTGAAGCGTCTGTGACTGTCCGTGGAGTCATTCAAAATCAAGGATCCCGACGAATGCACAAAAAACGCTGTGTGAAAGCAGCCTAACGTGTGAACATATGTCCGTGTCTCCACCATGTGACACGGACATGTCAAAGAGGCTTCCCGTCTTCAAGATCCTATCCCAATATGTACTAGGTGTAATAATAATACTAATATTAGAAAATCCCTCCAATCAGAAATGTGGTATACAGTTCTCCTGAATAAGTAGCTTAGGTATCCATGGTTACGACCTCTAGTAATGGTCACCATATAAGTGGTCGTAACCATGGATACCTAAACTGTTGTGGTCCTGAACATCGGATTAGACACACAGCGACCTCTCACTATTCATTACACAATACCAGGACATTAAAGCCGACATAAGGCAAAAAAATGACTATAAAACCCCAGATATTTCCATCCACCCCAGAGAGAAAGCGTCACCTGTCCCCAACCCAGAGTGCCCTCCCTGTATACATGACACATCCAGCCTTATATTACTGTACATATACACATGGCACAACTGGGGGAGGGAGGAAGGGGGACACTATCTCCGGGAATGAAGGGGTTACTGTGCTGTCCAGTAATGGGGAATGGTCACATACCTCCACCTGCAGAGCCGCACACTACATATATGGCGTCTAGAAGGTATTTGCTCCTTTGAGAGGGGAGGGGGGTGACGTCACCGGAAGGGGCGTGGCTCCTCCTGCAGCCGAGCTGTGTTGTGCTGCTGGCTGTGGGCGGAGCCTTGTGGGCGGTGGGGAGGGCTGAGGAGGGGGAGGCTGCACAGTGGAGCGAGGCTTTGTCTCTGTACTGAGGCCTCAGTGTGAGCTGTGAGGTGATTAGGGGGCACAGCATGAGGGGAGGCTCCTGCAGGGGGGCTGTGTGGGGAAGGGTTGGACAGGAATGAGGCTGCACATTTATGTATGTGATGTGAGGGTGTAGGGGAAAGGGGGGATTTTGTAGGTGTGGGGGGAACTGCAGGTAAGGGAGGATGATATAATTACATAGAACACATGGGGAAGAGGGTAATGCTGGGGGGCAGTGAGGGTGAGGGTGGGCATGGGGGAGGGCTAGATTTACTTACATGGGGCTGAGGGAACTGCGAAAGGAGTGATGTCATGACTATATGGCTACTTTCTTGGGAGGCTGCATAGGGAGGGAGGGGGTTATATTACTTAAAGGGATCCTGTCACCCCCAAAACGCCTATTAAGCTATCCAAACATGTTCCTGCAGCATATTATCAATAATCCCACTCTCCTTTTTGGTCAGAAAAGCTCCCAGTAAAACTGTAGAAAAACGTTACATTACTTACTCATTATGGATGTTAATGAGCGGTGGCTATATGCATTAGTCACCCAGGCGGGCCATCTTTGTCCTAATAGCACACCTTAATAGGCGTGATCTGCAATGAATACTGTAATCAGCGCCTCCTCCTCTCTTCGGCGCTGTAATGGGGCTCTAATGACGCAAATCGCATCATTTCCGGCAGCGGGTGACGTCAGTACACCCACGACGCATACGCAATGCAGTGCTTGAAGCCCGCAGAGCGGCTCGGGTGTACTGACGTCACCCGCTGCCGGAATGACGCGATTTGCGTCATTAGAGTCCCATTACAGCGCCGAGAAGAGGAGGGAGGCGCCGATTACAGTATTCATTGCAGATCACGCCTATTAAGGCGTGATATTAGGACGAAGATGCCCCGCCTGGGTGACTAATGCATATAGCCACCGCTCATTATCATCCATAATGAGTAAGTAATATAACGTTTTTCTACAGTTTTACTGGGAGCTTTTCTGACCAAAAAGGAGAGTGGGATTATTGACAATATGCTCCAGGGACATGTTTGGATAGCTTAATAGGCGTTTTGGGGGTGACAGGATCCCTTTAAAGAGGACCTGTCACCCCCCCATGGATGTGAATCTAAGTGCAGCACTGAATGCAGCATTTAGGCAAGGGGTCCCCTATGTCTGTGTGCGGCTGGTACCCCGAGATATAGGCTTAGAAAAACTTAGAAGCCATGGAGGCTTGCCCTTGTGTTGCAGCCACCTCATAGCATGGTAGCATTTCACACCCCTGCATCTTTGTTCCGCCTTGTTTACATGCCCTCGCCTCCTGTCAGTCATGTCTTCCTCGCCTGCGCCTCCTTGTGAGGTTTGACGCAGACGCAGAGCGAGGTATCGCTTCTTGCAGTTCCCAGGCGCCTGTCCCGCCTCCTGCTCTGACATCGGCTCCCTTGCCCACCCTGCTATGTAGCATAACACGGAGCAGGGCGGGGAAAGGAGAGGATGTCACTGCAGGAGGCGGGACAGGTGCCCGGGAACCGCAAGAAGCGATACTTCGCTCTGCATCAAGCCTCACAAGGAGGCGCAAGCGAGGAAGACATGACTGATGACTGGCAGGAGGGAGGAGGCGAGGGCATGTAAAAAAGGCGGCACAAGGAAGCAGGGGGCGTGAAATGCACCCGTGTTACAAGGTAGCTGCAGCACAAGGGCTAGCCGCCATGGCTTCTAACTAAGTTTTTCTAAGCCTATATCTCGGGGTACCAGCTGCACAGAGACATGGGCGACCCCTTGCCTTGATGCAGCACACATGCTGCATTCAGTGCTGCACTTAGATTCATATCCAGGAGGGGGGTGACAGGTCCTCTTTAAAGTGAATCTGTCACCTAGATGTTCTACCCCAAGAAATTGGGGCAGGGTCACCTTTATTTTTTGCCTTATTTATTGTATTTCCTGCATTGATTCTATTTTTATTGTATGTAACTACTGTTCTGTATTACCATTCTGTATTGTATATTTTTCTTATACAAACCATTGTACTGTAAAGCGCTGCAGAATATGTTGGAGCTATACAAATAAAGTTTTATTATTATTATTATTAGATATAAAGCCCCCAGGCTATCACTACCTGTCCCTGCACCCTCCTATTACTACTCAAACTATCCCTTCTGTGCTAAATGTGACCTGTGATGGTACCTTTACACACCGCCACAGAGGGTAGCAAAAGGTAGGCACCGCTCGTGCACGCGCACGTTTTCGTTTTTACCTATTGCTAACGGTTGCCGATGCCACATATACATGCTGCCACAGAAGGTATTTGTATTCCCCGGAAGCGCCGACGGGTGCTTTGGGTTACCTTCTGTGGAGTACCTTCCCTGATTTACACGCCGCTACCACAAAGGAATATGGGCGTACATATTGCGCCGTAAACACATAGGCGTGACAGAGTTGTGGATTACGAGACGCTCGTACGGTGATTGGACAATGCAATAACATCATGATTGGCCAGCCAGTGCAGGAAGGCTGGCTAATACATTATGCCATTGCAATTACGGACTGTGAATGGATAGCTCTTTAAATATGGCACCCTGTGAAGGGGCAACCAATCGTAACCCAGGAGCTTCCACCAATGATCGCTGATGGGGCGTGTTATCCATGGATCTGTGGCACGCCCAAGGGAATTCGCTAGGCCACGCAAATACCTTCCTGTGCCCCGATTACACGCCTCCACCATAGGGATAGTGCCTTCCTGTTTTGAGCACGGCTCAGACACAGGTATCCGAAGGAACTGCAAGACACAGGAAGGAAATTCCTGAATTACACGCCGCCACTTCGTGGTGTTTTCATGGCAACAGGCACAATTGTGTCCGATGCCTGGTGGTTTCTACCTT
This sequence comes from Allobates femoralis, assembly GCA_033576535.1. NCBI lineage: Eukaryota > Metazoa > Chordata > Amphibia > Anura > Aromobatidae > Allobates > Allobates femoralis. The sequence continues at coordinate 461,944,839 of JARQOC010000006.1, forward strand.
CCTGTGGCGGCATGTAAAGGTACCATGACTGTTTAATAAAATATATTCAAAACTTACTGGGTCCTATATTAATGAACCGGGGGGGCTACCGTTACTAGTCCACCTGGGCGTCCTCTTTTGGTCCCTCTCACCACCTCCAGCATCGTTTTTTGCGCCTCCATAGGTGTGATCTTGAAATTAAATTGCATGCACCCCAGCCTCCTCTCTGCAGCCTTCCTGGTATGAAATGCGTCATTTCTGGAACTTCGGGTCGATACACCTAAAAGATGTATCGCCCGACTTCAATTTGTGCATTGCGCATACTCTGTGGTGAACATTGTGTCAGGTCACCTTTTAGGTGTATCAACCTGAAGTTCGAGAAATGATGCTTTCGGCGTCATACCAGGAAGGCTGCAGAGAGAGGCAGGCTGGGGGCGCACAATTAAATTTCAAGATCACACCCGGGGGGGCGTGATAAAGGATGCAGGTGGCGGCGAGAGGGGACCAAAAGAGGACACCCAGGGGGACTAGTAACTAGTAACGGCAGCCCCCCGGTTCATTAACATACGACCCAGTAAGTTTTAAATACATTTTATTAAAGAGTCACAGGTCACATTCAGCACAGAAAGGGATAGTTAGAGTAGTAATAGGAAGGTGCAGGGACAGGTAGTAATAGCCTGGGGGGCTTTATCTAGGTGACAGGTTCACTTTAAGTGGGCCTGCTTGCTGAGTGGGTAGGGGTTTATATTTCTCGCATGGGGCTGGAGGGCCTACATGACGATATGGTAATATTACATAAAGCTGTGGGGAAGGAGGGGGTGATGCTGCATGCTGAGGAGGATGCATAGGTAAAGGGGTGATATGCGCTCAGGGCTATGTGCTTTGGGGGGTGGGCTGCACAGGAAGTGTGATGTCACTTGCATTGGACTCAGGATTGTGGAGTCTGTCCATTTTAGAGGAGTCGGATTAAGGGAAACTGAAAAATCAGATGTTTGGCTTACCGAATGCACAGCTATGGTTGTGGAGTCGGAGTTGGATTCAGGGAAATTGAGGAGTTGGAGTCAGATATGTGACTTAAGGTACCGTTATATGCTTCAATGTTGTTAAGATATCACTAATGATCTCGGTCGTTAGGACATCTTTTTGACATCGTTGGTGAGCTGTCACACGTCTAGATATCGTGGACGACGCACCAACGATGTGGCGAGCAGCTATCGTTCGCACAACCCAGCGAACGATCCTTGTTCACTGTTGTGAATAGGAGAAGTCGTTATCGACATCGTTATCGCGGTGTCACACACAACGATGCAGCAGGTTGGGTGATCGAGGATCGTTTGATTTAAGAACATGTTCTCAAATCTGCGATCAACGATTTATTGTAGTCGTATCTCGGTGTTACACGCAACAACGTCCTAACAATTTCGTTTCAACGACTCCAAACACGTGACACTTGAGCAATATCGTTCACGATCTCGTAATGTGTAACTGGGCCTTTATTGACATCACAGCCACCCATTGATAGGGCTGTAGGGCCAGCATTGGGGAGGGGGGTTATAGACTGAGCAGTTTGCCCAGGGCTCCCACTCTCTTGGGGGGGGGCATGGTCTACAAAAAGAGCTACACTGAAAATGGTATTGCAATAAAAGACAATATAAAAAATACACATATTTGCTGTCATTGTGCTCGTAACCTAAGCTATCAATATACAGTAAATGAAGTAAAGTAATCCATTTGGTAAATGGTGTAATGGTAAAAAAAATAGAAACAGAAGAATTAAGTTTTTGTGGCCACCAGAACATTACAGTAAAATTTTATTATTATTATTATTATTATTATTATTTATTTATATAGCGCCATTGGTTCCATGGCACTTTACATAAGAAGTAGGGGTAACAAGGACAGGTACAGTACATATGAGCAGTCAAGGCTTGCTGATACACGACGGGAGAGGATCCTGTCCACGAGGGCTCACAGTCTACAGGGGTGGGGGAGGACACGATAGGGGGGGGGAAGCTCCAAGCGTTTGGTGGAGGGGCGCTGGGTCTCAGGGGGGGGGGAAGCACCAAGCGGTTGGTGCAGCGGCGCTGGGTCACATCATGGGTTGTAGGCTTGTTGGAATAGATGAGTTTTCAGATTCTTTTTGAAGCTCTTGAGGGTAGGCGAGTGTCTGACGTGCTGGGGGAGGGAGTTCCAGAATCTAGGGGAGGCACGGGAGAAGTCTTGTATGCGGTTGTGGGAGGATGAGATGCAATGCAATGAAAGGTGATCACAATATTGTATCTGCCTCAAAATGGTATCAGTAAAAATGTCAGCTGATGGTACGAAAAGTAAGCCCTCACATAGCCCCATATTGAAAAAAAAAAATTTTAGGGTACCTTTACATGTTGCAACATTGCATGCAATTTCACTTGCAACTTACTGGTTGCAGTGAAATCATGGACACATTCTTACATTTGTACACAGCCACAAAATGTAACAATGTGTCCATGATTTCACTGCAACCAGTAAGTTGCAAGTGAAATTGCATGCAATGTTGCGACGTGTAAAGGTACCCTTACTGTCTTCGAAAATGACGACTAAGGCTACGTTCACACATTGCGTATTTTGCTGCTTCTCTGCGTTTTTTGCTGCGTTTTCTGTATTTACCTGCGTTTTTTGCTGCGTTTATTTACGCGCGCTTTTTGCAGTGAAAAAGCAATTCTGGATAAGCAGCCCAGCCAAACCTATGGGTTTTGACACAATCCATTTACACACTGCGTACTTGTGCTTTTTTTTACTCGCGCGTTTTCACTGCAAAAACGCGCGCGTAAAAAGAATCACCATGTCAATTATTTCTGCAGTTTTTCTCTGCATTTTTCCATTGCCCCCATGATAAATGGGCTCTGAAAAAGCGCAGAGAAAAATGCAGAAAAAAAAACGCAGTGTGTGAAATGAGCTGCGTATTTCACAAAATACGCGCGTAAAAAAGCGCAGCTGCATAAAAATACGCAGTGTGTGAACGTAGCCTAAAGCAAATTTTTATTTATTTTTATAAAATTCTGATTCTTTTTCATAATTGAAATAATATTTTAAAAAAAAACATGTTTGGTTTCAGCATGCTCATACTGACCTAGATAATTATGGTGAATAAAAAACTCAAAAAATACATTGTGGATTTGCCCTTTTTTATGCAATTTCAAAGCACTTGGAATTTTTTTCTCATTCTCCAGTACATTTTGTGGTAGAAAAAATGATGTCATTCAAAAGTATAACTCATCCCGCAAAAAACCCTCATATGGCTATAAAGAAGGAAAAATAAAAAATGTTATGGCTGTTGTAAGAACTGGAGGAAAATACAAAAAGAAAAATTGCTCAGTGATGAAAGGTATAAAAACCTTGTAATAACCATATAATACCAGCAGGAGCGCCCCCCACAGTCTTCAACCTTTACATGTTCATGATGGGTGTAATTAGGGTTGGGGACCTCGTTAATTCTTACATTTGTAGACAGTTATCGGGCAGAACTTACAAGGCATTAAAGGGGATGTCCAGGATTAATAACATTTCACAACATTCTTTCAAAAACAGTGCCACCCCTCTCTACTGTTCACATGTGGTATTACAGCATGCACCCATTCTCTTCCATTAAGCTGAGCTGCAATATCACACACAACCTGTAGACAGGGGTGGCACTGTTTTTGAAGGAAATCAGTCATATAGAATTCTAGACAACTCCTTTAGGCTACATTCAGACGCGGCGTAATAGCCAATATTCCTGCTTTTACGCGGCACTTTAGAGTGCTCGCGTAGAAGCAGTGGCCAAGAAAGCTGGAAACGGCTTCCAGGAAAAGCTATGGATTTCGCTGAAAGGCGTTCAGACGCGGCGTTTTGCCGTGTATTTTTGTGCGGGTGATTTCACTGCAACAGCGCCTGCGCAAAAAGAATTGACATGGCAATTCTTTGCGCTCTTTTTTTGGCGTGCTTTCCCCATAGGCTACATGTTAACATGGCCCCAGGGAAAGCGCGCCAAGAAAAGTGTGGCGTCAGCATTGAGTAGCCCAAAAAGCGTCACTGCCGATTACGCGGCAAAAAGTGGTGCGTCTGAATATAGCCTTAAGGTCAACATTTCCACTAGTGACCCCAGAACAACACAAGACCACCAGGATGGGGCTTAATTCAAATGTAACTTTTGTGTGTTAAAATAAACTATAGTATGAAGAATATAGGAGATCTTTACTAAAGATTACATTTAGGTAAATGATCCAATGAAAGCATTTTCTTACTGACTGCAGATTGTAATGTGTGAACGTAGCCTAAATGTTTGAGTGTGATGGTGCAATATGTGAGCATTTAGGGCCCCACTTCTTGTTTTTGCCCAGGGCCCCACATTGTCTAAAACTGGCCCCGTCTGTGGAGGTGGAGTTGGGATCGGATTCAGGAAAATTGAGAAATCGGATGATTGGTTTACTGACTTCACAGCCCTAGTTGTGCTGCATGCAGGGAAAGGGGTGGTCTTACTTCTGCAGGGCTGAACAGGGAAGGGGTGAAGTTGAGGCATCTCAAAGAGAGGGAATCTGTCAGACCTCCTGTGCACGGGCAGTTCTGGGTGAATATCTGAAATCTTGGCCTCATGTTCCCAACATGTTGTAGCATACATAAACAGATGTATAGAAAAAGTATTTCCAAAGACCGTTTATGAGATGCTAATTAGGGCTGTGACTAGTTGAGGGGGCGTTACTTCCGTCGACTAATCAGCCCATTTTATCATGCCACTGTGCTCATGATAACATGCTTTACACAGTATGGTCATCTGAATCACTGTTCTAAGGCTCGTCTGCGCGTGTAGCTGTGTATTCCTCACCACTGAGTTTCTCTGTCACTAGGTGCATGCACTCCTGGCTTCAGAGAGGCTTCACCGCGCATGATCGAAAGTCGCTGAGCTTCCTGTCATGCACACTAGGCTTCTCTGAAGCCAAGACGCATACACCCGGCTTTAGAGTAGTGCACATGACTGGAAGTACAGACAACTTCCGATTATGCACTCTGAAGCTTCAGCTACATACATTATTATTATTATTTATATAGCACCATTAATTCCATGGTGCTGTACATGAGAAAGGGTTACATACAAAATTATAGATATAGTTTACAGTAAACAAATTAACAATGACAGACTGGAACAGAGGGGAGAGGACCCTGCCCTTCCGGGCTTACACTCTACAGGCCAATGGGAAGGAGACAGTAGGTCAGGGGTGCAGCAGCTCCAGTGGTGGTGAGACGGCATCTCCCGGTGATGATGAGATGGAACTCCGTTGATGGTGAGGCGGCAGAATGGTCATTGCAGGCTGTAAGCTTTCCTGAAGAGATGGGTTTCAGGTTCTGTCTGAAGGATCCAAACGTGGTGGATAATCTGACGTGTTGGGGAGCAGAATTCCAGAGGATGGGGGATTTATGAGAGAAATCTTGGAGGCGATTGGGTTAGGAATGAATAAGTGAAGAAGAGAGGAGAAGGTCTTGGGAGAATCGAAGATTATGGGAGGGAAGATATTGGGAGATTAGTTCAGAGATATAGGGAGGGGACAGGTTGTGGACGGCTTTGTAGGTCAGGGTTAGTAGTATGAAATGGATTTGTTGGGGAATTGGGAGCCAGTGAAGAGATTTGCAGAGAGAAGAAACAGGGAGGTAGCAGAGAGGTGTATTAGTGCAAGAGTATTAGCAGGGAGGCTACAGAGGAGGATGTTGCAGTAGCCAAGGCAGGAGATGATGAGCGTGTGTACAAGTGCTTTAGTAGATTAAGTGCTGAGGAAAGGATGGATTCTGGAAATATTTTTGTGTTAAAGGTGACAGGAGGTGGCGAGAGTATGGATGTGTGATTTGAAGGACAAGGCAGAGTCGAGAGTTACTCCAAGGCAGCGGATTTCAGGTGCGGGAGAGAGCGTGATGCAATTTACCATAATAGATAGATTGGGTAGGGAAGATACATGAGATGTAAGAAAGATGAGGAGTTCGGTTTTGTCTACATTGAGTTTTAGGAAATGACAGGAGAAGAAGGAGGATATGGCTGATAGACACTCCGGGATTCTTGACAGCAGAGAAGTGACATCTGGGCCAGAGAGGTAGATCTGAGTGTTGTCAGCGTACAGGTGGTACTGGAATCCATGGGACTTTATGAGCTGTCCTAGGCCAAGGGTATAGATGGAGAATAGTAAGGGCCCCAGGACAGAGCCTTGAGGGACTCCAACAGAGAGAGGCTGGGATGAGGAGGTCGTGTTGGAGTGGGAAACGCTAAATGTGCGGTAGGAAAGGTATGAAGCGATCCAGGAGAGGGCAAGGTCTTTGATGTCAAGGGAAGAGAGGATCTGTAGCAGGAGGGAGTGATCGACTGTGTCGAAGGCAGAGAACAGGTCTAGAAGGAGGAGGATGGAGAAAAGTCTGTTAGCTTTGGCATTAAGTCGTTAGTAATTTTGGTCAGGGCAGTTTCAGTCAAGTGGTGGGGCCGAAAGCCAGATCAGAGGTTGTCAAGGAGAGAGACGAGAAGTGGGAGGAAAGTTGAACATGGACATGCTGCTCAAGGAGTTTGGAAGTAAATGGGAGCAGTGATATGGGGGAATAGCTGGGCATTGCAGTTGGGTCAAGGTTTGGCTTTTTGAGTATGGGCATGATGGTGGCGTGTTTGAAAGCAAAGGGGAAATTACCAGGGGTTAGCGATAGGATGAAGAGATGGGTTAGGGCTGGGATGAGCGTGTTAGCAAAGTTGGGGAGGAGTTGGGAAAGGATGGGGTCAAGTGCACAGGTGATGAGGTGTGATTTGGATAGGAGATGAGTAAGCTCTCCTTCAGTGATGTTGGAGAGAGAGGTTATGAGGGAAGGGCATAGGTCTGGTATATGGAGTGGTGGTGCAATACAGGTTTGCCTTGTTTAGTCAATTTTATTTTTGAAGTACGTGGCGAAGTCCTCGGCAGAGATGAGGGAGGTCGGAGGGGGCAGTGGTGGGTGGAGGAGAGAGTTAAATGTGCTGAACAGTTGTTTGGGGTTGTAGCATAAGGAAGATACAAAGTTTGTGAAGTAGGTCTGTTTAGCAGAGGTGAGGGCTGATTTGAAGGTGAGTGTTGCTTGTTTGAATGAGGGAAGTTGTCTGGCAGGTGCGTTTTCTGCAACCCTGGACGCTTGCCGAAGTTTTTTGGTGAGATTGGTGTGCCAGGGTTGCCTATTGATTCATCACTTTGCAATGCACGAGAGGGTTGACCGACTCTATGGCTGATGTGTGGGTGGCATTATAGAAACAGTGGCACTGTCCATGTCATGGAGTGAAGATATGGAAGATGGAGGTAGAATACAGTATGAGAGTCTGTGGATGTCTAACTGTGTTTCTGCGAGGATGTGCTAGTGGTTGGACATTGGGGGCTGGTGAGGAGGACTACGATGAGAAGGTGAGTAGATTGTGGTCAGATAGGGGGAAGTTGTGAGATTGGACAGGGAACAGAGGCCGGTGAAGATGAGGTCTAGTGTATGTCTGTGTGGGTGGCTGTGGAGGACCACTGAGTAAGTCCAAGGGATGAGGTAAGCGACAGGAGTTTAGAGGCTGCTGAGTGGCGGTTGTCAGTAGGGATATTAAAGTCACCCATGATGATGGTGGGAATGTCAGCAGAGAGAATGTGAAGAAGTCGGGGGTAGAATTGGTTAATGAAGGCAGTGGCCAAGCCCGGAGGTCGGTATATAATGGCCATTCGGAGATTAGAGGGTGAGTAGATGTGGACAGAATGAACTTGGAAAGAGGAGAGGATAAGGGATCATGGGGGTTGGATTGGGTTGAAGGAGCAATTTGTAGAAAGAAGGAAACCCATTCCTCCGCCATGTATGTTTCCAGGGCGAGGAGTGTCGTTAAAATTGAGACCGCCAGAGCTCAGTACAGCAGGGGAGGTTGTGTCAGGGGTCGTCAGCCAGGTCTCAGTGTGGGCCAAGAAGGAGAGGTAAAAAGGTCATGGATCACATGAAGTTTTTTGCAGACAGAGCGAACATTCCAAAATACTCCAGAGAGAGGGAGCAGGGGCACAGGTTAGGGGTCAGGGGCACAGATTTCAGATGTGATAGACTGCAGTATCTTATCTTAGGGTGAGAGAAATAGGAGAGGGAGGGAATTAGGAGAGGGAATTAGTGGGAAGTATTGTGGGGGGGCAGGATTGGGGTATATGTCATCAGCAGTGAGAAGTAATAAAGAAAAGGAGAGCAGGTGGGAGAAGGAGAGTGGCCGGTTTGTTTTATATATTAGAAGAAGAGAACAGACGTTACGGAGCACGTATGCGGATGAGGTGAGGTGGGGAGATAACACACACTTATCCAGATTTCACATTACCACTGTATAGGTGGATTTATGACACATATTCTTGGTCCTAACATACACATTCATTCTACCTGTACCCCTTTAATGTCTTATTTTCTCCTCTTGTCTCAACACTGGGCTCCTTATCATACATTTTTGGTGTATTCACTTGCAACACTCAAATTTCACTCCTCATTGCCATCTTGTGGACTTCTATTGTATTGCAGGCCAGATATAGTTTATAGTCTTCCATTGTTAGCTACAAGCAGTAATGTGCTGCCACCATGTGGACCTTGGTTGCATGACAACAAACACTTAGGCCTTATTCCTGTTTTGCCACATTGCCACATAAACCAATGTAAATAGTCATCTTTAGACTTTCATGTTTTGATATGAACCGTGTGTCTGTTTGCCCCCCATAGAGACATGTCTGTTTTTTATCGGCAGCACGGATGAAACACGGACCGCACACTGATGTGATCCATGTGACATCCGTGTGACAAGTACTGGAGCAACTAGGAAAGACAAAAAGGAGAGCGTACATAGGGTTTTATCCTTTACGGATTATATCTAAACAGTCCCCCCAATCGGTGTGACTCACCTTGGAAAGTTGTGTAAGGCTACCTTCACATTACGATTTGAAGGGAGCCGATGCTGTCCGATATAAATCGGACAGCATCGGCTCCCTTCTGATGCCTGGAATCGGGTGCCAAATAGGCACCCGATTCCGGCATAAAATCGGCGCCGGGCTGCAAAAAAAATAAAGGTTATTCTCGCCTCCCCCCGAGCCCCCGCCGTCTTCCGCCATCTTCTGCCATCTTCTTCTAGGCTCCCGCAGGCTGCCGGTGTCAGCAGAGGTGTACCTCTGCTGTACACAGGACCTGCGGTGATGTCACAGTCACGTGACCGCGGGTTCACCATGGTGAACCCCGCGGTCACGTGACTGTGACATCACCGCAGGTCCTGAACAGCAGAGGGAGCGCTCTGCTGACACCGGCAGCCTGCGGGAGCCACCGGGAGCCTAGAAGAAGATGGCAGAAGATGGCGGAAGACGGCGGGGGCTCGGGGGGAGGTGAGAATAACCTTTATTTTTTTTTTTAACCCTTATGCTCCTAGTTAGGAGCAGTTTTACTGTACTGAGCATGCTCAGTACAGTAAAACGGGGTCCGAGGAGACATAGATGTTTCCTCGGACCCTTCTCCATAGGGCCCCATGTTATAGGGATCGGACCTAATCGGATGTGCACTAAATGCCATCCGATTTGGTCCGATCCGAATCTGTCAGATTTTATTTTCGGTGCTAAAATCGGAGCAGGCTCCGATTTTAGCACCGATAATAAAATCGGACAGAATCGGATCGGACCAAATCGGATGGCATTTAGTGCACATCCGATTCGGTCCGATCCCCATAGGGATACATGGGGTCCGAAAATCGGTCCGATGCTGTCCGATTTTTTTCGGACAGCATCGGAAATGCAAAAATCGTTATGTGAAAGCACCCTAAGTCACAACCAACTGGAAGATGCCCAGAAATAATGGCCACTGCAGATTCCCCGCCGTGAGAATATAACCAGGAGAAAGAAGACGGGCTTTTACTCCGCTCAGAAGAACGTCACACAGCTGATCATCAGGAAACCTTCTTTTTTTTACTTGCCAACGCGTTTCGTGGCTATACTTGCCACTTCATCAGGACTATCAAGTACATCTTGCATACATACATTTATATATACTTTTTTTTTTTTTTGAACCATCGCTTTTATTGAAAGTTTTTGCATGTATTAGACACAGAGAACATTTAAGCAGAGACAATGTACAGTATCTCACGGCAGTGACAAAACATGAGAATTAAATAGTGCACCTAGGACTAAATACTACTAGAAATATAAGTCACTGATAGCTAGTCCTCTACTCGCTATACAATAGAATGAGAATACAATATTACTCAAAACCTGCATGTCAGAGAAAATGTAAAATATAAAATAAGCAACTATAGATCAAAATGAGAAAATTATGAGGAACAATATAATACCTTCCCCACCTCCCCTTTCAAATTACCTAATCCCTAATGGTTCCTTTACACGCCGCAACAGGATGGTAGAAACAACCGGGTGCTTCACGTGCACGAGCACGCACAAACGGTTGCAAACGGTAATCGCACCACCTTTACACGCCGCAACAAGGTGCGCTACGGTAGGTTACATCTATCTCTGGATACACCGCTGGGTGCCACAAGTTACCTTCTGTAGCTCACCTTACCTCATTTACACGCCGCTATAACAAGGTATTATGGGCGGAACAAAGGCAGCAGGGACAACACATAGGCGTGCCACAATTGTGGATTACGAGAATTCCGTACGCTGATAGGACAAAGCAATAGTATCATGATTGGCCAGCCAGCGCAGGAAGGCTGACTAATACATGACGCTTGAGCAATTGTGTAGTGTGACTGGTCAGCTCCTTAAATATGCCGCCCTATGCAGCGTCTACCAATCGTAACGCAGGAGCTTCCACCAATGATCGCTGATGGGGCGCGGTAACCCGGAGCCTGTGTCACGCCCCAGGTACATAGCTTGGTGTCGAAACAACCCTTCTGTTCCTTATTTACACGCCGATACAGGCCGCAACCATCGCCTTGAAATCAACCTGTTTTAGGGCACTGCTCTGAAACAGGTGCCTCAAGTGGCTGGTGGCAACAACCGTCTTCACACGCCGCTACCTCGGGTTGATTTGGCGGTCAGCCGCGTTTTTTTCGCGGCCGCACCTGCCACAAGTGCCAAAACCGCATTTGTCACACCTGCCTCAAGCCCGCCTATACATTGTATGGGGCTTGCCGCAACCGTGCCGCAAGTGCAGCTGGTATGCGGTAATCGCGGCAGATGCGTTTTTTTTCACCGCATCTGCCGCAATTTAAAAAAACCCTCATGTGAAAGGGGCTTAAGGCGGCCACGTCCGTTTGCTGCAAGGACCTTAATCAGCTGACCAGCAGCAACCTATCAGCTGATGGGTCACATGACAGCATCAGCTGAGCGGTTTAAACCTCCTGCCAAAACCGCTCAGCTGATGAGATTGGTTTAGCCACCGGAGGGCGGCTAATCAGCTGATGGTGTCAGCTGATTGGTTTAGCCGGCCGGCGAACAAGTTAAACCAACAGCTGACGCTGTCAGCTGATTGGTTGCCCACCCGCCCGTGTCAGCTGTTGGTTTAAATTGCCTGCTGCTGGCAGGCTATTTACACCATCAATAGCGTAGCCTATGCATCAATAGACACCATCAATAGAATAACCTAGGCGTTTTGGGGCTGTGTCCCCGCATGATGTTTTTTTATCTTGATGTAAGACCTGTTAACATTAATATATATGGTTGAAGGACTGTTTTGTGGACTCTTCCTTGTGTTATACTGCCACCTGCTGCCAAAAAGAAAGGATAGCAGAGATAAATCCCCCTACTGCTGAGAGTGACATGGAACAGTCCAGGAGATGGATGGGTGGGTCTCCAGAAGGAGAAGAGAGACAACTTCCATGTGTGTTGCAGAGAGAGACACAGACCTAAAGAGACTGGATGTGGAGTGAGGGGCCAGACTGCATGAGCAAAGCAGAGATCCTGGTCAAAGACTGAACTTGAGGGACACCTGTCAGCGAATTACGGGCCCCAACGGCAACGAGGTACCTCGCAGTAAAACTTGCAGTAAATCTTGCAGTAACGTGTGCACACTGTTTTAGTTAGGGACAGATAGGAAAAGACTCTGCAGTTCGATATACAAGTAATAGAAAGAAAACAAACTGCGCCTCGCTCGATAAAGACTTTGCATTTCTTTATTTAAAGACATTCAGAGACCTTGCATTCTCGGCAAACTAGTCACAATGGTTATATATGTTGTATATACTTTTGCACACCTTTCCGCTCCTTCCCCTTCTTTCCCGCACTTTTCCCCCAGTTGTAAGTGCATTTGTTTAACACTCTGTGTTCCGTGCAGTCCTTGCGTATCCCGTCACCTGTGGGCTATTACATTGACATGGAAATAAAATACTGAAGATTTTAATGAACAGACGCCTGGTGCTGACGCCGGCAGGCGAGCGACCAATCAGCTGACACTATCAGCTGATTGGTCGCCCGCCGCTGGCAGGCGATTTAGACCATTCACAGCATTGCCACTGACGCTGTCAGCTCTTTGGTCACCCACTGCCAGCGGCGGCCAATCAGCTGACAGCTTAACTGATGGTGTAAATACAACATCATGCTGACAATCGCTACTGACCAACTCTTTGGCACTCCCTAAACTAACTGCTCAGCTCCCCTATTACCTTCTATGTACTAATAACATCCTCTGGGACAGTAATACATTTTTGCTGTCCTCAACAGTATCGTTGACCTATGTAAATAGCCTTTTTCCTGTGCTCCCTACAGCACAGGTGACACTATATGTTTGTAAATATTTATACACTTTTATTTGTTTTGTTTCATAGCCAATTGTCGTGATCAAGGCTTTGGTTAAAGCCGAAACGCGTTGACATCTGTGGTCATAAACTGTTCATAATAAACCTTGCATCAAAAACATCAAAAGGAGTGTGCAACTTTGTACCTATATTTGCATTTACTGGGATTGAAGAAATCCTGTTAGTTGGCACCTCCACTCATCACCTACGCGGTGTGCACACCATTATACCCTATTGAGAAACATGGATAGGTCACACAGTTCACAAGAGGTTATTTCCCTACACCTCAGTCAGAGTATACTAGAGAGTTCAAAGAATGGTATACAGGAATCACAATTACATGCAACACAGATATTTGGGTGTATTAAGGGAAGGCAGATAGCTAGATGTACATAGGGTTGTTCTGAGGGATAACTAGTAAGTACTGGTCACCAAAAAACCTCCTTCCTCCAGCTCACCCAAATCTCATACCACCATAACTGCCCAGTCATGTATAAGGGTATCAATAAAAATCCTGCTTACCCATATTCTGTCAGATGTCCTATGTCACTGTATGGTCAGACACATCCATTACACAGTACATAGCAGGGACATATATAAGATTATCTCAGCACAGGAGATGTGGTATGATCAGACCATGTCCCTGTACGGTCAGACACATCCATTACACAGTACATAGCAGAGACATATATAAGATTATCTCAGCACAGGTGATGTGGTATGATCATGCAATGTCCCTGTACGGTCAGACACATCCATTACACAGTACATAGCAGGGACATACATATATAAGATTATCTCAGCACAGGAGATGTGGTATGATCAGACAATGTCCCCGTACGGTCAGACACATCCATTACACAGTACATAGCAGGGACATACATATAAGATTATCTCAGCACAGGAGATGTGGTATGATCAGACCATGTCCCTGTACGGTCAGACACATCCATTACACAGTACATAGCAGGGACACATAACATATAAGATTATCTCAACACAGGAGATGTGGTATGATCAGACCATGTCCCTGTACGGTCAGACACATCCATTACACAGTACATAGCAGGGACACTATCTCATCACAGGAACATTTTTTTTCAGACACATCTATTTGTGGAACGTGTTGTTATTCCAAGATCTATTGATTAAAATCAACTTTAACATGAATATTTTTCGTGTGAAAATCCCTTTAATTCATTCAATAATTATGTTTGAATTGGTCTCTGTACGTGGGATACATTAATGATTGATGACATACATACCTATGCACCTTGTCTCCTACTGTCTATTTTATCTTTATATTTATTTGACTGCCATTGGTTATTACACCTTTAAATTGTCATTTTTTTTGTACATTCACCTTTTATACATTAGTTTATGATCTTTTGCATATTCCTTTTGTGTAAATCGTAGATATCCCCTTTTGTATATTCTGCATACCTTCTGGCTTTTTTTCAATCTATACATAATTATCTATTATCCTGATTTTTTTTTAGTGTTGTGGTTTATTTAATTGCATATTTCTTTCGACAATATTTTTATATAAAGCAGATTGTCATATAGTATCCCTTATTTCACATATGCCTTTATTACACACACTCATCCAGATGTCACATTACCACTCATTAGGTGGATTTCTGACACATATTCTCGGTCCTAACAAACACATTCACTCTCACGTTACCCCTTTCCTGCCTTATTTTCTTCTCGCCTCAGTTTTTAGCACTTGGCTCCTTATACTACATGTTTGATGTAGTCACTTGCATTAGTCATATTTAATATGTCATTGCCATCTTGTGGATTCTACTGTATTGCAGGCCAGATATATGGCAGTTTATAGTCTTCCATTGTTAGCTACAAGTGGTGATGTGCTGCCACCATGTGGACCTTGGTAACTTGACAACAACACTTAGGCCTCATTCCTATTTTGTCTCAAACCGGAGACATGGACACGCGTATACCAATGTAAATAGTCATCTTTAGAAATTATTATTATTATTTATTTATATAGTGCCAATATATTCCATGGTGCTTTATATATGGAAAGGCAGACGAGGACAAGTACAATAAATGTGGACAATCAAGTCGTACACGTACAGGAGGGGAGAAAAATAAATGGATTTTTATACTTGCCTGTCTCCTGGGCTGCTGTCCCTTTCGCTTCTGGGGCCGCTCATTAGGCTCATCAATATTCATTGCACTGACAGCAACAGTGGACCCGAAGTAAGTGTGACAGCAGTGCCCGAGATAGATAAGTATACAAAGTCATGCTGTCCGTGTGCCATCTGGGTGTCAAACAGATGTATTTACACATATATCGTATATATTTCAGGAGGCAAGAAAATTGTAACCCCACACTTAGGATGCAGAGGTCTCAGTTTTTACACGCAACAAAAAATGGCACTACTGTATTTGACAGTATCTGAACAGCTCACTAAGACACTATTAATAATTTTAACTTTTTGTGAATGCCATGCAAAATGTGACCCCAAAAATTACAGGGGACAGTGCTTTCAAAAGGACACCAGAAAATGGAACTACTCCGTTATATTTAGTAAGAGATAAGGCCATGTCAGACGCTTCAATTTATTGAATGATGTTAGCGATCTCATGCACGCACGATCGCTAACAACATGGTTCACATCGCTGGTGAGCTGTCACACAGGCAGACTCATCAGCGATGTGGACCAGCGACAACGCTTGTAACCATGGTACACATCGGGTTACTAGGTGCCGAACGGCGCTTAGTAACCCGATGTGTACCATGGTTACCATCTCCCAGCATAGATCGTTCATCGCGGGAGATCGTTCATCGCGGTGTCACACACCACGATGCTGCAGATCGCTCAACGGATTATCACTTGATTTGAGGTCCTGGTCACAAATCTTCCAGCAAACAATCAAACGATTTTTCGTTGATAGATCGCTCGGTTCCACGCAACGATGCACAAGCGATATTGTTCACAAGATTGAAGCGTGTGACGTGGCCTTAAGGCTGCTTTCACACTGCAGTTTTTTCTTGATCAGGATACATCAGATTTTGTGTGCCAAAACCCGAAGTGTCTCCAAAACTCATGGTGGGTTTACACACACCAATTTATCTGTTCAATATCTGAACCAATCTCTGGTTGCAGTGAAATCATGGATACATTGCTCCATGTTGTACACAGCCACAAAACGGAGCAATGTGTCCATGGATTCACTGCAACCAGTAAGTTGCCAGTGAAATTCCTAGAAAAGTTGCCGCGTGTAAAGGTACCCTTATGGCCACTTTACACACACCAACTTATCTGTCCAACTTCTGACCAACTTACTGGTTGCAGTGAAATCATGGACACATAGTTCCATTTGTACACAGCCACAAAATGGAGCAATGTGTCCATGATTTCACTGCAACCAGCAAGTTGTTCAGAAGTTGGACAGATAAGTTGGTGTGTGTAAAGTGGCCTTTTTAGTTTTTCCCTGCAAGTTTCGCTCCTGGTTTTGGCACATGAACCTGATCGGGAAAAAACTGCAGTGTGAAAGCAGCCTAAGGGCGGCTTCACACCACGGCAAGATCCGATCCAGGCTGTCCGGTTCCCGGATCCTCCCGGACCGGTGCAATCTGGCCCCATAGGCTCCCATGTTAGGGAGCGTCGGATTGCACCATATCCGGGAGGACCCAGGGGAATCCGGGATTCGGCAATTTGGGGAGATTTTTCTCCCCGGACACAAAAACGTTGCAAGCAACGTTTTTGTGTAGGGTGAGAGAAATCCGATTTATCCTGGATTCTGCCGGAGAGATGGAAACCGGATGGCAGACAGTTGCCACCCGGCTCCATCCGGCCCCATAGGATACTATAAACCAGACAGCCCCGGACTGGACTGCGCCGTGGTGTGAAGTCAGCCTAACTCCAGTGCTGTGAGTCCATAGAATCCATAAAATCCATTTGCTTTTTATTCCATATTCCAATAGTATAAAACAATTATGTCATAGTCCAGACATTAAAAACAAACGCGTTTCAATTGCAATACAGTGCATCTTAATCATTGACAGAGATCTAATGGCAGACTGAACATTTTTTCTAGTGCAGATCCCCTTTCCGCTCACATCAGGTGGATGGGTCGCTACAAGGATGACATCCTCCTGGTGTGGGACGGTACGGTGGAAGCCACGTCAGAATTTATTCAACTTTGTAATGACAATGGAATGAATCTGAGTTTTATTCAATTGGAATCAGCTCCATTAACTTTCTGGATGTGACTCTTAGTTTGGATTTCACAAATAAAATCATAGTGTTCCCCTATGATAAGAGCACAGCCACAAACTCCACTCTATTGGCACAGTCCTGCCACCAGAAAAATGTCATTACGTACGTCCCCCTTGGAGAGCTGTACAGGTACAAAAGGAATTCATCTTTACATGAAACCTTTGAAAAAGTAAAAGATGAGGTGCGAGTCAGACTGACAGGAAGGGGATGGGCCGGCTTCACACCATGTTTTTGATGCATCCGAGTCTATCCGTGTTAAATCGGATACACTCGCATGCGATTTGGCCTCCCATGTATCCCTATGGGTCTCGGATTTTGCTCGGATGTGTCCTTTTGGCCATCCAATTTAAGCACAATCCTTGGCTTTCTGATTTAGTCATGGATCCAAAATCACAGCCGCTGCGATTTTGGTGTCCGTGACTAAAATCGGATACCACGGATTCGTGATGAATCTGTGATGGTCCGTAGGGCTACATAATGCGAGCCTATGGACATCGGATCCAATTCTAAATGGATCCGATGTCGGCTCCGTGATTATGAACTGAGCATGCCCAGAGGCAGTGCTCAGTAGATAACCCTGCATGTCCCTGTCACTCCCTGTCTGTCCCTCTTCCACCTCTGCACGGCGGCGAGATGACAGGCGATGGGAGCCATAGGCTCCCATTGTCCTGCATCACCTCTGGGGTTTTCAGACACCCCGGCGGCGATGCCACCTGCCTGCTCGCCGGCGCGGGGCTGGAGGTGTTGCCCCGGGGTAAACAGGGGACGGCGACAATGGCGGGGCGCCAAAAAACGTGCGCGTACCCGCCAGCCCGTCGCCAGGTGTGACGGGGCCTTTAGAGTCTTAGATGTTATAGTAAATGTGACAGGTGACGTAAAACAGAGTCAGGCTAGGGAGGAAGAGATGGGCTGGGGAATTGAAACTAAAAGTCTAAGATAAGCGGAACAAATTGTATAATGGGTATATGGTAGTAGTCTGTGGAGAACTGAAAATACTTAAATGAGTTGAGGAAAGCAAGAAAAGTAAGCGAGGCTGTTCATACAATAAGTGTCAAAAGTTCATCGTCCTCAAAATGGAGTCTGTTGGAGATGTGTGATCCCCAAATGTCTTTTCAATTTAATCTGTGATGTCCCCAAATGTCCATTCATGTTATATAAAAAGCCATGAATCCATGTGATACATTTAATCCTGTTTTGAATGTGTCAAAGGTCGTTATCAATTTGTATTCCCAAATTCTTCTCTCTCTCTCTCTCTCTCTCTGAGAGACATATATCGACGACATTTTAATCATCTGGACGGAGTCTGAGCAACAGCTGAAGACGTTCCATGAACACTTTAATCAGTTTCATCCTACCATCATCTTAACATTCAACTATACCTACACTGAAATCAGCCATTAAAATGTATCGACCATTGAGGACTCTCAGATTCTAATATTTTGATAAAAGTTCAGCAAATTCAAAACATTTTATTAATAGTCATGGGGATGATGTTTCAGTCTTTGAAATGTCAGGTATAGAGAAGGTCAAAATTCCATCCAGAGGCGGTAATATTAAGAGAAAGCTGATAAGCCGGGAAACATGGTGGATCTACCAACTGAATACCAAGGTCCCGCATGGTATCAATATAAGGCAGGATCTAATCTACCATTATGAATAAAGAAATATCTATTTGATGTAATATATTATTCTAGATTGTAAGGGGTTAATCCCCTGTCAGGGCTCTCTGCACAGCTGTCCCTATCAGGTAGCAGGATCTGGTGGGTGGGATTGAACTGTGAACAAGCTTAAAATGTTCAGTCTGCCATTACATCCTTGTCAATGATTAAGACGCACTGTATTGCGTTGAAACGCGTTTGTTTTTAATGTCTGGACTATGACATAATTGTTTTATACTATTGGAATATGGAATAAAAAGCAAATGGATTTTATGGATTCTATGGACTCACAGCGCTGGACTTATTCTTACTACATACTGAAAACTTGCTGCACAGCAGGATCCAGGAGGTGATGAGTAGACACTAAACCTTTTTGTATACTCCGTTATATAGTACACAATGTGTGCTGAAAATTTAGATCTAAAAAGAGCTATTGGTCTAATATGGAGGTTCTGCAACGCTACTCTGCCTTCTTTCTCCCTGCTCCAAAAACTCATGCACACTATTCTCTACTAGTAGAGACTTGTCTTAAAAGAGCTGTTATGTTACATTTAGGAGGCAGAAACACTCTCCCTACATGCTGCTCTCTCTGTCCCTACACTATTTTCAGCTAGTAGAGACTCGATGTAGCTCTCAAAAGAGCTGTTATGTTATATTTAGGAGGCAGAAACATTTATCCTACATGCTGCTTTCTCTGTTCCTATGCTCACACCACGCTGTTTCCGAATGCGATATACTCAAACTCATTAGTTTCTTGTCCTGCAAGTTGAGAAGTGCCCCACCCCTTCTCACTGAGCCTGAACACATAAATTGCTGTTTCTACCTTGTGTGCCCATAATGAATCTGGCCCTGCTGCATCCTGCATCTATGAGGTATGGTCGCACTAGATCAGGTTTTAAATACGTTAGTCTAGGACCGTTCTGATAGGGGTCACCGTTGAGTGGTAGAACAGCTTCCGTACCTTTTTTGCAAAAAACGTACTAACTAAGAACCCTGCTGTTGACACTATTTTGCACTTGCTTTTTACTTTTATAGCAGGGATATATATTTTTTGGACGTTTTTGCACTGTCTTTTTTGTGATATACACTATTCTCTACTAGTAGAGACTTGTCTTAAAAGAGCTGTTATGTTACATTTAGGAGGCAGAAACACTCTCCCTACATGCTGCTCTCTCTGTCCCTACACTATTTTCAGCTAGTAGAGACTCGATGTAGCTCTCAAAAGAGCTGTTATGTTATATTTAGGAGGCAGAAACATTTATCCTACATGCTGCTTTCTCTGTTCCTATGCTCACACCACGCTGTTTCCGGATGCGATATACTCAAGATGGTGGCGGCAGGGGTTTATATAGACCCTATAATGCTGGGTGGTCAGCCAATCACTGTAATACCACAACCAACATGGCTACGGCATTACTGATTGGCAAGCAAGCTCAGCATGTTTAGTGGCTAAATATCAGGGGCCATCTTGGGCGGGACACTTGAATCTCGCGAGGCAAACACACAAGTACTCGGCAAGTACCGAGTAGCCTGAATACCGCAATACCCGTGCGAGTGCTGAATAGTGACGAGCAAATTCGTTCATCACTAGTGGAGAAGTCTTCTTTTGTCTGGCATAACCATCTAGCTTAGAAGTGTTTCCCCACTGCACCACATGTTTCCTGTCTCTGCCACATATGTCTTATAAGGTGGCAACAGGAACAATGTGACCAGATCTACTGTGAGCTTTTTGGAGCGTTCAATGATACGCTGAGGCTCTTCCTCCTGATTGACAGACTGGAAGGATCTGGAGAGTTCATCCACCTTCATATTTTTCTAAGCCAGCCCAAAATGAAGGACGAAATCAAAGCGAGTGAAGAGCAATGACCACCAAGCATGGAGTGGATTTGGCTTCTGGGCTGACTGTAGGTAGGTCAAGTTTTTGTAGTCAGTGTAGATGATGACTGGATGTACTACTCTCCAGTAGATATCGCAGCTCCCTCCAGTAGATATCACCACTCTTCCAGAGCCAGCTTGATGAGCAACCATTCACAGTCACCAATAGAGTAGCTGTGCTCCAAAGGAGTCAAGGTCCTAGAAAAGAAGCCGCATGTTACTGTCTTTCCAGTTGCAAACTTCTGCGTGTGAACCGCACTGGCCCCGGAAGACAAAGCACCCACCTCCAGAAAAATCTCCTGTCTATGCAGTGCTGGAGCTGACAAGAAGGCCTTCAGGATGAACTGCCAATAATAATTAGTGAAAGCGAGGAACCACTGGATAGCTTTTAACCTGTCAGGCCAGGGCTACTTCAGCACTGTTGGTACCTTGTCAGGATACATCCTCAAGCCGGAGTCCAAGATTATGTAACCTAGGAAAGGCAGGGAAGAGGCACTTTTCAAATTTTGTGTAGATTGAGGAGATTGTTCCTCAGCCTCTGTACTATCAGACGAACATTCTTCCTGTGAGTAGGCAGATCTGGAGGGAACACCAGAATATCGTCTATGTAAACCACCACACGAGTAGAACAGTTCACAGAATATATCATTGACAAATTCCTGGTAGAACACTGGAACATTGCCGAGTCCAGAAGTCCTTATCCAATACTCATAGTGGCAATCACAGATGTTCAAGGCCATCTGCCATTTATCACCCGACAGTATTTGGATAAGATTGAATGCACCACGGAGGGAAACCTTGGAGGTGCTCAAATAATTCTGGAATAAGCGGCAGCAGGTGTTTATTTTTTACCATGATCTGGTTTAGACCCTATAATAAATATGTGGCCAAAAAGATCTGTCCTTTTTCTTTTTTTAATCAGATAAATTTTTATTGAACAAATAAACAGACATACATGAAAATGTCCAGTAGATACATTTTGTCATTAAATCTCTGAAACCCCTTTCCCCCCCCCTCCCTCCCCCCTCCCCCTTCCCAGACAGCAATCACCAGTAACAAATCATATCAGCAATTTTTAAAGTATATCACAATACAGTCTTCCTCCCTCCATTCCTTCTTTCCTCCATACACCCCCGATTTACCTTTATATATTCATTTCTTCCTATGTACCATATTCTAGCCATGGAGACCAAATCTTAGTGTATACATTGTCCCTCCCACGTCTACGATATATGTTACTCTCCATCTTGGAGACATAGCTTGCCTGTGCCAGAAACTCTCTCCTGGACGGAGGCTCCTCCCTGATCCAGAATCTGGCTATTAATTTTCTTGCTATGAATAACAGTCTTGCAATGGCTATTTTTGAGTTGGAATCCACACAGATCTCGTCCACGTACCCCAATAGGCACACCACTGGTTCCCTTGGTATAGCACATTTATATGCCCCTTCTATCCTGTTGATGATCAATAACCAGTATGTTGATAGTCTCGAGCATGTCCACATCATATGATATATCCCAGCCCCTTCCATTTTACATCTAGGACACTCCGATGTGGGTCTCAAATTCACCCCAAACAGAAAGGCAGGGGACCGGTAGACTCTATATATCAGATACAGCTGGGACAATCTGCCCGGTTCATTGAGGGATAAACTCGGGACCCATTCCAGAATCGAGGACCACTTGTCCTCATCTATAACTCCCACTTCCGCCTCCCATTTTGTTTTTGCCCGTGTTGGATATTGAAGCGAATATGTGTGTAACAAGTCGCCGTACATCGTGGAAATCACTCCTCTCGTCGGTCCATCGCCACACACATAATCCAACACTATGTCTTTTTGTATAGAGATTAGAGATCTCCCCAGCCCTTCTTTGTGTCTGGAAGGCATGGTGCATCTGCATGTATTGGTACATCCCCGACTCTCTCAGTCCAAATTCACCTCTCATTTGTGTGAATGATTTTAAGCTATTTCCAGCCATTATCTGGTACACATACCCAATGCCCTTATTTTGCCACTCATGTAAACATCCCATCCGTCGTATCTCCTGTAGGTTATGATTGTTCCACAGTGGGGAGTACTTGGTGAGCTGTGTTATGCCCCTCGCCTGTTTCAGTTTCTCCCACAACTTATGATATAAAAGCAGAGTGGGATTTAGTTTCCCCGCCAAGTACATGGTACCATCCTCTAAGCATTGTACCAGCGGGCACTTCTCCATTACCTTTTCTAGTACTCTTTGGACCACTGGGCCCTTTGCTCGCTGCGCCCATCCCCTCACATGTTGTCCCTGAGCCGCCAAAAAGTAGAGGTATGGATTCGGCAATGCCAGACCTCCCTCATCTTTAGGTTTTTGCATGATCTCCAGCCTCAAACGTGCCTGTTTTTTCCTCCAGATTAGGCTCCTAAAAATGGTATTTATCTGTTTGAATCTCTTCTGTGGGACCCAGACGGGAGCATTGTGCAATATATATAACAATTTAGGCATCAAAACCATTTTAATTAGATTTATCCTGCCCACCACAGATAAGCATAGTTTGCTCCAAGCTCCCACCTTTGCCCTGAGAAGGTCCAATACAGGGGACAGATTAATAGTAAGGTAGTTCGTAATTGGGGCTGAGACCCATACTCCCAAATATTTAAATTTATCCACAATACGTAATCCCCCCGCTTCCACAGCACTAGGCAGCCTTTCGTCTAAAGCTAACAGCGTAGACTTGGTCCAGTTAATACGCAAGCCGGATACGTCTCCAAATCTCTCAAATAATCTCATGGCGCTACCCAAGGATTCTCCCGGTTCCTCCAAAAACAGCAAGATGTCATCTGCGTACAGAGCCACTTTCTCCTCCAGATTCCCATACCTGAACCCTACCACCTCCTGTGCATCTCGTATCACAGCCGCCAATGGTTCCACCGCTATGGCAAACAGGGGGGGATAATGGACACCCTTGCCTCGTGCCCCTACATAAGTCTATGCATTGTGACAGTATCCCATTTACTCTTACCCTGGCCACTGGTTGAGAGTACAGCAACCTCACCCATGAGAGAAATTGTGGGCCAATGCCCATCTTTTCCATGACCGCCCACAAGTATCCCCACTCCACACTATCAAATGCCTTGCGGGCGTCCAAGGATGCTATCACTCTCCGGCCGGCATTGTCAACCGGCAGCTGCATATTTAAATAGAGTCTCCTTATATTAATTGCCGTCGACCTACTCGGCATAAAGCCTGATTGGTCCGGATGGATCAAATTATTGACAACCCCAGACAGCCGGTTAGACAACACCTTTGCCAGGAGTTTGACATCTGATGTCAAAAGTGAGATTGGTCTATAGGAGTCTGGATGTTTCAGGTCCTTATCCTCCTTTGGTATCACTATGATAATCGCCTCTCTCATGGAAGCGGGCAGCACCCCCCCCTCTCTCGATCTTTCCAATACTTCTCTAAGTTTAGGCAGCAGCTCCTCCTGTATATTTCAATCGGAAGCCCATCCCCTCCTGGAGCCCTGTCGTTAGTCATTGAAGCCAGCGCTACACTCAACTCCTCAACTGTCAGTGGTCCCTCCAGCCCCTCCCTTTCCATTGTCGACAATCTAGGTAGTTTAACCCCTTGCAAGTACGATACCACATTCTCGTCAGTGTCGTCCGATCCAGAGGAGTATAGACCCCTATAGAAGTCCGTGAAGACTGATCCTATCTCCACACTATCCACAGTCAGGTCACCATCCATCTTTTGAATGGAGTATATGAATGAGGTCCTCCTCTGGGCCGCCGCCACCACCGACAACATATGGCCCACCCTTTCCCCCTCCTCATAAAAGGTGGACTTCTGAAATTCTCTCCTTTTCTGTGTCTTTTCCAGTAGATATTGATTTACCCTCTCTTGTGCCTCCTTCAGCCTGTCTCCAGCCTCCCTTGTGCCAGCTCTAATCACCTCTGCCTCCGCCGCACTCAAGGTCTCTACCACTGCCTTTTCTTTCCGTCTTGATTCTGTTTTGCAGCGACTAATTTCTCTAATGAGAAGTCCCCTTAGGTATGCCTTCCCAGTGTCCCATACTATCTGTGGCTCTGCACTCCCCTCATTTAAATCAAAATATTCAGCAACCTCTGTGGACAACTTGTTCATATCCAACGAACGCAGCCACGCCGGGTGAAGTCTCCAACCCCCCTGTCTCCTTATGCCAGACTCCGCCCGTTGGATACACACACAAATGGGTTTATGGTCTGATATTATCCTTGGCAGGTATTCCACCCTTGCCACTATCGCCTCCATTTGTTCGTTACCCAGTGCCATATCTATACGGGATAAGGTATTGTGAGTTGACGAATAACACGAGAAGCACTGCGTTTCTTCGTTTCTCACTCTCCATAAGTCTCTCAACCCCAGCTCCCTAACGTATGTACCGAATGGTGTTATGTGACTCTGTGTTCTTTCTGGGTTAGACTTGTGTTTGTCCCAAAAATCGTCTTGGACATTATTAAAGTCTCCTATTAAGAGGATCGGAATGTTCCCAAGTCGTCCCACCCATTCCATCACTTCTCTAATTTTTTTACTTGAGTACGGCGGAGGTATATACATAGCTACAACAGCCATAAATATCCCCCATAGTCTGCACACCAAGATGACATATTGTCCCTCCGTGTCCGTGCGGTGATCTACGTGTTCATACTTTGTTGTCATAGGAATCAGTACCGACACTCCCCTGGAGTATGTGGAGTATGTGGCATGATACGCTTCTGCAATCCACCGCCCTTGTAAAGCCCCCTGTGTATCTTTTACCAGATGTGTCTCCATTAGGCAGATCAACGCCGGCTTCTGGTCTTTTAAATGTTGTAAAATGGTATTCCGTCTGGTCACATCGGAGAGGCCTCTTACATTCCAGCTTAATATCCTAATATATTCTCCCATATTCACTGTTATGATCGTTTGTGTACAATATGTCCCAGGCCATGTGCTGTCTTTCCCTCCCCCCTTTCCCTAAAGTATTCTGCCCCCCCTCCCCCCTTCCCCTTCCCCCCTGACTCCTCCCCTCCCTTCCTATACCATCTCGTCTCTCACCGAGAGTGGGTCTCCAATACCCAGCGCCCAATCTGCTCGGCATCTTAAAACTTATGATTACAATCCTCCTTCCTCCTCCCGCCTTAAAGAAAATCGTTATGCAACTTATCATACATATGATATACACTACAAATTTACAATAGGATATACACCGCTCCTCCCAACACTATCCGGACTCACTCCCATATTTGTAATACTACGGAAGTTGTCCGGATACACCCTCAGCCCCCCCACCCCTATCCTTAGAATCAACAAAAATAAACAGCCCGTAACGGGTCAAACATGTCCCCCTTTTCTCTGAGGGCTATAAAGTATATTCTCTTGGGTATAAGACCCATTTGGTCCCCTACCCCGGCACAGACCGACCAATTCCCGTGGCACACTTGGGAATACCACCGCTTAAGTTTAGTCTCGTCCACTGCCACAGTTCAGCCGTCTGTCACTTTAAGCTTTTTAGCATTTGCATCTAGCCAATGGGCAGCCTCCTCTGGTGTCGTAAAAAACTGAACTTTGTCCAGAGCAATCACTCTCAGCCTTGCTGGGAAAAACATTGAGTACTGTATCCCCATGTCACGCATGCGTCTCTTAACTCCCTTGAATTGCATCCTTTGCTTCTGTACCGTTGGGGAGTAGTCTGGGTACATTTCAATTTGCTGTCCATTAATTGTCAGATCCTCTGCATCTCTTGCTTTCCTCAGGATAATGTCCCGGTCTCGGTAATTTAGGATCCTGGCCAGCACAGTGCGGGGTTCCGCCCCTGGTGGTCTTGGTTGTGTGGGGACCCTGTGGGCTCTCTCAACTGCAAACACTTTAGTCAGGACATGTTCCCCAATCTTTGCTTTCAGCCAGGTTTCCACAAATCCAGTGGGGTCTCTCCCCTCTGCTTTTTCCGGTATGCCCACTATACGGATATTGTTCCTTCGTGACCTGTTCTCCAGGTCGTCATTCTTTGCAATCACCTCTGCTAGCTGCTGGCTGTGCCTTTTCTCAGCTTTTTGCATGATTGTAATAGTGTCCTCTGCTGTTCCCACTCTTTCCTCCACTGCAGCCATGCGCTTATCAGCTTTTTTAAGGGTTATATTTATGTTGGTGATCTCCCCCTGCAATCTGTGAACTTGTTCAGCCACAGTGGTCAGTGTCTTTTTGCAGGAGGACACTAGGCAAAACACATCCCTCAGTGTGGGTTCTCCCTCCAACACAGGCTCTCCTGGGCTCCCTTCAGCTTCCCCCACAGCCGGGTCTGCCTTATCTGTAGTGCCAGCTTCTCCCTCTGATTGGGAATCCTCTTCCTCTACTGTTGGGCCACTCGCACCCTCTCCTCCAGCACCCACCTTTACTCCTTCTGATTTCCTGGAGAAACGCTCCAGTTTTGCTGCAGCCGCCATCCTATGTCTGCAGGCGGCGTTCTCTTTCTCTGCAGCCTCCCGCGCTGCGGCGCCATCTTGGGAGCCTCCACCTCCAGCAGTTCCCACATCTTGCTGCCTCCGCCTCGTCATTGCGGCCTCGTGCGGGCTCCAAAATACCGGCGATCGGGTCCTGGCTGTCTCCCCCGTCACACTCGGCGGTATGGGGCTTCAGGTGGCGGGATTCGCGGCGGTACAGTGATTCGATCGGCGGGAGATCTCCACACTGCGTCCGCTCACATTGCCCGCTAGGCCACGCCCCGCCGTCCTTTTTCTTTACAAAGTACCCGGCTCCAGCTGGTGAAGAGGACATCTGGATGAATCTCAATGCCAGGTTCTCCTTAATTTATTCAGACATGGCCTGGGTATAAGTCTGAGACAGAGGGTATATACAGCATCAGCGGGAAGTAGAACCCAAAAGGAGGTTGATTGGCCAGTCATATGGCCTACGTGGCAGTGGAGTCTCAGCCTCCTTCTAATCAAAGACATCTGCATAGGACCAGTAAGGCTACATTCACACACATTTTTGATCCATTTTTTTGAGGACCAGCTTTCCTGCTGCAAAAATGGATCAGCTTTTCCAAAAAATGGATCACCTACTCACACTGTGCATTGTTGATCCGTTTTTGCTGCGTTTTTTAGGTGCTGCATTTTTTCCATTTACAATGGTTCTCTACGGGAAAAGCGCAGTAGAAAAATGCCCAACATACTGTCATGCTCATTCTTTGTGAAGATCCATTTTTGAGGCCAAAAACGGATCCTCACAGAACTTGTCTGAATGACAAATCTGGAAACCCATTGCTTTGCTGGCATGGTCTGGGGCACTGCAAGTCACTGCAAAAAACAGATCCTCAAAAAACGTGTGTGAATGTAGCCTAAGCGGACAGCAGGCCCAGAAGTTTGTAAGGCATTGCTGGAGGGTGGTGGGGCCATTAGATGAGAGACATATGTAAAGACAGGATTGCACCAATGTGAGTACCTCTCCTGACCTCTGATCCAAGACCTGCTCATGCATTTGGAGCCATGGTAGACCCAGCAGCAGGGGATGAGACAGACTCTGAGTGCAGCATGCCCACTTGCTCGGTGATGGGCAACTGGATGGGTTCAGACAGGGGATTACCATAAACAGACAAAACAGTGATTGGCAACTAAAGTCACTAGATAGTGACCTGGTACAGATTCACTATGACCTGTTGCACAAAGTTCCCAGAGGAACCAGAGTCCAGGAAGGCCAACTCTGAGAATCGAACGGAACCACAAGAAATGGACACAGAGAGTTAGAAATGAAGATGAATTGCTCCTACCTGGGGTGGCCTCTGCGATTGCTCCTAGGCTAGGTAGTTTCCCGACTTCATCGTACAGTCTCGTTTCTGGTGTTTCGGATCACCGCAGTAGAAGCACCCTCCTTTGGTCCATCAGACCTCCCAATGAGCCAGGAAGGAGCCAGGCGCATCAGCCTCATTCCATGGTTTACCTTTCTGGAGTGCTCTTGGAACCTGAGATCAATGCAAGTACCAAAAATACCAGGTCATCTAGGGGGACAGGAAAATCTCAACCGGCCAGTTCTTCCTTAATTCTTCCTAACAGATCCTCCCAGAAAGCCACTAGCACATCATTGCTCCAGCTTAGTTTGGAAGACAGGTTGCAGAAATGGACAGCATACTGGCCTATGGTGAGGTTTCCCTGGCAAATCTTCAGGAGAGATGATGCTGAAGAGGTAGTCCGGCCAGGCTTGTCAAACATCTTGAAGGTCTCCAGGAGAGTAGGCAGGTGGAAGACCACCAGATCACTTCACTCCTAGGTTGGGTTAACTCAGGCTAGGGCCTCTCCTGATAGATGGACCTGAGCACTGGACCATGGAGCTGGAATCACAATGGGAACCAGAGGAGCAGGCGGATTAGTACTCTTCAAAGTATACTAACGGGATTCCACCTATTGCATAAACTCCAATATGCTGGTTTGTGTCTCCCATTGGCAGGTAAATTCTTGCTGTAGGTACGCAAGTTGTGTAGGACTTGATGAGACGGCTGCCTGCAGAGCATTTAAGTGGGAGTCCATCGACCTCATAGAGGTTATTATTTGGGTCTGATTCTCCCATTGATTACCAAGCTCTTGCTGTATTTCTGCCAGTGGGGAGGGTCTAGGAGCCAGCGGGATCCATGGCATGAGCAAACTGTAACACTCAAGGGGTGAGTATCCAGCTGTGGACCTACTGGGACACGGCACCAATTGCCACATGGAGTACTAAGCTGAATGACCACCGAGTGTTTGCTAGAGCCCCAGATGGTGATGATAGGTTTTGCTGGTTGGTAGCAATCAGGTGCAGCCCCATGGGCTGTTGATGCTGATTCGCCCCAGTGGAGGGCCATAGGGTACTGAACTTACCCACCCTAGTTGCCGCAGATGAGAATACTACCCCCAGATGTGGGTGCAGTACCCCTTAGTGGCGGCCAGACTGCTTGGGTGCCACACTCCCCATTGGCAAAGATTAGCATGTCCTCGTGCTTAGACACGGGTTAGTGAAGTGCAAGTGGAACTCGTATTTTTGTAAAACATACAACAACAATAGTAGTAATGAACAGAGTCTAAAAATGAAAAATTACAAAAACCAAGAAAAGTGTGCATAGTCTTAAAAGGGAAAAATTGCAAAAATTGAGAAAAGTTTGAAAACTTAGCCCTTCCACCGTTGGCTGGTGAAGAGTTATTGAAGAAATTGTCTTTACCACAACCTGTGGTCCTGTGGTTTAGGGGTCCATTTTTAATTAAAAGTTCAAGAATATGCAAGACTTCATACAGGAAGTCCTGTAGGCACGGTACGCTTGGTGGTTGCACATTATTACTTAGTTGCATAGAAAACAAAACACATTTACCTTTTAAACTGCTTAATTATTCATTTAACGCATATTTCTCCTGACCAACGGTTTAGCTAGGCGTAAAAATTCACACCTATAATAAATAAATTATAACTACTCACACGCAACTTAACTGAGTTAACTTCTGTCTATGTACATTAAAGCATTCTGCAGACCTGCTTACTGCCGGTGGTCCTCAAGAATCTCCTGGAACGGCTCCACCTCAGAACTGAGTCGTCTCTCCCTATTTCTCTGATTCCACCCGACAAGTGAGTTCACTTGAGATCTGGTAAGCAGCCGCTCCATCTCGGCGATCTCTGGTGTCATCAGGAAATCGGGGGTCCACACCACGTAGGATCATAGCGGCTGACGTTCTTGCCACCGGTGTTGCGGATTCCCACCTCCAACCTCCAGGATGGGGCACCCAGTGATCCCATCAACTCTGTGTTGTGTCCATCTTAAGTTTAAAGGTCACTGACCTCAATGGTTCCTGGGTCCTCTCCAGGCTACCGGGGGTGTCCATCTCCTCGACCCCACATGCCGGAGTCCTCCAGGTGCCCACACACCGTGACACTGTACAGTTCTCTGCTTTCAAGAGCCCTTCACCCCTCGGGGGCACCTGGTCTTGGTCCTCCTCTGTGCCGCTAGGGGAGTCCTCCACTGCTACCCCACGCTCCGGGTTGCCTTGGCCTTGCTCCGCCATCTTGGACACCACGCGGACACTGGAGTTCAAACCACACCGCTTCCAGTTCGCACCAGAGTCTAGATCTGCCCCCTCCTTTCGTTCACGTGCCTCTGCTCCCTGGCCATCGGTCACACCCCGAGGTAGAGTGACACAGTCTTTTAGTCCGCCCTCCTGACTCTTGAAGGGCGAAGGGGGCGTAGGCCGTCTTTTGCGCTGTGTGCTGGCTTGACCCACGATGGTGGACTGTGGCACGACTCCAGCCAGCACATTCTCTTAGTCTCTTGTGGCCACACAGTCTCTTGTTGTAGTCCAGAAGGCGCACAGGACCCGGCGACACCGGGTCAGTACATCCTGTTTGTGACACCAAGTTTGACTCGCCCTAGTGGGGGGCTGTGAGGTACTCGGAGCTGGGCCTCTCTCGACGTCCTCGAGCATCTTGGGGGCTGGGCTATCACGGTGGCATGACCTGGTCCGTGGCCACCCAGGATGGGCGTTCAATAAAAAGGGGAAAAGAGTTTTCGGATTAAAGGGATTTGTGAGGGTGGTTGTCGTGACACCACCTGTGGTCTGGGGATGATGGGATGGCAGCAGTGATGGTATCACTCACCACGGGTGGGGCGGGTCCCCAGGGCATCTGGAGTAAGGGGGGTGTCGGGGTGCTGACGTGCCAGCGGGCCTGAGATGGCTGCGGGGCAGGATCAGGGCTTGTAGTAGGCAGGCTCCTGCTGCCTGCGTGGCAGTTCACCGTTCCTCAGGTGGGAAAGAAACAGTCTGACACAAGGCTGAGTTCCGAACGCGGTTTACTGAGCTCTCCTCCACATATAACACAAGTTACAGCACAAGTACAGTGGCGTTCTGGGTAGTCCTTAGCAACCGGGATGGCTTATCCAGCACACCCCTTTCATATGCCTTCCCTCACGGGCCTCTCTTCCTCAGCGCTGCCTGTTCTCTTCCTTCCTGCACACACCTCCACACACAGAGCTCCAATTCAGCAGCCATGGGCCTTCGTGGGTTAACCTACTGTATACTCCTGGCCCTAGTACGGTTTCCTTCTCAGCGGATGTGCCAGGAGTTGGCCACAGCTCTTCAAGATCTCGTGGCCACCGGTTCTGTGGTTGAAGCGTGGAGTGTCCTCGCTACCTTCAGAGCCGTGTCTCTAGTTCTCACTCTGCCCCTCTGCTTCACTTTAGATTTGGATGCACAGGTGGATCGCTCACTGCCTGTGCCCCTGGGGCTCCCTCTGTCTCCCCATGGTCTCTGGCCTCGGTACCCAGGCAGAGCCTCATCTCTGCTCAAGGTTCCGGGTCTGTTCTTTCTCTGTCCTCTCCTCAGCTGACTTCCTCTGCAGACTGACTGGCCTCTACTTCCTGTAGTATTTTTCCTTTGCCCTTTCCCTGACCACTTCCTGCTCCCTGTCCACCCACCCCTTTTCGCCCCCCGCCATCCCACGGGATGCCTGAGTCATCCCAGTACCTGAGTTCACCCTCTATCCCTGGGACGGGGTGTGTTGGGTGTGGTTGCGGGTGACTGGACTTACCCACCCTGGTTTCTCCAGATGGGAATACTACCCCCAGATGTGGGTGCAGTACCACTTAGTTGCGACCAGACCGCTGGGGCGCCACAATACCACTATAGCTGACTACAGGGATTGGCTCTTACTAACAGAGTCTATGAGTAAGGAAGTGCAGCTGGATGGCTGATGCTGGCAGGTAGCAGGACTCAGCAGTGCAGGCTGGTATGTGGCACAGCAGGTGCAGGCAGATTCAGACAGGATTTAGGATGAGACATGGGTTAGAGAACAAGGAACACAAGTAAGGGCACATGAACAGGATAAAGCACAGGGATATGGAGGGGACTTGAAAACCAGCAACATTTCTCTAGGATATAGACTGCGTTGCTCAGGCACCTTCCAGATGGGGAAGATGCCTTAAATACTCTGTGCTTCCCAGCCATAGGCTGAGAAGCACTTCTTGGTACGGCGCACTAACCCTTTTGAGAAAATAGGGAGTGTTACACGTGGCCTAAGCGCATACATGGAAGGCCTGCAACATAGACGCTGGGCCTGGGGACTGGAAGGCTGAGTACACTGTCAGTGTCTGTTCTGCGGAGATGCTGCCCCCGCAGTGACACATAGGTAATATGATTAATGTTTATAATAGAATAATTTTAAAGAGCATTAAGTGACGTAAAAAAACATAGCTAAAATCTATGTTGTAAGTTTCAGCTTATCATTTATCCACAAAATGGCTATTCTTCAATGTCTCATTATCATAACATGTAAAGAATTAAGAAACAATATTCCATATACAAGCATAAACTGCAAACATTTATAATTGATGGGTATCACGTTGTGAGATTCATGTGGCAAGGTTAAAAGCGTTGGCACCCTTGAAATTGTTCCAGAAAATTAAGTATTTATCTCAGAAAATTATTATAATTACACATTTTGTTATGCACGTGTTAATTTCCTTTGTGTATATGGGAACAACACAAAATAACAGAAAATAAGGCAAATTGGACATAACTTCATAGTGAACCCCAAAAATGGGCAGGATAAAATTGTTGGCACACTCAACATAATATTTGTCTGCATACCCTTTGAAATAAATAACTACAATAATTTGCTTCCTATAACCATCAACAATCTTCTTAGGCCGGCTTCACACCATGATTTTAGGGATCAGACCAGACAGACGGGTTCAGACCGGACAGCCCCGGATCCGATTTTTGGCCCCATAGTATTCCTATGGGGCCGGATTGCAATGATTTGCCATCCGGTTTTGTCCTGTCCGGAAGGATCAGGCACATTTTGTTTTTTTTTGCCCCAGACACAAAATCGGATCTTGCAGCATTTTTGTGTCCGGGGTAAAAATCGGACCAAATCAGATCTGGTGCGATCCGGCGCCCCCTGACATTGGAGTCTATGGGCGCCGGATACGACATGAAATAGTTCCGGTTCCTGGATGCCAGGTGCTGAAGTTCAGCAGTGGCTGGCGCTGAACTTCAGCACCTGGAGAGCTCCCGGCTGAAATTCCAGCACTGGACAGCGGCAGCAGCTGCACACTGCCGATTACATCAGAAAACAGGAGGTTCTGTTTGCCCAGAGCAATCAGGCTGTGTCCGGTGCACCCTGCAAAACACCGAACACAGCCTGACAGCTCAAAAAACGTGGTGTGAAGCCGGCCTTACACCTCTCAACTAGAATTTTGGACTTTTCTTTTGTAAACTGCTCCTGGTCTCTCATATTTGAAGGTGTCTTCTCCCATTTGAGGTCTCACCACATGTGTTCAATGGGATTTAATCCAGACTTATACTGGCCATTTTAGAATTCTCCACTGCTTTGTTTCCATCCATTTCTGGGGGTTTCTTGAAGCATGTTTGGGGTCAAAGGCCTGCTGGAAGACCCATGACTTTAGACATAAACCCAGCTTTCTAACACTGGGCACTACAATGAATCCTCAAAATCCTTTGGTAATCTTCAGATTTCATGATGCCTTGCTCACAATCAAGGCATCCAGTTCCAGAGGCAGCAAACAAAATCCCAAAATATCTTTGAACTTCCACCATATCTGACTGAAGGTCCTGTGTTCTTTTTTTTTTGTAGGCCTCATTCAGTTTTTGGAAAACAGTAGAATGATGTGCTTTACCTAAAAGCTCTATATTGGTCTCTGTAGACACTTTCCCAAAAGGATTTTGGCTTACATTTATTTTGCTAGACTGCACTCTAGGACTTTTATGCCTCTGTGGGTCCTCCTGGGTCTGCTGCCATAGCGTTTCATTTCATTCAAATGTTGACAGATAGTTTGCGCTGACATTGATGTACTGAGTCTGCAGGAAAGCTTGAATTTCTTGGAACTTGATTAGGACTGTTTATCCGCCATACGGACTATCCCGCATTGCAACCTTTCATCAGTTTTTTTCTGCTGTCGACATTCAGGGAGATTAGGTACAGTGCCATGGGTTGTAAACTTCTTGATTATGTTGCACAACACGGAAAAAGGAACATCCTGATCTACGGAGATGAGCTTGTAACCTTGAGATTGTTGATATTTTTCAACAATTTGGGTTCCCAAGTCCTAAAACAAGTTCTCTTCGTCAATTTCTATCCTCCATGCTTAGTGTGGTACACACAGACACACAATGCAAATATTGAGTCACCTTCTCCCCTTATCTGGATTCAGGTGTGATTTTGATATTCCCACACCTGTTACTATCACAGGTGAGTTTCAAAGACCATCACATACTTTAAACAAAGTTGTTAATCCCCAATTTTGGAAAGGTGCAGTTTGTATGAAAATATGACCAATTTTCCTTTTTTTGTCTGTCGTTTTTGTGTTGTTCCAATACACACTAAGGGCCCCGTTACACGGGGCAATGGGGCTGGAGATGTCGGCAGCGAATGGCGGGAGCGCGCACGCTCTTGCCGCCCCCGCCAGCGTCGCCGTCCCCCGTTTAGACGGGGCGACACCTCCAGCCCCGCACCGGCGATCTGTCAGGCGGCATCGCCGCCGGGGTGTCTGGAAACCCCAGCGGCGATGCAGGACAATGGGAGCCTATGGCTCCCATCGCCTGACAGGTCGCCGGCGCCTGGTTACACGGGGCGATGTGTGCACATCGCCCCATGATGGTCGCCTGGTTTCAGAGCACTGCTCTGAAACCAGGCGACCTCCAGGCACCGGCGACATCGCCCCTTCACATGAGGCGACGTAGGGGCGATGACACCGGCGATAGGCCACACCCCCACGTCAGCTCTGTTATGGGCGGTGATGTCACCCCGTGTAATGGGGCCCTAAGGGAATAAACATGAATGAAAGAAATAATTTCAAGAATGCCAACACTTTTGGCCATGACTGTATATTAACACGCATTATGAATAGAGTGGTGGTCTGTTTTTAGCACTTTCCTATATCTGTCTGGTCAATAATCTTCTTTATGCACTTTAGGGCCATTGCACTTTGCACTTTATTTCCCTGGTTTATGTGCTTTTCTGTGTCATGCTTCCATCTTCAAACCAATTTGAGTATTGCTCACTTTTCTGCTTTCTGAAAACACAATTGGCTTCTTTCCTTTGTGAGTTTTATCATGTGCAGTAAGATTTGATTTGTTCATAAAACATTTCCCACATTCTGAACATTTAAATGGTCTCTCCCCTGTGTGAATTCTCTCATGTATAACGAGACTTGCTTTCTGGTTAAAACATATCCCACATTCTGAACATGAAAATGGCTTCTCTCCTGTGTGACTTCTTTGATGTACAGTAAGAGTTGATTTCCTGTTAAAACATTTCCCACACTCAGAACATGGGTATGGCTTCTCCCCTGTGTGAATTATTTCATGCTTAACAAGACTTGATTTGTGGTTGAAACGTATCCCGCATTCTGAACATGAGAAAGGCTTCACCCCTGTGTGACTTCTCAGATGTACAGTAAGACTTGGTTTGTATTTAAAACATTTCCCACATTCTGAACATGAATATGGCTTCTCCCCTATGTGACTTCTGTGATGTGCTGTAAGATCTGACTTCTGGTTAAAACACTTCCCACATTTTGAACATGAAATAGGCTCCTTTCCTCTGCAAGTTTTACGATGATCAACAAGAGTTGATTTTCGAGTGTAACATTTGCCACATTCTGAGCATGAAAATTGCTTTTTTACTGGATGAGATGATAGTTTTCTTTGCTGTGATGAATCAGAAAATAGGACCTTTGGAAAAGGATCAAATGTAAATTTTTTGCTGCATAGAACTGTCTGCGTAGCTCGGCTATTGGCATGCTCTTTATATGTATCTTGTCTGATCCCATGATCATCTGCTTTAAAATCTGATGATTTCTCATGTCCCTCCGTGCTTCCAATATAGTCACCTGTCAAAAAAAAAGGTTTGTTTTTGATATTACTGTAATGTTATGTTCATTTATTATCACGTCTCTGTGTAAATATTGGCATACAAGTTTCAAGGCATGAAGAAAAATTACATTTGTTTATTAAAGAGAATATGCAAGAAGAATTTAGCACTATAAAGTAAATACAAGGCTATAATGGTGATGTGATGCTGATTAAAAGCATGCCTGCAGAGAAGAAATATGAGCTTGGCTTACTGAATAATCTTCCTCTAAAGTTTTCACGATGACGTCGTTGATTCATTGATTGTGCATGGGAAACTCGGATATTTGTGTGGGGAATCTTTTACACAAATACTATTTTCATATAAGATTCCCCAGACAAATATCCAAGTTACCCATTCACTTACATTAGGTTCACTATTCGGGATGAATATCCGAATAGTAAAAGGTATTTGATTAGACTCATCTGAATGTGAACACCGAACTACTCGCTCATCACTAATAATTAACTTACTAGCTGTAGTCACTGGTATTGCCCAGGATAGTAACTAACTGTTCTTAGCCATAACAAAATAGAATGGGTTAACAAAGTGTTGCTTCTCTCTGCTGAGGTACACAGGCTGCAAGTGTAATACAGGGGCTATGTGTGGGCCCCTGCTGTAGTACAGGGGCTATGAGTGGGCACAGCCTATAAGACAGGGGATATGTGTGAGCTTCTGGTGTAATATCGGCGCTATATGTGAGATCCTGGTGTAATAAAGGGGCTATGTATGGGCTCCTGGTATAATATGGGGCCTATGTGAGGGGACAGGCTGTAATACAGGGACTATGTGTGGGCACAGGCTGTACTACAGGGGATATGAGGGGCACAGGCTCCAATATAGGAGCTATGTGAGGCACAGGCTGCAAGTGTAATACAGGGGTTATGTGTGAGCCCATGCTGTAATACAGTGGCTATGTATGGGTTTCTAGTGTAATACAGGGGCTATGTGTGGGCTCCTGGAGTAATACAGAGGCTATGTATTGACTGCTAGTGTAATACAGGGGCTATGTGTGGGCTCCTGGAGTAATACAGAGGCTATGTATTGACTGCTAGTGTAATACAGGGGCTATGTGTGGGCACAGGCTGTAATACAAAGGCTATGTGTGGGCACAGGCTGTAAGTGTAATACAGGGTTATGTGTGGGCTCCTGGTGTAATACAGGGGCTATGTGTGGGCTCCTTGTGAAATACAGGGGCTACGTGGCGCACAGATTCTTATATAGGTGCTATGTGAGGCTTCAAGTGTAACACAGGGGCTATATGTGAGCTCCTGCTCTAATACAGGGGGCCATGCGTGACCCCCTGCATGCATACTGGGGGCTGTGAGTGGCCTTCTGCTGTATACTGGGGGCTCTGTGGGCCTCCTACTGTATACTGGGGAATGTGTGCGATGGTGCGGATTCCTCTAGTGGACACATATACACACTCAGCTTTATACATTAGACGTAGGGCAGAATTAGAGGACATTATTAATTAATGGGGTTAACATAAGGGGAAGTTAATATGATATATGGGCTCCACTTAGGAGAATATCATTACAATATAGGGTCCACGTAAGGGGACATAATTTATGGGGGTCTGAGTTGAGAGACATTATTTCGATATGAAAGCCACTCTAGCGTATTTTTTTTATTTGTGACCTGCTGGTAGCTCCAGTATTTGTTGGAGCGCGCCAGAGGTTACATCTCAATGTACCTTTTTAACAGCCTCATTCTGGCCTTGTGGCTCTTATAGAGTTACAATGAGGCCTTGTGATGTAACTTTTGATTTTAGGCCAGTGAGGAATTACAGGCACTAGATAGTCCTGCTGGATCAGAGCAGTGCTGAACAAGGATGAAAATGGCAGCTTGTGAATATAATACCAGGGGCAGGGAGATTACATTTATAGTGCCACTACAGTGATGAAAAAACAAACAAACCCGGGACCTTTAATGTATGGGGCCGCAAAGTGAAATATTGCTACCATGATGGGGACACAAAGAGGGATGTTACACCTGCATGTGGGCATAATAGATGGACAGTATGAGTGCCACTTAGTGGGAAATTCTACTGCATTTGGGCACAATTGTGGACATAAGCTGCATGCCGTACGACAGAATGCAGAAAACAGAGGGGTGCATCACTACTGTATTGCCATTTTTTTTCGGGGTGGGAAATACTGTTATTGCAGGACAAAAGGGAGATAATGAAGTGTGGAGGGTGCGCTATAAGTAATCCACCATAGATGTTTGTGTGTTGCATTTTGCAGAGATGAGCCCTAGCTGGAAGAAGCCACAGCGGTCTGCTCCGGATGAAAAGGAAAAGATAAAATTAATTTGTTGAATTAAAGACATCACTGGTGAGTATCTGGAGTTTTGTGTACTGTTCATACTTATCCATTCTATTATATGTCTTTCTATCGGTTAATTTTAATGTTAGTACTGTGATTTTCTATTAATAATCAGTACTGTGGTATTCGGTCACAATGTGGTGGTAATATGTGGTCTGGTCATGGTATGGGGGTATTTATCCCAGGAATGTTATTGGAATATTGGTTTTAGTATAGTGGGTTTTGTTCTTTCACAAGATGATGATTATATTCACTACTAGATGGTGGCCCGATTCTAACGCATCGGGTATTCTAGAAAATGTATGTAGTTGACATGCTGTGACTGACAGAACTTGTTCAGTCAACATGAGTGAACTATATATATATATATATATATATATATATATATATACTAGATGGTGGCCCGATTCTAAAGAATCGGGTAGTCTAGAATCCATATATAGTTTATTTAGTAATAGTTAGGGCAGTGCGGTGAAATTAATTGTGTGTATAGAGGTGGCTCAGTGGTTAGCACTGGGCGGTGGCTCAGTGGTTAGTACTGCGTGCGGTGGCTCAGTGGTTAGCAGTGAGTGCGCTGGCTCAGTGGTTAGCAGTGAGTGCGCTGGCTCAGTGGTTAGCAGTGAGTGCGGTGGCGCAGTGGTTAGCAGTGAGTGCGGTGGCGCAGTGGTTAGCAGTGAGTGCGGTGGCGCAGTGGGTAGCAGTGAGTGCGGTGGCGCAGTGGGTAGCAGTGAGTGCGGTGGCTCAGTGGTTAGCAGTGAGTGCAGTGGCTCAGTGGTTAGCAGTGAGTGCAGTGGCTCAGTGGTTAGCAGTGAGTGGGGTGGCTCAGTGGTTAACAGTGAGTGCGGTGAGATTGGTCAGCGCAGCGGCGTGGGCAGAGTGGTCAGCACAGTGCCGTGGGCAGAGTGGTCAGTGCAGCGCTGTGGGCAGAGTGGTCAGTGCAGCGCCGTGGGCAGAGTGGTCAGCGCAGCGCCGTGGGCAGAGTGGTCAGCGCAGCGCCGTGGGCAGAGTGGTAAGCACACACATACACTCCGCTATACTTACCACCGACCCTGCGTCTTCCCCGCCGCCTGGATCCTGAGTCGACATGTCGCCGCCCCCGGACGACTGGATCCAATATGTTGTCCGGGTAGTTTTGCGAGACATCTTGGACGCTATATTGGATCCAGTAGTTTGGGGGCAGCGACATGTCGACTGAGGATCCAGGCAGCGGACGCAGGGCCGGTGGTAAGTATAGCGGACTGTGTGTGTGTGTGTGTATGTGTGTACAAAGTTGAGGGAAGTGTAGACAAAGTGACGGAAGTGCGTACATACACACATATACACACATACTGTACATTGCATATGGAGGGGTGAGGAGAGCGGAGGCTGGAGGGCAGAGGAGGGCGGAGGCTGGAGGGCAGAGGACAGGGAGAGTAGAGCGGAGGCTGGAGGGCAGAGGACAGGGAGAAGCGAGTGGAGGCTGGAGGGCGGAGGAGAGGGAGAGGAGAGCGGAAGGTGGAGGGTAGAGGAGAGGGAGAGGAGAGCGGAAGCTGGAGGGCAGAGGACAGGGAGAGGAGAGCGGAGGCTGGAGGGCAGAGGACAGGGAGAGGAGAGCGGAGGCTGTAGGGCAGAGGAGAGTGGAGGCTGGAGGGCAGAGGACAGGGAGAGGAGAGCGGAGGCTGGAGGGCAGAGAAGAGCGGAGGCTGGAGGGCAGAGGACAGGGAGAGGAGAGTGGAGGCTGGAGGGCAGAGGAGAGCAGAGGCTGGAGGCTGGAGGGCAGAGGAGAGGGAGAGGAGAGCGGAGGCTGGAGGGCGGAGGCTGGAGGGCAAAGGACAGGGAGAGGAGAGCGGAGGCTGGAGGGCAGAGGACAGGGAGAGGAGAGCGGAGGCTGGAGGGCAGAGGAGGCTGGAGGGCAGAGGCCAGGGCAGAGGAGGCTGGAGGGCAGAGGCCAGGGCAGAGGAGGCTGGAGGGCAGAGGCCAGGGCAGAGGAGGCTGGAGGGCAGAGGGCAGGGCAGAGGAGGCTGGAGGGCAGAGGCCAGGGCAGAGGAGGCTGGAGGGCAGAGGCCAGGGCAGAGGAGGCTGGAGGGCAGAGGAGGCTGGAGGGCAGAGGCCAGGGCAGAGGAGGCTGGAGGGCAGAGGCCAGGGCAGAGGAGGCTGGAGGGCAGAGGAGGCTGGAGGGCAGAGGCCAGGGCAGAGGAGGCTGGAGGGCAGAGGCCAGGGCAGAGGAGGCTGGAGGGCAGAGGCCAGGGCAGAGGGCAGGGCAGAGGAGGCTGGAGGGCAGAGGCCAGGGCAGAGGAGGCTACAGGGCAGAGGCCAGGGCAGAGGAGGCTGGAGGGCAGAGGAGGCTGGGGGCAGAGGCCAGGGCAGAGGAGGCTGGAGGGCAGAGGCCAGGGCAGAGGAGGCTGGAGGGCAGAGGAGGCTGGAGGGCAGAGGAGGCTGGAGGGCAGAGGCCAGGGCAGAGGAGGCTGGAGGGCAGAGGCCAGGGCAGAGGAGGCTGGAGGGCAGAGGCCAGGGCAGAGGAGGCTGGAGGGCAGAGGCCAGGGCAGAGGAGGCTGGATGGCAGAGGGCAGAGGAGGCTGGAGGGCAGAAGGCAGAGGAGGCTGGAGGGCAGAGGGCAGAGGAGGCAGGGCAGAGGAGGCTGGAGGGCAGAGGCCAGGGCAGAGGAGGCTGGTTGGCAGAGGCCAGGGCAGAGTGGAGGGCAGAGGAGGCTGGAGGGCAGAGGCCAGGGCAGAGGAGGCTGGAGGGCAGAGGCCAGGGCAGAGGGGAGGGCAGAGGAGGCTGGAGGGCAGAGGCCAGGGCAGAGGAGGCTGGAGGGCAGAGGCCAGGGCAGAGGAGGCTGGAGGGCAGAGGGCAGAGGAGGCTGGAGGGCAGAGGGCAGGGCAGAGGAGGCTGGAGGGCAGAGGCCAGGGCAGAGGAGGCTGGTTGGCAGAGGCCAGGGCAGAGTGGAGGGCAGAGGAGGCTGTAGGGCAGAGGCCAGGGCAGAGGAGGCTGGAGGGCAGAGGAGGCTGGAGGGCAGAGGCCAGGGCAGAGGAGGCTGGAGGGCAGAGGCTGCTGGAGCCGGCAGGGCAGACTCACCGCGGGCCGGCCATCAGGTTTACTCTTTACTGTAGCAGGAGAGGAGGGGCGGGCAGAGCTGCAGGAGAGGAAGTCCCGCCCTCCCTCCTCTCCAGGCACGGGCAGGAAGCGCGGGTACCCCCAGGGTGTGTGTGGCCCTCCGAGGTGGCGGGCAATGGGCCCCCCTGCCCCCCCCGGTATGTAGCTACTGGCTGGAGGGCAGAGGGTGGAGGGGAGTGGCTGTGGGCACATGGAACTTCCGAGGTCGGAACGTTCCGTGTGCCGGTGCCTGTAGCAGGGGGGCAGCCCGGCTACAGTGCACTGGATGAGCCTGGGCGAAGACCATCACGGAAGTGGGCGTGGCCTTCTCCGGATGTGGCCTTCGGGTTTTATATATAAGATGTAATATATATAAAAAAAAAAGAGAAAAAAGAGAAAAAAAAAACATGACATGCTGTGACTGACAGAACTTGTTCAGTCAACATGAGTGAACTACATATATATATTTATATATATATATATATATATATATATATATATATATATATATATATATATATACACATAACAGTGGTAGCATATTGTGGTACATTAAATTACATATATAGCAACGCTATGGTATATGGCGGTACATTACAGTCTTAGTAGGGAAGGGAAGGGAAAGGGGATATTGCTCACCACGGCTTCCAGAGGCTGTTAGTGCTCGAAGTAATGGCTGGTTCCCATTCACTTCAACAAATATTGAAGGAACTCCTGATTGGCTGAACGTGGCGACCAATCAGAATAGCGGAGCGCGCTATGCCGCCATATTTCAAA
Organism: Allobates femoralis; assembly: GCA_033576535.1. NCBI lineage: Eukaryota > Metazoa > Chordata > Amphibia > Anura > Aromobatidae > Allobates > Allobates femoralis. The sequence goes on from JARQOC010000006.1 coordinate 461,987,388, forward strand.
TACACTGTATTCAGTGTATTTGAAATATGGCGGCATAGCGCGCACCGCTATTTTGATTGGTCGCCACGCTGAACGCGGCGACCAATCAGAATAGCGGCGCGCTCTATGGCGCCATATTTCAAATACACTGTACTCAGCGACGACCAATCAGAAGAGTACTGCGGCTTGGTGCGCGGTTTGAATGCTGCGAAGTGCACCACCGCTGCGAGCCGGTCATCTCCCGGCTAGCTCGCCGCTGACCAGAGCTCAGCCGCGGCACAGAGATCAGCAGCTCGCCAGCCGGGAAATGACCGGCTGACGCCGCCGAAGGCGGCGGCCAATGAGCTCCCTCTGTGTGGCGCGCGATTTCGGTTACAGACAGACTCAAAAAACCCTTATGGCCCCTTTACACGCAGCTACAGGTAACAGGTTTTCCACAGGTAACTTACTGGTTGCAGTGAAATTATGGAGACATGGTTGTGTCTTGTTGCTGTGTACAAATGGAACTATGTCTCCATGATTTCACTGCAGCCAGTAAGTTACCTGCGGAAAACCTGTTACCTGTAGCTGCTTGTAAAGGGGCCATTAGACAATTATTCCCTGCCTCTCCCTGTCTCTCCCTGCTGCTGCCTCCTCCATCTTCTTCCCTCTGCTGTACTATGCTGTCTCCCCGCTATTCTATGCTGTCTCCCCGCTATTCTATTCTGTCCCCCCACTTCTCTATCCTGATCTAATCCCTATCCTGTCCCCTCTTGTCTTCCCTGTGTGTAAAAAAAAAAAAAAAAACTCCTCCCGGAGTATATATCACCTGTCACCAGCTCCCACGCTACAGCACCATCAGGACTGAAGAGCCTGTGATGATGTCAGAGAGCCGGTCAGCTGACGGGTCATGTGACCAGCTCTGTGACATCATTACTGGTCCTTCAGCCCCGATGGTGTTGCATTGTGGGAGCCGCTGACAGGTGATGTATACTCCGGGAGGAGTTTTTTTTTTTCTTCTAACAAACAGGGAAGAGAACAGGGGACAGGATAGGGATTAGATCAGGATAGAGGAGCGGGGGCACAGAATAGAATAGTGGGGACACAGCATAGAATAGTGGGGAGACAGCATAGAATAGCGGGGGAAAGAAGATGGAGGAGGCAGGAGTAGGGAAAGACAGGGGACCGCAGGATCCATACGGATCCTGCATAGAATCAGATCGGATGGCTATTTGCCAACCGATTGCAGGGATCCGTGTGGATCAGTGCCTGTCCGTGGAATCCTCCTTCAAAGTCGGATCCCACGGACTGGCACTAAATCGTTATGTGAAAGCAGCCTAATACGTTTGCTGGCTTAGCTCCGCCCACTATGGTCACATGATCGTTACATCACACAGGTCCTTTAGCTATCCAAGTTAAAAGTGAGTTAACTATTATCCTGCCAGACAGTCCTCCTCCTCCAAGGTGGGGACTGAAATGTAAGTGTATAAATGCTTTTTTTTCACCTATAACATTACACTATGAGCTCAGACAGGGATGATTAGACTGGTATTATGAAGCTGCAGCTACAGACAGTGATAGCTGGGGGGACATAAACCACCTGACAGGTTCCCTTTAATAATTATGTCACTGGGAAATTTCCTATTAATTGTGGTGTGATCTTTTTTACATTATACCGTATATACTCGTGTATAAGCCGACCCGTGTATAAGCCGACCCCCCTACTTTTGCCCCCAAAACCTGGGAAAATCTATTGACTCGTGTATAAGCCGAGGGTGGACCCCAGCACAGGTATACAGACCCCAGCAGTGTGGTATACAGCAGCCTCCCCAGTGGTATATACAGGCCCCAGCAGTGTTACAGCAGCAGCCCCAGTGGTATATACAGCAGCAGCCCCAGTGGTAGTATACAGCAGCCCCAGAGGTATATACAGCAGCCCCAGTGGTAGTATACAGCAGCAGCCCCAGTGGTAGTATACACGCAGCCCCAGTAGTATATACAGCCCCAGTGGTAGTATACACGCAGCCCCAGTAGTATATACAGCCCCAGTGGTAGTATACACGCAGCCCCAGTAGTATATACAGCCCCAGTGGTAGTATACACCCCAGTGGTAGTATACAGCAGCCCCAGTGGTATATTCAGCCCCAGTGGTAGTATACAGCAGCCCCAGTGGTATATACAGCCCCAGTGGTAGCATACAGCCGCAGTGGTAGTATACAGCAGCCCCAGTGGTAGTATACACGCAGCCCCAGTAGTATATACAGCCCCAGTGGTAGTATACACGCAGCCCCAGTAGTATATACAGCCCCAGTGGTAGTATACAGCAGCCCCAGTGGTATATTCAGCCCCAGTAGTAGTATACAGCCCCAGTGGTAGTATACAGCCCCAGTGGTAGTATACAGCAGCCCCAGTGGTATATTCAGCCCCAGTGGTAGTATACAGCCCCAGTGGTAGTATACAGCCCCAGTGGTAGTATACAGCAGCCCCAGTGGTATATTCAGCCCCAGTAGTAGTATACAGCCCCAGTGGTAGTATACAGCCCCAGTGGTAGTATACAGCAGCCCCAGTGGTATATTCAGCCCCAGTAGTAGTATACAGCGCCAGTGGTAGTATACAGCCCCAGTGGTAGTATATACAGCCCCAGTGGTATATTCAGCCCCAGTGGTAGTATACAGCCCCAGTGGTAGTATACAGCCCCAGTGGTAGTATACAGGGCCCCAGCAGGGCCCCCCTCATAATTTGGCGCCCCCACCTCCCTTTCTGGGCCCCCCCCCGCATGCAGCGCTGCGCATATACATTACCGGTCTAGCAGCTGTCACCCTCCGGTGGCGGATCGCGGCTCCCGGCTCCGGGCTCCATCTTCCTCGCTGTCTTCCTGCTTTGTGACCGGGGCTCATCGCGCATCGCGATGACGTCATCGCGACGCCGGCCGGTCACATGACAAGGAAGACACAGAGGAAGATGGAGCCCGGAGCCGGGAGCCGCGATCCGCCACCGGAGGGTGACAGCTGCTAGACCGGTAATGTATATGCGCAGCGCTGCATGCGGGGGGGCCCAGAAAGGGAGGTGGGGGCGCAAAACTTTGAGGGAGCCGTATTGACTCGCGTATAAGCCGAGGGGGGCACTTTTCAGCCCAATTTTTGGGCTGAAAAACTCGGCTTATACGCGAGTATATACGGTATTTATTATTAGTAGAATCTGTGACTTCTCTTTATTTAGTGGTCACTACTCACCTGTGCAATTATCTGTAATCTCCTCTTTACACCATTCATCACCCCTCACATATGTCTCTGTAGTATTAATATGGGGCAGATCTTCACCCTGAAACAAAGATTGTAAAAGTCACAGACAGATGGAGAAGTCCCATCTATGATCAGCTGTAATCTGCCATCTCCACCGTTCTCATTACACAAGTATAAAACATAGAATACTGGAGGATAAAACAAGACTGAGCACAAGACCTTCACAGCCGTCTACACATCATAGGGAGATCTCATCACACCTTCTCTCCATCTACCTGATCATCCGGAGGAACATCGGGATCTTCTTGTTTACAGTCCTGTGGAAGAAGAGGACGGGGACATCTCTCTGGTGTTGTCCTCTTACTGGATAGACCTGGAGGAGACACATACAGGGACTGAATTCATTCTTTACATACAGATCATTATAGGCCGTGTGTATTTAGTCCTGTCTATTACCTGGTGATGTGAGGGGCTGGGGATCCTCCATCATGACTATGTCCTTGTACAGATCTTTGTGTCCTTCTAAATACTCCCACTCCTCCATGGAGAAATAGACGGCGACATCCTGACACCTTATAGGAACCTGACACATACAATGATACCATTGTCATCCCCCGATCCCTTCATAGCGTTACTGTATAATGTCCCAGCAGCAGCATTCCCAGCAGTGTCACCTCTCCAGTCAGCAGCTCAATCATCTTGTAGGTGAGTTCTAGGATCTTCTGGTCATTGATGTCCTCATGTATCAGGGGGTGAGGTGGAGGCCCCGTGATTGGGCTCAGGGCTCTTCCCTCAGACACAGGGTCCTGACAGCACAGATCACTAGAGCTCTTCTTCACTACTGTGTAATCCTGGTTATGGAGAGACACATTAATAAATCTCCAGTCTACAGACATTTCCAGAGTCCTCACCTCTCCAGTTCTGTCATCTGTTATTCTGTCCATAGATAAGAATGATGTCATGTGACATTGTCATCACAATCTCTCACCTCTCCAGTAACAAGGAAGAGGATCTCTAGGGTGAGGTGTAATATCCTCTCCACCATCTTGTCTCTCTCCTTATCCATCTTTCATGGGTCAATCAGGAAAATTCTCTTATATAGATGATTTCCACTGAGAAGATCCGATATTGTAGGGATCTGAGTGGGAAGATGAGCCAATGTAAAATCATAAGGAATCCCATGTAAAAATTAAAAAACACAAAGCGATGTTAGACCTTCATGTGAACTGTACAGGCCCTGATCGCAGAGGTGATGCCAATATGCACCGTAAGTAATTACTGTAGTGCAACACTTCTCAAACTGTCATTTTCAATTCATCAGTTGGTAAAAACTACTACACAAGCAAAGACCCCAGAAAAAAAATTTCAGCAAAATCTGTTGTCATGTTTCTACACAGGAGGGCCAAATGGTGGAATCCAGTAATTCAGTGTCTCAGATAAACCTTACTAGCCCTGGAGTTAGGCTCAGCAGTTCACTTGTGCCACTAAATGACAACTACCTGTTGAAACTTTTATTTTTCTGATTGAAAGGGACAAGTCTAATTTTAAAGGGAAACTGTCAGGTCATTTTTCAGAATGATACTAATATTACCCTTGAATAGTGCTTGGGCAGACCTTTTAAAAACAAGTAAAATCATTATTGTACTGTTTGTAGTTTTCATGTTATCACCATTGTCAGACCATACAGGTAACTCCTGGATTTGTCCTCTCCATTATAAGCAAACAGGAATAGTCCGGCTGCTGTAAAAACTGTCCTGTAATTATGCACTCCCTGTCAGCAGCTCCCTCCTCCTTTCTCCCTCCTCCCTTTACTCTCAGACAGTGCAGTGTCATGTTTCAGTAGCTTATGTTCTGATGAGGACATGGAGGGATAGAGCTATTGCCGATCTAACTCATCTAGACTCCATTTGTTTCTGTAAGCAGGTATCCCTGCTGTGATGATTTCTGTTTTGTATCTGACCTCTTGTGATACTGCAAACACAGAGTGCAAAGAGATGACAACAGCCCCCCATGATCAACTGTGCAGTGATGTGGTGTGAGTATGTGACATGCATATTCATGATATGGGGATTGGACAGCAGAGAACTAAGTGGATCATTCACTGTGAGTGACAGATGGAATGAATCTCTTTATTTGAAGTTTACAGAAGATAGGAGGGAAATATAAATAAAAGAAATACATAAATAGAAAGAGTTTAGAGTGAGGAATTAGAAAATGATAGCAGTTACATATGGATTTTTGACCTGAAATTATCCCTCTAATATTAGTGAGGAGAGAAAGATATTAAATAAATACCTTATAATGAAACCATCCTACAAGGATGGGCCACACTCGTTATGGGTCGACATTAATACAAAAAAGGAAATTTACTACTGCTAGGAAATAATGAGGTGTATCAGATATTATCAAGTAATCCCAGTATCACAGCACAGACAAAAATAAAAAGAATTATTGAAAATTATAGTCAGCTATATGGTATCAACAAAAAAGGTCCATGATTTTTTACAGATGAAAAATTTCATCATCCCATCCTTCTAGGTATTGTCTAAAATACATAAGAGACTGTTTAAACCAACAGGGATGCCCATCTCCACAGGTTCCATTCTATCATCAATTTCCATGATCCTTGAAAACAATCTTATGTCTCTAGTGAAAAGAACTAAGTACTTTCTCTCAGGTCTGTGTGGAGTTGGAGTTGCGGAATGCGAGTCCATTTTGCGTGGAGTCGAATTCAAGGAAATTGAAGAGTCAGGGTCAGATGTTTGTCTTCCTGACTCCACAGCCATGCTTTCTCCTTGACAGTGGCGAATTCCTGAATCCTATTAGGGACCGATTCCAAATACCTGAAGATGTGTTATTTGTTACCTGGGATGTAAGTAACCTTTAAACCTCCACGATACATGATAAGGGGTTAGAGCAGGGGTCCCCAACTCCAGGCCTCAAGGGCCTCCAACAGTGCAGGTTTTCAGGATCTCCTTAGTATTGCACAGGGGTTGGAATCCTCACCAGTGCAGATCACATTAACACCTGTGGAATACTAAGGAAATCCTGAAAACCTGCACTGTTGGCGGCCCTTGAGGCCTGGAGTTGGGGACCTCTGGGATAGAAACAATTGAGCAACTTGTACATAAAAATGAGTTTGATGATGTAGTTAAAAAATTCTGAGTTGATCTTTAAACTTTGGTCCTCCAATAAATATTTTTGATGTTTCAGGATGCTTTCTTTTTGCAAAGACAAGGAGCTACTATGGAGTCACATTTTGCCCCCACATATGCAAATTGCTATATGGCCAATTTGAAGGAGTGATTTCTACTTTTACAGACACTAGTCATATCACATTCCATCTGTTGGTGTTGCTACATTGACGACATTAATTGCAATTGGGATAGTATGTTGGAGACTCTTTGACATTTGTATTACACAGGTCAACAAAAAAAATTTTTTTTTCTGGTGCCCAAAATATTTTAATGAATTTGGGGTATTTTTGGGGTGCTGATTCTGAATATGCTATCAGTTTTGCCAGATTGGCTCAAGTTTTTGAGATTTTTGGTATCTTATTTATAGCACTTGTTCGTAAATGCGACGCATCATCTCATTAATTTCTTTGGATTAGTACTTGAACTGAGCAGTTCTCAATATAGTTTTGTGTTAATTAGTGTTCTAAAAGTTTGTTCATAGCTTGATTTTTGGCACTAACTTTATGTTGTTGTCTGTTGTAAAGTGAAAAGCATGAACTCATCAAGAAGAAGTTGTCTTAACGATCCAGACTCATTCTGTTACATTTGTGGTGAATATACACTGACAAAACATAGAAGAAACATAACAGACTTCGTTAAAAAAGTAGCAAAAAACGTCTTTTTTGTTACACATTTTACGAAAAATCTCAAAAACTTGAGCCAATCTGGCAAAACTGATGACATATTCAGAATCAGCACCCCAAAGTTACCCTAAATTCAATGAAATATCTTTGGCACCAAAAATGCTGTTGACCAGTGTTATCTTTTACAACTATCTGATTGGCCAGAATTCCAGTTTGTTCTATAGTTTGATGAAAACAAATTTAGTTTTTAGTTACAACCATCAGTAAAGAAGGGGGAGATTTCCTATCCATTGATCTCCATGTGAATGAAACTTATAGTAAAAACTTACTGCTGTCAGGATTTTGGCTCTTCAGATTACCCTTTGTGTCTTCTCACTCTTATCCAAGATGGTATCTGCTGCCTCGTTCCTGTCCATGTGTTCCTGCTTTCCTGCTTATATAAGCTCCGGTCCAGTATTCCTGGCCTTTCTTGAGTATTTTGCTTGGTTCTCTGGCTCCTCTGTGCATGTTTAAGTTTTTGCTCCTTCTCCAGCTATTCTGATTTGTCTCTTTCCAGCTTTCTGCAGTCTGAAGTCCAGCTAAACTACATCTGCTTCTAGTTTGCCTTCCTGCATCAAGCTGCTCTTTCTAGAGTGTGTTACTGCGTTAGTTTCTGCCAGTCTGCCCACCTCACGTAAGCTGTTTGTTCTAAAAAAGCTCTGCTGTAGCTATTCTGTTAGTTTATTTTATTGCAGTTGCAGTGCTCAGGACTGTTCGGGACTTTGCATTTAACTATCCTGCACTGTATCCAGTTCTGGACTTGTTCTCAGAGACTATACTGTTTACAGGCCTTCCTGGGTATGAACTGTTACTTATAGACTGTTCCGTTATCGGCCATTTCCAGGGTGAACTTTTACTAAGAGACTATTGCGTTTGGCATCACTGTGAATGAACTGTTACTTGCACGATTTATGAACTTTGCTCGTTTACTGCACCTCCACGTTTGTACTTGTTTGCCACATGTATAAATATAGACTTTCACCTTTATACCTTGTCTCAGTCGTGTCTTTGCCCCCACACCATTAGATTCCCGAGATATCCACACTAGTTGTTACAACTGCATTTCTCCAGCCGCTATCCCATAGCAACTCTTAAATCCATCCCAATCTCCTAGTTTCAAAGGGTAGACAGAATTGTCTCTAAGGGGGATGTGAAACGGCAGCATCTTACCAAATTCAAAATGAGAGGCTATCCAGAGTCTGTACTCCAACAGGGAAGAGACTGAGGGACAACAACAAAACAACAGGTAAAGGATTAACATTTGTTCATTTGTATAGTAACCATTGCCTGACAATTCCTCTATTTGCTCCCTGTAAGTGCCTTCTGAAGTGATTCTGAACTCTTACCCATGTCTCAGTTTACTCCTTGTATCCTGGACAAGCTTTCCTGGTATCTGACCATGGACCTTCTGACTTGGCCATGAGCAAATGACTAGTGTCCCTAGACAAAAATAAACATGACACATCCAGCCTTATATTGCTGTACATATACATATAGCAAAACTGAGGGGAAAAAAGGGGGACACTATCTCCGGGAATGAAGGGGTTACTGTGCTGTCCAGTAATGGGGAAAGTGCACATACCTCCACCTGCAGAGCCGCACACTACATATATGGCTGCTCTGTGCTTACAGGACCTGTGATGATGTCACATGGAGGGGAGGAGTCAGAGGTCACATGATCAGCTCCTCTGTGTACGCGTGTGTACGAGGTGTACAGAGCGGAGCCGTGTGTGTACAAGGTGTATAGAGCGATGCCGAGTGTTCGCGAGGTGTACGGAGCAGAGCTGTGTGTACGACATGTACGAGTGGAGCCACGGGTCTATGCCGCGGAGCAGTGTGTGTACGAGGTGTACGGAGCGGAGCCATGTGTGTACGACGTGTACGGAGCGTAGCCGGGGGTGTATGCGAGGTGTACGGAGGGGAGCCATGTGTCTACGAGGTGTACGGAGCAGAGCCGTGTGTGTACGAGGTGTACGGAGCGGAGCCATGTGTGTACGACATGTACGGAGCGGAGCCGTGTGTGTACGACGTGTACGGAGCAGAGCCGCGTGTGTGATGTGTATGGAGCGGAGCCGTGTGTGTATGATGTGTATGGAGCGGAGCCGTGTGTGTATAAGGTGTACGGAGCAGAGCCGCGTGTGTATGATGTGTACAGAACGGAGCCGTGTGTGTACGAGGTGTACGGAGTGGAGCCGCGTGTGTACAAGGTGTAAGGAGCAGAACTGCGTGCACGAAGTGTATGGAGCAGAGCCGCGTGTGTACGAGGTGTACGGAGCAGAGCCGCGTGTGTATGACGTGTACGGAGCGGAGCCGCATGTGTACAAGGTTTATAGAGCGGAGCCTTGTGTGTATGACATGTGTGCGTAGCGGATCTGTGTGTATATAACGCGATTGACTGCTCTAAGTGGGAGAGACAAGATAATAATCTTGTAGTTGTGATACCTTTTAAATGCTAAGAAAAATATAGTAATAAATAGTGTTACAAAGCAGCAAGCTTTTGAGACTTCTCACATCTATACATCAGGCATGGTATAACAGGATATTTGGAGAAACACAAATATTTACACAAACAAAACAGGTAGATGCATGGTATAATAAATGTTGTGTGAACGTTTTAGGACATAGACATGGGAATAGGGAGTGGAATAGTTCCTCACCAGTATTTCCTTCAGAAAAGGCAGGTGCCTGGAGTTAATGGCCGGTTCCACCTGAGTAGTATTAATTCAAAGAGAAATTCCAGCACCCAAGTTTCTTCATGCATCTAAAGGCCCCGTTGCACGGGACACCGTTGCAATCATGTCGGCTGCGATCTCGTGGATGTGCGGTCGTTTTTGAGATGCATTCAACATCGCTGGTGAGATGTCACATGTCTAGATATCGTGGATACCTCACCAATGATGTTGTGAACAGGGATCGTTCGCAAACCCCGCAAACGATCCCTGCTCCTTGCGGTGAATGGGCGAAGTCATCCATGACATCGTTATCGCGGTGTCACACAGTATGATGCAGCAGGTTGGTTGAGTTGAAGTTGTCAGGTTCTTGAACATGTTCATAAACCTGTCAACTTCAACTTGACTTATTATCGTAGTTGAATCGTCCGGTTACACGCAACAACGCACTAACGATGTTGTTTAAACATCATTGAACACGTCACTTCTGAACGATGTTGAGCCGTGTAACAGGGCCTATAGACTTTATTTTTTCAATATAAGTTCTAAAACATCAAGAATAAGGGGCACACAGACCCCACGGCCTAGAAGGGGTGATTGTTAAGCAGCTCGTTGAATTTCTTGGCAAAGGCGGCCTCCCTCTTGAAGTCGCACTCTAGGGCCAGCTCTCGGCTCAGGACTTCTATCAGGTGTTCGGGGAACAGACCTTCGAGCAGAGCATTGCTCATATTCAGAAAATCCAGTATCCTGGAGTGGCTCAAAGTATTAACAGTGATGTCCATAATCTCATGACCATCCTGAATATGAGCAAAGCTCTGCCTGAAGGACTGTTCCCCGAACACCTGATAGAAGTCCTGAGCCGAGAGATGGCCCTGGAGTGCAGGGGTGGACTGGCCCAGGTGGCAGGGGGGCAAGTGCCCCCAGACTGGCTATAATGGGCTCATCCAGGGCTGCCCCCATTCTAAAATGAGCCGGACCAGGTTCTGCTTACCTCACAACAGCAGTCGGCCAGGTGGCGTGCGGCAGAGTGTGCTGTCCTCCCCTTCCCCGCCAAACTTTCCACTAACACCCAACCCCAATCACCTCGCTAAACTCTGCTAGCACCCCCCCAAAACCATACCGCTCCTCACCTAGGGCTGACAATGAGAGATTGCCTCCCTGAGCCAGGTGCACCAGCCCGCCCCTGCTGGAGTGTGACTACAAGAGGGAGGCCGCCTGTGCAAAGAAATTCAAGGAGCTGCTGAACGATTGCCCCTTCTAGGATTCACTCTCTAAAATCAGTGTTGGTATAATAAACGGACATTGAAATAAACAATGCATCTACTCTGTGTGTATATTTGTGTTTCTTGAAATTTTCTGTTAAACCAAGCATGATGAAGAGGCATAAGTAGTCTCGAAAGCTCGCTTTGTAACATTTATTTTATTTTTGTTAGCCATTAAAAGGTATCACAACTACAAGATTTTGTTTCTCCCACTGCATACCATTTGTGTATATATCTGTGTGTATATTTCTGAATATCTGCATATGGTATGTGTGCATGTCTACATCTGTGTGTGCATTTCTGCTTGTGCTCATGTCTCGGTACTGTATGTATGCATGTCTGTATATGTGTATGTCTGCTTTTTGTATGCGTGCATGTATATACCTATGTACTGTATGTCTGCATTACTGCATGTATGTGCATTTCTGTATACTATATGTGTACATGTCAGCATATTGCATGTCTGCAAGTGTGTGTCTGTGTACTGTATGTGTGCAACTTTGCATGTTCACATGTCTATGTACCATGTGTGAATGTCTGCAGACTGTGTGAATATTTGCGTATGTGCATGTCTGCATATTTGTGCATGTCTACATGTGTGCATGTTATGAGTAAGTGGGCTCCCCCTCGAAATGTGTAAATCCAAGCATGGCTTACACTGCCTTCTTCCCCATTATGCCATGTTTTTAACCTTTCTGATGTAATAAAATTGAGTTATTTTACTCAATGTGCTGTATCACTTGTTTTGCCTGGATTTCCTTGGACTTCGTGCACAATCAGAGAGCTGGATAATTTATTTTACTATTGTATGTGTGCATGTTTGCATGTGTGTCCACATGTCTGTATACTGTATGTGTGCATGTCTGCATATTATATGAGTACATGTATGCGTGTGTGCATGTCTATATACTTTATGCATCTATGTATACATAATGTATGTGTGCATGTCTGTGTGTGTTCATGTCTATATACTGCGCACCATATGTGTGCATGTTTGCACATTGTTTGCGTACATGTTTGCATTTTGTGTGTGCATTTCTGTCTACTGTATGTGTGCATGCTCATGTCTGTAGAAAAGTAGAAACACTTCCCACTCAGATATACAGCACTGGAGGTACATTGTGATGGGGGAATATTCAGCAATGAGGGGATATACATCACTGGGTGGGCACAGATTTCACTGGGGGGACATGGAGATCACTGGGGGGCACATTTCTCCTCTCTCCAACACTCTGTCCTAGCCCCACATTCCTGGCCAGCGTCCTGTGACAGCGGTCATGTGACGCGCCCAGTGTCACATGACCGCACTCAGCGCGGGTCGGGAGGAGAAGACAGAAGATGTCAGGAGGGGAAAGCTGCAGCAGCGGTGAAAGCAGGAAGGTGAGTATGACTTTTTTTTTTTTTAACCTTATTTACAGCAGGCAGGATTGGGCAATACTAAGAGGAGGCAGAATGGGGCAATAATAAGAGGAGGCAGGATGGGGCAATACTAAGAGGAGGCAGGATGGGGCAATACTAAGAGGAGGCAGGATGGGGCAATACTAAGAGGAGGCAGGATGGGGCAATACTAAGAGGAAGCAGGATGGGGCAATACTAAGAGGGAGCAGGATGGGGCAATACTAAGAGGAGGCAGGATGGGGCAATACTAAGAGGAGGCAGGATGGGGCAATACTAAGAGGAAGCAGGATGGGGCAATACTAAGAGGGGGCAGGATGGGGCAATACTAAGAGGGGACAGGATGGGGCAATACTAAGAGGAAGCAGGATGGGGCAATACTAAGAGGGGGCAGGATGGGGCAATACTAAGAGGAGGCAGGATGGGGCAATACTAAGAGGAAGCAGGATGGGGCAATACTAAGAGGGGGCAGGATGGGGCAATACTAAGAGGGGACAGGATGGGGCAATACTAAGAGGGGACAGGATGGGGCAATACTAAGAGGAGGCAGGATGGGGCAATACTAAGAGGAGGCAGGATGGGGCAATACTAAGAGGAGGCAGGATGGGGCAATACTAAGAGGAGGCAGGATGGGGCAATACTAAGAGGAAGCAGGATGGGGCAATACTAAGAGGGGGCAGGATGGGGCAATACTAAGAGGGGGCAAGATGGGGCAATACTAAGAGGAGCCAGGATGGGGCAATATTAAGAGGAGGCAGGATGGGGCAATACTAAGAGGAGGCAGGATGAGGCATATTATTATGTGATGGGGACTGATGGGGCATATTATTATGTGATGGGGCAGAATGGGGCATATTATGTGATGGGGTAGGATGGGGCATATTATTATGTAATGGGGCAGGATGGGGCATATCATGTGATGGGGCAGGATGGGGCATATTATTATGTGATGGGGCAGAATGGGCACATTATTATGTGATGGGGCACATTATTATGTGATGGGGGCTTATGGGGCACATTATTATGTGATGGGGGCTAATGGGACACATTATTATGTGATTGGGCACATTATTATGTGATGGGGGCTGATAGGGCATATTATATGAATGAGGTAGGATGGGGCAGATTACTATGTGATGGGGGCAGGATGGCGCAGATTACTATGTGATTGGGACGAGGATAGTGCAAATTACTATGTGATGGGGCAAGGATCTGACAGATTACTATGTGATGGGGCAAGGATAGGGCAATACTACCAGGGGGCAAGATGGGGCATATTACTATGTGATGGGGATAAGGGTTGTGCAATAATACCAGGGGACAAGGATGGGGCACATTACTGCTGGATGGGGCATATTACTGCATGGGGACAAGGATGAAGCATATTGCTGCAGGATGGGGCATATTACTGCAAAAGAATAAGGGTGGGGCATATTAATGGCAAGTGGACAAGGATGAAATACATTAGGATAGGGCATTAGAGCAGGATGGGACATTACTACATGATAGGGGCAGGTTGGGGACATTACCACAAGGGGACAAGGATGGGACATTACCGAATGGGACAAGGATGGGGCATACTACAAGGGGATAAGGATGAAGACATTACTGCAAGAAGGGGGTCAGGATAGGAGCATTACTCCCAGGAGGTCAGGATGGAGCACACCTGCAAGGAGAGGGTCAGGATGGGGCCATAAATGCATGCAGATCATCAGGACGGATCATATAGCTAGGAGAGGATCAGAATGGAGCACATAGCTAGAAGGAGAGGATCAGGATGGAGAACATAGCTAGAAGGAGAAGGTCAGGATGGAGCATATAACTACAAGGAGAGGGTCAGGATGGAGCACATAACTGCAAGGAGAGGGTCAGAATGGAGCACATTACTAGAAGGAGAGGGTCAGGATGGAGGACATTATTAGAAGGAGAAAGTCATGATGGGACACATCACTAGAAGGAGAGAATCAGGATGGAGCACATTACTAGAAGGAGGGGGTTCAGGATGGAGCACATTACTAGAAGGAGAAGGTCAGGATGGGACACATTACTGTAAGGAGAGGGTCAGGATGGAGCACATAGTTAGAAGGAGAGGGTCAGGATGGAGCACATAGCTACAAAGAGAGAGTCAGGATGGAGCACATAGCTACAAGGAGAGGGTCAGGATGGAGCACATAGCTACAAGGAGAGGGTCAGGATGGAGCACATAGCTACAAGGAGAGGGTCAGGATGGAGCACATAGCTACAAGGAGAGATTCTGGATGGAGCACAGTTACAAGGAGAGGGTCAGAATGGAGCACATAGCTACAAGGAGAGGGTCAGGATGGAGCACATAGCTAGAAGGAGAGGATCAGGATGGAGCACATAGCTACAAGGAGAGGGTCAGGATGGAGCACATTACTACAAGGAGAGGGTCAGGATGGAGCACATAGCTACAAGGAGGGTCAGGATGGAGCACATAGCTACAAGGAGAGGATCAGGATGGAGTACATAGCTAGAAGGAGAGGATCAGGATGGAGCACATAGCTACAAGGAAAGGGTCAGGATGGAGCACATTACTACAAGGAAAGTGACCAGAATTTCAGTATGAAATCTGCTTGCATTCCATGATAAAATCTATCTCCTATCTGTCTAATATTGTGCATTTTTTCCATACAGATCAATCCACCTGCTGTTTCTAGAAAGGGCAGTGGCAGCAGCTCAGCTTCAATGTCCAGTACACATGAGCTGTCTGACCACTGCTGAAGAGAAAAGACTGCAAAGGTAAGTTTAAAATCAAATAATTGTTAAAATAATTGAATTGATCATCAGTGTTTCAGGACTACAACCACTGCACAGGGAAGAGAGTTAGCATGTGCTGGCTCTCCCCCCGGTGCAGCGCTTGTGATGACCACTGCTGTAATTTAGGTTACATTACCGTATTGGCACTTTGCCATAAATAATTTGGTTTTGGGTTGCGGTTTGGGCACTCGGTCTCTGAATGGTTCGCCATCACTGGTATATAGTGTCAGTGTACAGGTAATACAGTGATCACCGGTGACATTATACACAGGAGTTCTGTTTTTGGTATATTAATTTATTTTTTTCCTTCACTGGTCATGTCATTGTATTTAGTTTAAACGATCTATTTTTATTTTTTTATTGCTATGATGTCCTTTCTTTATTTGTTGCACATTTTAAACAGGAGTTCTTTATATAGCGTACAGGTTATACAGTTATCACCAGTGACATTATACACAGAAGCTCTGTATATAGTGTCAGTGTGCAGGTAATGCAATGATCACAATTGACATTATACATAGGAGCTCTTAGTGTCAATGTGTGTGTATAGGTAATACACATAATCACCAGTGATGTCTCTAGGTGAAGTTTTTTATTTGTAACAGACCGATATCACGTCTTCTATGCAGGACTTATCTCTGCAGAAAATAACAGTTATCTATAACTGATCACTTCCAGAGCACAATCCAGACTTTTCCCAAGATTTCTACACTACATCAAATGACAAAAAAAGCGACATAGTGCCGCACTACACAGCAACAGTGCTCCAGAGTCATTGTGCCTGCTCATCTCTGTCAGCAGACATATTTGTCTGATCATGATGGCACAGATGTAGCAGAGCTGAAGACAGAAGACCCATGGATTACGTCGGAGCGAGGATTTTTATAAATTTAAGTTGAAGTCTCTAAATGTGTTTTGTGTTTTATTTTTAATAAAAAAAAAATTCTGCGTTTTTTTGCTGCTTACTAGAAATTCATGGTGGCCATGTCTAATTTGGCCTAACACCATGAATTTTGGGCTTGGTACCAGCTGATAATACAAAGCTGGCCTGGTACTAACTATATTATTACCCAGGGTGTCACTCACCACCAGGGCAGCTGGAAGAGCTGGGTAAAGCACCTGGAAATGGTGCTATGATGAATGCGCCATTTTCAGGGGTGGCTGCAGGTTGTGATTTTCAGTGTGGGGGGCCCAGAACGCTTGGGCCTTACCATGCTGAGAATCCCAGCCCCCAGCTGCCTTGTTTTATTTAAAACAAATATTAGGTTTTCTGTCTTTTGATCGCAAGCCAAGGTAAAGCCAGGCAGCTGGGGGCTGGGATTCTCAGCATGGTAAGGCCCAAGCATTCTGAGCACCCCCCCCCACGCTGAAAACGGCAGCCCGCAGCCACCCCTGGAATTGGCGCATTCATCGTAGTGCCATTTCCTGGCACTTTATCCGACTCTTCCAGCGGCTGTGGTGGGGGGGCGTCACGATGGGTAATAATGGGGTTAGTACCAGCTTTGCATTATCAGCTGGTACTAAGCCTGAAATTCATGGTGTCAAGCCAAATTAGACATGGCCACCATGAATTTCTAGTAAACAGAAAAAAAAACACAACACAGAGAAACAATTTTTTTTAATAAAAATAAAACACATTTAGGGATTCCATCTTTAATTTTAAAAAAAAATCCTCGCTCCGACGTAATCCACGGGTCTTCTGTACTCAGCTCTGCTACATGTTTGCCATCAGACAAATATGTCTGCTGACAGAGATGAGCAGGCACAGAATAACATTAAAACACACCTGTGAGAGAAGCGCTCAGCTGGCCTCCAGCTGCCGACTGTGTATTACTGTGCGTTGCAAATAATGCATACTTTCAAACGCATGCCTATTTTTGCAAGCATTAGTATACATTATTGCAATGCAAGTCTATGGTACATTGCGTTTGTGCTGATTTACAATGGATCCGTTGTAACGCACAGCATAAACGCAATGTTAACCCAGGCTAACAGCAACAAGGAGAGGAGATGAAGCCCTGGAGAACGCATAGTCAATCTACTGGTGGTACTTATCATGCCTATTGCCCAGTATGTCCTCCCAGCCTTTGTGGTACTATTGTGCCCATTGCCCAGTATGTACTGCCAGACTCTGTGGTACTATCATGCTAGCACTACCACCAGTGGCTGGCAGGACATGCTGAGTGGGCATGATAGTACCACAGACGCTGAGTGTTAGCGTATGACCCGGTAAGATGAGAGCACTTTGGCGTAGTTACCGGGCTCTTCCACAGTGGCGCCAATGTTGAAGCTAAGTCTCTGTTTTCTTGATTGTAGTGCAGTATTTACTGTGATCCTATTTCATATATCCCTTTTAGCTGTACATATTGCCGTGTGTTTCATTGTTATCCCTTAGTCATTGGCCATTAGCTCTTCCACATTCATATTATGTTTAGTGTTGCAGCAATTTCTCTTTTTGTAATAGATTGTTTTTTTGCTTGTACCTTAACATTGGTGATGCCAGTCCCTTTCTTATATAGTACCACAGACACTGGCAGTGCATACTGGGCAATGGGCATGCATGATAATACCACCAGTGGCTGGCAAGAAATGCTGGGCATGATAGTACCACAGGGGCTGGCAGGACATACTAGGCATGAATCATGCCCAGTATGTCCTGCCAGTCTCTGTGGTACTATTATGCCCATGCCCAGCATGTCCTGCCAGCCACTGGTGGTACCATCATGCTAATACTACCACCAGTGGCTGGCTGGCAGGACATGCCGGGTAAGCATGATAGTACCACAGAGGCTGGCAGGACATACTTGGCATCATTCATGCCTAGTATGTCCTGCCAGCCTCCGTGGTACTATCATGCCCACCCAGTATGTCCTGCCAGCCACTGATGGTGGCTGGCAGGACATGATATGTGGGTATGATAGTACCACAGACGCTGGCAGGACATACTGGGCAATGGGCATGCATGATAGTACCACCAGTGGTTGGCAGGACATGGTGGGCATGATAGTACCTCAGAGGCTGGCAGGACATACTGGGCATTGGCATGAAAGTACCACAGAGGCTGGCAGGACATACTAGGCATGATTCATGCCTAGTATGTCCTGCCAGCCTCTATGGTACTATCATGCGCACCCAGCATGTCCTGCCAGCCACTGGTGGTGTGGTACTATCATGCTAGTACTACCACCAGTGACTGGCTGGCAGGACATGCTGGATGGGCATGAAAGTACCTCAGAGGCTGGCAGTATATACTAGACATGAATCATGCCAAGTATGTCCTGCCAGCCTCTGTGGTACTATCATGCTCACCCAGCATGTCCTGCCAGCCAGTCACTGGTGGTAGTACTAGCATTATAGTACCAGACCACCAGTGGCTGGCAGGACATGCTGGGTGGGCATGATGGTACCACGGAGGCTGGAAGGACATATTAGGCATGAATCATGTCTAGTATGTCCTGCCAACCTCTGTGGTACTATCATGACCACCCAGCATGTCCAGCCAGCACTAGTGGTACCCTCATGCTAGTACTACCACCAATGGCTGGCTGGCAGGACATGCCAGGTAAGCATGATAGTACCACAGAGGCTGTGCACACATCGCCCCATGTACCCGGGCGCCGGTGATATGTCAGGCGATGGGAGCCATAGGCTCTCATTGTCCTGCATCGCTGCTAGGGTTTCCAGACACCCCAGCGGTGATGCTGCCTGACAGCTCGCCGGCGCGGGGCTGGAGGTGTCGCCCTGTGTAAACTGGGGACAGCGACGCTGGCGGGGCGCCAAAAACGTGCGCGCACCCGCCAGTCGCCGCCGACATCCCCAGCCCCGTCGCCACATGTGACGGGGCCTTTAGAGTTTGGCTCCTTTAAAAATGCAGCCATGTTCAGTCTCACTTCTTTTTTCAGTTGCACGAGGTCATTATTTTACAAAACAAAATATAGTATTGAATTACCCCATTCACTTTACCTAATTTTCAGTAAAATAACTGGTAAAGAAACACAATAATTCATCCTTTTTCTTCTAGACATTCATTTTGCTGCAAACAAGACAATGCTTTTGTTCAATGGTTCTTTATAGTTTTGTATAGGTTTTTAATGCTATACTACATATAGGCGGGGAGAGGGAAGCTGGTGGAGAGGGGCGCTGGGCTGACGTATTATCATAATGTCACGTGAGTCCCGAGCTACGGATACCGAAAGCTCTGCAACAGCGGTAGCAGACGAGGTGAGTACAGAGTTTATTAATTTATCAGGGAGCAACAAGTCGGATTCAGAAGGGGTTGTCCTAGTAGTGGACAACCGCTTGAAAGATTGTGGGTCAACCTTATTTAACCTCCCTTACATGCAAGAGATAGCCCCTGCTAAAATTCCTTATCAGAGCATAAAACACAATTCCGTAATTATAGACATAAATTATAAGAAAAATGCAATAATTGATTAATTCAGCATTATTTACTAAGGTTTTAAGAAAAGGTGTGTGTGTGTGTGTGTGTGTGTGTGTGTGTGTGTGTGTGTGTGTGTGTGTGGGGGGGGTCATTTTACATTTCTTCACTTTAATAGTGTAAACTAATTTTTTTTCAATTAAAACCATATACTTGAAGCAGTGATTGGGTCATGGCTGTATAGCAAAGTCGGCAAGTGTACTCTATGGAGCTAACTCAGCTTCTGAAATGATTCCATAGAAGAGTTTGCACATTTACTCTACATAAAAAGCAGACATCAACAACGAATTATGAATATATTTATTTGTGGACAAAATACGTCCCATATTCAGCAGCAGAATATGGTTTTGCCTCTGCTGTTATTTTAGCTCTATAACGTTTCGCACATTCTGAGCATGATTATACCTTCTCTGATGTGTAGCAAGATATGATTTTAACATAAAACATTTCCCACATTCTGTACATAAAAATGGCTTCTCCCCTGTGTGACTTCTCTGATGTTTAATAAAATTTGATTTCTGGTTGAAACTTATCCCACATTCTGAACATATAAATGGTCTCTCCCCTGTGTGAATTCTCTGATGTTTAGTAAGATCTGATTTCTGGCTAAAACACTTCCCACATTCAGAACATAAATATGGCCTTTCCCCTGTATGAATTCTCTGATGTTTGACAAGATGTGATTCCTGGTTAAAACCTCTCCCACATTCAGAACATAAATATGGCTTCTCCCCTGTGTGAGTTCTCTGATGTTTGACAAGATGTGATTTTTGGCTGAAACCTTTTCCACATTCTGAACATATAAATGGCTTTTCTCCCGTGTGAATTCTCTCATGTGTAGTAAGATCTGATTTCTGGGTAAAACATTTCTGACATTGAGAACATGAATATGGCTTCTCGCCTGTGTGAATTCTCTCATGTACTTTAAGATCTGATGTCTGTTTAAAACATTTCCCACATTCTGAACATAAGAATGGTTTCTCCCCTGTGTGAGTTTTTTGATGATAAACAAAATTTTGTTTACGAGTGTAACATTTCCCACAATCTGAACATGAATAAGACTTCTTTCCAGTGTGAGCTCCTTGAAATCCAACATCCCCTCTTTGTTTAATAGTTTGCAATGGAACAGAATGAAGAACCTGTTGAAAAGGATCAGATGATAGATCTTTCCTGGGAACTGCTGAGGTTAGATCTGGAATCAATTCATATTCTTCATACATATCTTGTGTGATACCACCATCCTCTTCTTTAAAATCTGAAAACATCATATGTCCCTCTGAGCGTTTGATACAATCACCTATCAAAAATAAAACAAAGTTGTGTTTTGTTTGACACATTAGGCCGGCTTCACATTTGCGTTACCCTCCACAGCGTTCTGCGGAGGAGAACAGCAATGTGAGTGCAGCCACCGCAAGCCCCTATGTTTATAATGGGGACGCACGGTGCTGCGCTTGACTGACCGTGCGCTCCCATTCATTTGCCTGTGTGATTTGTACGCATGCTCATGCTTGCGTACAAATCACTCTCTCGTCCACATAAGGAACGCGACTTGTCGCGTTCCTGGTGCGGACGACAATGTATGATTTGTACGCAAGCATGAGCATGCGTACAACTCACACAGGCAAATGAATGGGAGCGCACGGTCAGTCAAGCGCAGCACCGTGCGTCCCCATTATAAACATAGGGGCTTGCGGTGGCTGCGCTCACACTGCAGTTCTCCTCCGCAGAACGCTGTGGAGGGGAACACAAATGTGAATCCACCCTTACACAGATCTACAGCCATATTGGTTCAGAGATAAAGACAGTTGAGCCCAACTAATTTGGTGGGGGTGGGGGGCTGAAAATGAATATGATGCTTACATTTTCTGATTGGCTATAATTTTCAAGATCCAGAGAAAGTTGTATTTACTCATGACACCTTTTATGCAGGTTTACAGAAAAAATTGTCTTGGTTATTTCATCATCATTATTGCATTGTTAGTAGCTAGTCTATTAAATCATCAATTTAGTCTATTGAGCCTTCAATGTTCTATCACCTTATGGCCCCTTTACACGCAGCTACAGGTAACAGGTTTTCCACAGGTAACTTACTGGTTGCAGTGAAATCATGGAGACATAGTTCTATCTTGTTGCTGTGTACAAATGGAACTATGTCTCCATGATTTCACTGCAGCCAGTAAGTTACCTGTGGAAAACCTGTTACCTGTAGCTGCGTGTAAAGGTACCATTAGGGTGATCAATCAAGAAACGCAAACTCAGCTCTGATTACCTAATCCTAATTACAGTTGCATCACCTATTTTTATAAATGCTCTGTGTATAAGGTTTATGTTCTTAGGATTTTTTAGCATATTGACATGTTTCTGTTTTTTTTTTCAGATATGCCTCATTCTTGCCTCAACAAAGCAAATAGTTTTTGCTACATATGTGGAGAAATCACTTTTTCGTCACAAAGGCAAGAAATGACTACAATGATAAGGAAAGCCTACAACCTATATTTTGGCTGCAGAATATGAGATCGGAGGAAGAGTTGAGCCCCACAATAATGCTGCGAAATATGTGCATCACATCCTACCTTGTGGTTGCATGGGTAGAGGCGATATATGCCTTTTTATAGTCCTAATGATCTGGAGAAAACTAATCACACTATCAATTGCTACTTCCACATGGTGCCCCCCATTAGGAAAGGAGTTTAAAGGAAAAAGTGGACTTTACAATATCCAAACATTTAATTTACAATATGTAACACATACAATAGGAACTGGCAATTTTAAAGGTACTAAAACATATTTAGTCATTTCAAGTGAGGAAGAAGAGGGCACGTGGTGTGATAAAGCATCTGTCCCTCATGACCCAGACTTTCTGTTGGAATTCTCAACTGAACCACACCTTATAACACAAAGTGAACGAAAAGGTCTTGTTAGAGATTTAGATATGCCCAAGAGTAAGGGGTACCTCACACACTGCAACATCGATAGCGATATTGCTGAAACGTCACAGGTTTTGTGATGTAACCGCGACTTCTCCAGCGACGTTGCTATGTGTGACACGCATCAGCGACCAGGCCCCTGGTCTCCCACTTTGGCGTGTGTGACAGCGAGAGACCAACAATCAGCGACCTCCCAGCCAATGCCCAGTGCCGCACATTAGATGCTGGGCACTAGTAACCAGGGTAAATATCGGGTAGCTAAGCAGCACGCCCTGCTTAGTTACCCGCTGTTTACGCTGGTTACCAGCGTCCTCCTGCTTAGACCAGCCTGTAAGCGAAAGAACGCTGGTAACCGGGGTAAACAACAGGTAACTAAACAGAGCGTGCTGCTTAGCAACCCCATATTTACCCTGGTTACCAGCGATCTCGCTGCTGACTGGTCACTGGTGAGTCTGCCTGTTTGACAGCTCACCGCCGACTGCATAGGGACTTTCCAGCGATCCCGGACAGGTGGGATTACTGGTGGGATCGCTAGAAAGTCTCAGCGTGTAAAGAGGCCCTAAGACTAAGTAAGCCCTTAGGTTCCAGGCTATAGCAGTGGAATATCCCAGCGGGGGTTTAGATTTCTTTGTTCTGCAACAGTGATAAAGACCTTGTCCAATACTTTTCATGGAGGGTGGCATGCAACATCATCAACAGTTTAACGAAAGTTCTGCAGATAAGTCACAATGTCTATGGGGCTTGTGGTAAGTGTGCAGCAGGTGCGGCAAGTGCGATTTCGGCACTTGCGGCAGGTGCGGCCACGAAAAAAATGCAGTATGCCGATACCGCACTTGCCGCACCTGCCACAAGCCCCATAGACATTGTATGGGGCTTGCCGCAAGTGAACCGCAATTGCGGCCGTTATGCGGTAATCGCGGCAGTTGCGTTTTTTTCACCGCAACTGCCGCGATCAGCAAAAATCGCTGATGTGAAAGCAGCCTTTCACCTACCAATTTCGGTGTATTATTTAGGTCATGTTTAATCCTATAATTGTCTAGGATCACATACGGCCAGCATTGTTAGCCATCATGAAGTAGGGGTACCATGGGCGTGGACTCCATAGTATCGGACCCTACTGTTAGACAGGTATCTAATTAGGCGGCATACGCAGGGCCGTATTTGTACTTCATGATGCCCTAGGCACTTTTAGTGGTCACTCCCCTTACTGACGTCACACAAAATCTTTTCAAGGCTAGTGATGGGCGAACATCTCGTATTTCCCCGTTTTTGGGATCGGGGCCGCCCTGTTAAAGCAATAAACGAGTTGCTAATCATCCTCATTATAGTTACTGGGTCCGCGTTATGCGGTCCTGCTCTGCGGCGGCGCAATGTCACTTCCGGGCTTAGTCATGTAATCGGCTCCAACAGCCAAATACATACAAATACAGCTCAGAGAGGGATGGTTAGGCAACAGCTAGGAAGGTGCAGGGACAGCTAGTGATAGCAGTGAGGGCTAGATCCAGGTGACAGGTTCCCTTTAACTCTGTGATCCTCATGGCCTTAATATTGGCAACTTCTTCTATTAAAAGGATAATTAACTGTTTCTAGACCCTTCATCTAAGATGGATTTAAACTCTTTAAAGGGAACCTGTCAGGTGGTTTATGCCCCCCTAGCTATCACTATCTGTACCTGCAGCTTTATAATACTATTCTAATCATCCCTGTCTGAGCTCATAGTGTAATGTTAAAGGTGAAAAAAAAGCATTTATTCACTTACATTTTCTAAGGCAGACTACACCTTGGAGGATGTAGTCTTTCTGGCAGGTTAATAGTTAACTCATTTCCAACTTCTCTGTATAAAAGGACCTGTGTGATGTCAAGATCATATGACCATAGTGTGCGAAGCTAAGCAAGCAAATCAGTATGTGCTATGAAGACTTAGCTCCTATTGTAGTCACATGGTTGTGACATTACACAGGTTCTGCAGCATGTTCTGAAATTCGGCTGAAATGTTAACTATTAACCTGCCAGAAAGACTACATTCTCTAAGATGTAGTCACTGCCTCATTTGCATAAGAAAATGTAAGTGTATAAATGCTTTTCTTTCACCTTTAACATTACACTATGAGCTCAGACAGAAATGGTTAGAATAGTACTATGAAGCTGCAGGTACAGACAGTGAGAGCTGAGGGGGGGCATAAATGACCTGACAGATTCCCTTTAAGGTATGACATCATAGGGTTAGTGGAAAGTACCCTGTTTCCCCAAAAATATGGCGCCCCCTGAAAGTAAGGCATGCCAGGGAGTTTAATGTGGCTGTAAATATATGATACACCCCGAAAATAAGGCATGTCTCAATTTTACAATATTTTACCACAGCATGTAGCTGTGACTCCTCCAGCCCGCCCCCGCTCATGTCTCGATGTCCATCACTGTGAGCGGTGCCGCAGATGCATGTAGACCAGCACCTCTCTATTTTTCAAACTCCCGCCACTGTTCTGGCCAATCACAAGCCAGGAACTGCCCAGCGGACAATCACAGGCCATTCGCTGCATGACGTCAGCTTCTGGCCTGTGATTGGCTGCCCAGTTGGCTCCTGGCCTGTGACTGGCTGGGCCAGTGGCACCGTACACCTATGGCACCTGCGGCAAGGAGATGAGAGTGGTGTCATCCTCCTTGCAGCGGCGAGCACCGGGACAGCGGTGGGCAGCTGAGAGCGGCGCCGGAATGCAGCAGGGACCGGTGAGAAGTGTCCCTGTCTGTATGTGTGTGCTCCTGTGTGTGTGTTCCCCTGTGTGTGTGTGCCCCTGTGTGTGTTTTCCCCTGTTTGTGTGCCCCTGTGTGTGTGTGTCCGCGTGTGTGCCCCTGTGTGTGTGTGTCCCTGATACCATATTAGGGGATGATGGGGTTACTTTATTGGGGGCTGCAAGGGGATGATAAAAGTAAGACACCCCCCGAAAATAAGACATGGCGCATCTTTAGGAGCAAAAATAATATAAGACGCTGTCTTATTTTCGGGGTAACACGGTATTTCAAATCCTTCCTGATCCCCGATATTTTTTTTTACACATACAGTCATGGCCAAAAGTTTTGAGAATGACACCTAAATGATATTTTCACATGATCTGCTGCCCTCTGGTTTTCATTTGTGTTTGTCTGATGTTTATATCACATACAGAAATATAATTGCAATCATATTATGATACCAAAAGGTTCTATTGACAGTTAGAATGAGTTAATGCAGCAAGTCAATATTTGCAGTGTTGACCCTTCTTCTTCAGGACCTTTGCAATTCTCCCTGGCTGCTCGCGATCGCGGCACACTTGCAGCAAGCCCCATACAATGTCTATGGGGCTTGCGATAAGTGTGCGGCAGGTGTGGCAAGTGCAGTTTCGGCACTTGCGGCAGGTGCGGCCGCCAAAAAACGCGGTATGCCGCGGTTTTTTTGCGGCCACACCTGCCGCAAGTGCCGAAACCGCACTTGCCGCACGCCCCATAGAGAGTGTATGGGGCTTGCCGCAAGTGAACCGCAAGTGCGGCCATTATGCGGTAATCGCGGCAGTTGCGGTTTGTTCATCACAACTGCCGCGATCAGCGTAAAACGCTGATGTGAAAGGACCCTTAGATGTATGGGAGAGCTTAAAGCGAACCTGTCACCCCCTCCAGACATCTAAAAATACCATAGCCACCTTCTGCAGCACTAAGGCTGCAGTCTGACAAGGTGTCCATAGCATTTATGCTCCCTTGATTCACTGAAATAAAGACTTATATAAAATCTGTTTCAAACCAGACCCAAGACCGGGAGGCGGGTTTTCAAGTGTCTCTCTCCCTCCTCTGTGGTGTCAGTCATCCCTCTGTGCTCTCTGTGCACCGCCTCCAGGGCCATCTCCCTGCATTACAGAGCTTTGTCAGCTCTGCTACAACACAGAGCTGCTGTTATAGGAGACCCCACAGTAGTAAATCTAGCAGGAGGACCCTGAGCAGACAAAGCACTGCCTGCTACGTAGCAGCCTTGAGCTGAGCTGTCAGCAGTGCAGCAGAGTTGAGTTTGTGCTTTAGATCAGGGGCTGAGGACGGAGCAATGCTGCTGGGTACAAGAAACAGAAAGTGAAAACTGCTCAGCTCAAGGGCTGCTACTTAGCAGGCAGTATCCTCCTGCTAGATTTACTACTGTGGGGTCTCCTATAACAGCAGCTCTATGTTGTAGCAGAGCTGACAAAGCTCTGTAATGCAGGGAGATGGCCCTGGAGGCGGCACACAGAGAGCAGAGAGGGATGACTGACACCACAGAGGAGGGAGACAGACGCTTGAAAACCCGCCTCCCGGTCTTGGATCTGGTTTGAAACAGATTTTATATAAGTCTTTATTTCAGTGAATCAAGGGAGCATAAATGCTATAGACACCTTCTGAGACTGCAGCCTTAGTGCAGCAGAAGGTGGCTATGTTATCTTTAGATGCCTGGAGGGGGTGACAGGTTCGCTTTAATATCCTGTATATCCGACTGTACTTTCTTCCTTGGTGCAACCAATTCCTGAGGGGGTATGTGTGCTCTGAAAAAATAGGGGTCCCGTGTGTGATTCCTAATCTATCATTAAATCTGAGGGTCCCTCTGGTCCTTCCCTGACCTTTATACCTCCCTCCCTTGCTTCTCTCTCTGTTTTCAGAATCAGATAATTAATTGTCTATTAAAGAGAGATCTGTTTCATGTTCTTGGTTGGTTGCTTTGTTGCCATCTACTAAAGTTTTGGCAAACTTTCGTATATTGCTTATATTTCCTTTCCTTCAGGTGGTACCTCATTCTCACTTGTTGAGAAATCAGGTTCAGACTCTTTGTGATTTTCACTCGTTCATTTCATTTGTCAGCTTTTTTTCAAGAACAAGCTGCATAAAGTGTAGAATGTAGGCAGCCATTAGTTGCTTCCCTCTCCCAATTGTTGACAAAACTCGGACTTCTATTCTAGATCCTGCTGCCAGGTGCATTATTAAACCTTGAGGGACTATGCCTGCCTTTAACCGAGGTGCTCTCTATGATGTTCTAAGGAATTCCTCAGACCAAGCCACATTTTGCTTTCATTCAGCGGAGGATATTATTATGGAAAAATTACATTCCAGAAGCTTTGCTTCACTACAAGTGTGTATACAGTAATCTTTATTACCTGGTGATGTGAGGGGCTGGGGATCCTCCATCATGACTATGTCCTTGTACAGATCTTTGTGTCCTTCTAAATACTCCCACTCCTCCATGGAGAAATAGACGGTGACGTCCTGACACCTTATAGGAACCTGACACATACAATGATACCATTGTCATCCCCCGATCCCTTCATAGCGTTACTGTATAATGTCCCAGCAGCAGCAGCATTCCCAGCAGTGTCACCTCTCCAGTCAGCAGCTCAATCATCTTGTAGGTGAGTTCTAGGATCTTCTGGTCATTGATGTCCTCATGTATCAGGGGGTGAGGTGGAGGCCCCGTGATTGGGCTCAGGGCTCTTCCCTCAGACACAGGGTCCTGACAGCACAGATCACTAGAGCTCTTCACTACTGTGTAATCCTGGTTATGGAGAGACACATTAATAAATTTCCAGTCTCCAGACATTTCCAGAGTCCTCACCTCTCCAGTTCTGTCATCTGTTATTCTGTCCATAGATAAGAATGATGTCATGTGACATTGTCATCACAATCTCTCACCTCTCCAGTAACAAGGAAGAGGATCTCTAGGGTGAGGTGTAATATCCTCTCCGCCATCTTGTCCTTATCCATCCTTGATGGGTCAATCAGGAGAATTGTCTTCTATAGAAGATCTCCACTGAGAGGATCCGATATTGTAGGGACCTGAATGGGGAGAAGATGGAAAATCAAAGAATTACAGATAATAATACAATTGCTGGAGATATGGAGAAAGTATGAGATGATCATGTAGATGTTGTCCTCCTAGTCAGTGTCACAGAGATGGCACACCTTTATGTGAACTGTTCAGCCACTGACTGCAGAGTTGATGCTAATATGCATGGGATATAATTACTGTATACCAGTTGTTCTGCCTTCTATCCGTTGACACGGTGTGTAATCTGGGATAGAGCATAAACCTTCCGTCTTCCAATTAAGTAGACTGTTTCTTCCATAGTCTAACGGTTTATTGGTCAACAGGTGTGTGTGGTAAAACTATAAGAATGTATTTATTATTATTATGATCTCGAGCTGTTGCGACTTGACACATGAACGCTCTGCAGGAAGATTGATCTTTTATTATCGAACTGTAAGGATACAAAAGCATAAATGAGTGCTGGGCATATCATGTAAAAAAGTTATGATAACATAAGCAGAAAGATCACACAGCAAAATGGAGGCTTTCATGCAGACAATACTAGCTCCTAACAGACATAGACCCATGTAAAATGATTGCTATGTAACCTAACAACAATCCTTAACAGGGGCTCAATCTGTGAGATTCAGCTCATCAGCTCTGAAGGTACCGTCACACACGGCAATTTTGCTTGCAATTTCACAGGCAATTTGCTGGTTGCAGTGAAATCATGGACACATTGTTCCATTTGTACACGGCAACAAAATAGAAAAATGTGTCCATGATTTCACTGCAACCAGCAAATTGCCTGTGAAATTGCAAGCAAAATTGCCGTGTGTGACGGTTACTTGAGGTTGATGACACAGGATTCAAGAGAAGACATTTCTATTTTATGCAGACTTGTGATCATGCGACTGTGATTTCACCTTCTAAACTCAGAAACTAGAAGTGTAGAATGAGGAGACTGAGTAAAGAGCTGACTAGGAATGAGGAGACTGAGTAAAGAGCTGACTAGGAATGAGGACTCAGTAAAGAGCTCTGCTGACACATTCCCTCCACATTCATCATTGATCTGGGAGGTGTGGTAAAAGGGAAATCTTGGCTGCCTTGAGTATGATCTTTCTGAAGGTACCGTCACACAGGGACATATCTCCGGCGATGTTGCCGGCGATCGCGGGAGCGCGCATCCCTGACAACATCGCCGGTGAGATGTCACACTGAGCAACTTACCGGCGATGTCGCCGGCTAGTTGCCGCGGCTATCGCTCGCTGAGTTGCCCAGCAACCCAGCGAGCGATAACCCGCAATGTTGTAGATAGGCGGAATCGCCCGTAACATTGCGGGTTGCCGCGTTACACAGGGCGATCAGGCAGAATCGCCTGAGCAACATCGCCAGGTTTCCCAACATTGTTGGGAAACCTGGCGATGTGACTCAGGCGATTCATCGCCTGATTATCGCCCTGTCACACGAGGAAATTCGCCGGCGATGTCGCCGCAACCTGGCCACGCCCCTCGGTTGCCGGCAACATTGCCGGCGATATCTCCCCATGTGACGGTACCTTAAACTCAGCGAGCGATAGCCGCGGCAACTAGCCGGCGACATCGCCGGTAAGTTGCTCAGTCTGACATCTCACCGGCGATGTTGTCAGGGATGCGCGCTCCCGCGATCCCCGGCAATATCGCCGGCGATATGTCTCTGTGTGACGGTACCTTCAGGGATAATGGTTGAATGCTCGGCTATTTTCCCTACCCTGTAGTATTTGCTAGTGTTATAGAAGGGTTAATATTTTTCTGTAGCCATTCTCTATATATTCTTTAATATTTTCTCTTACTGAATAATAAACTTAGACTCAGGACTGTGCAGTCGGTAAGTCAAACCTACGACTCCAACTCCTGAATTTCCCTGACTTCGACTCCGACTCCTTCAAACACGGCTCATGTTTAAGTGATCAATTTATTTTAGTACAATGGTAGCATCATTATTATGATACAATAATCAAGAAATTTAGATAGAACATAAAAATAATTAATAATAATAATCAGCACATTCTGCATTGAACTACTGTACCCAATTCATTATATATTTTAGGAGTCGGAGTCGGTCCATTTTCTACTGACTCCAACTCCGACTCCACAGCCCTGGTTAGCCTTATTAGCAGATTATCACATTTTGTTTATACTTAGCCTAGTCTTAAGGCACGTGTCAACCAAGGCTGTGATGTCGGAAGCGATGTGCGCGCTTGCTTCCGACATCGCTGCCTTGGTGTCACACGGCAGGATGGTGCCGGTGACGCCGCAGCAATGCGGGCAGAGCCATCGCTCGCTGGGCTGGGATCAACCCAGCGAGCGATCCGCAGCAACACTGCGGTATAGGCTGGATCGCCGCCAACATCGCTATTGTGGTGTCAGACAGCGCGATCCAGCCTAATCGCTGTTTGCAGATTGACAGGTTTATGTTCATCCTCGTAAACCTGTCAACCTGCGACCGATAAATCGCAGTTGCGTCGCGCTGTCACACAGCACTACACACTTGCGATATCGCTAGCGATGTCACTGATGTGTCACTTTTCGGCGATGTCGATAGCAATATTGACACGTGTGACAGGGCCTTTATAGTCTATACATATTGTTATCTCATATACAATGTTCAGGACATTTTGATACCTAGAAAAATCTGTATTGAGGGTGACTCCACTCCATATCTCTATGTGTAAAGGTCATAAGGACCAAAAGTTCCGTAACAGGGGAGCGAGAGTTAAAACGAAGATTTCCAATGTAAAGGCCACGTTACACACACAGAGATCTGTTCAGATATTGGCCACAGGCAATTTGCTGCTTGCAGTGAAATCATGGACACATTGTTCCATTTTGTGGCTGTGTAGAAATGGAGCAATGTGTCCATGATTTCACTGCAACCAGAGATCTGTGACCAATATGTGAACAGATATCCGTGTGTGTAACGTGGCCTTAAGTCTATGGGGGGATGATGATATATCTAGACTGAGATGTCAGTAATAAACCAGATATGATTTTGCACAGACTTGAATGCAACTTCTCTTCTTCG
The DNA here is from genome assembly GCA_033576535.1 of Allobates femoralis. Classification (NCBI taxonomy): domain Eukaryota; kingdom Metazoa; phylum Chordata; class Amphibia; order Anura; family Aromobatidae; genus Allobates; species Allobates femoralis. The sequence continues at coordinate 462,018,764 of JARQOC010000006.1, forward strand.
AGCCCATATATTTATACAATTTGGAGCTCACTGTTGATCTCATTATCTGTCTTTGGGTCAGAAAACGGAACAGCTACGACACTAGAAAGGTTTTCACCACATAAAGCTTTTGTTTTTCCCGCCACGTGTTCTATGAGCCATAACTTTTTAATTTTTCCCCAAAATTGCCATAACGGGCTTGTTCTTGCTGAACGAGTTGTAGTTTTGAACAATATAATTGACTTTACCATATACCAGGGGTGGGGAACTCCAGGCCTCGAGAGCCATACACGGTGCATGTTTTCAGGATTTCCTTAGTATTTGACAGTTGAAATCAGCACCTGTGCTTGACATTAAATTACCAACTTTCAAATGCTAAGGAAATCCTGAAAACCTGAACTGTGTACGGCTCTCGAGGCCTGGAGTTCCCCACCCCTGCCATATACTGTCCAGAAAAACAGGGGAAAATATGAAATTTTCTATCCATGAAGGTGTAAATGCTGGGTTCATGTGGTCTGACCTGATGTTTTTATTGACATCATTTTCTAATTTTTCCAGATTTCTATGACTATAAAGACCAGATATTTCCATTCCCTATAAATCCCCACCCCAGAGAGAAAGCGTCATCTGTCCCCAAACCAGAGCGCCCTCCCCTGTATACATGACACATCCAGCCTTATATTACTGTACATATACACATGGCACAACTGGGGGAAGGGGGACACTATCTCCGGGAATGAAGGGGTTACTGTGCTGTCCAGTAATGGGGAATGGTCACCTACCTCCACCTGCAGAGCCGCACACTACATATATGGCTGCTCTGTGCTTACAGGACCTGTGATGATGTCACATGGAGGGGAGGAGTCAGGGGTCACATGATCAGCTCCTCAGTGTAAGTATGTAGGACTCTGGATGAGATGAAGGATATGTGTGGGGTCTGGAGGGATTTACAGTGTGGAAGTGTGGAAGGAGCAGAACCGTGTGTGTATGAGGTGCACGGAGCAGAGCCGCGTGTGTACAAGGTGCACGGAGCGGAGACACATATGTATGATGTGTACGGAGCGGAGCCGTGTGTATACAAGGTGTACGGAGCAGAGCCGCGTGTGTATGAGGTGTACAGAGCAGAGCCGTGTGTACGAGGTGTACGGAGCGGAGCCGTGTGTATGAGGTGTACAGAGCAGAGCCGCGTGTTTATGAGGTGTACGGAGCGGAGCCGTGTGTGTAAAAGGTGTACAGAGCGGAGCTGCGTGTATCCGGAGCAGAGCCGTGTGTGTACGAGGTGTACAGAGCGGAGCCACGTATATACGAGGTGTACGGAGCCATGTGTACGGAGCAGAGCCATATGTGTACGAGGTGTACAGAGCGGAGCCGCGTGTCTACAAGGTGTACGGAGTGGAGCCGTTTGTCTACGAGGTGTCCGGAGCAGAGCCGTGTGTACGAGGTGTATGGAGCGGAGCCACATGTGTACGGAGCGGAGCCATGTGTACGAGGTGTACGGAGCGGAGCCGCATGTTTACTACATGTATCAAGTGGAGCCACGTGTGTACGAGGTGTACGGAGCAAAGCCGTGTGTACGAGATGTATGGAGCAAAGCCGAGTGTGTATGTTGTGTATGGAACTAAGTCACTTGTGTACGAAATGTACTGAGCAGATTCTTGTGTGTACGACGTATATGGTAGCAGAGCCCAGTGCACACAATGTGTACGGAGTGAAGCCGCATGTGTATGACATGTAAGGAGCAGATCCTTGTGCATACAACGCTTATGAGAGCGGAGCCGCATGCGTACGTGTATGGAGCGGAGCCGTGTGTGTTCAATATGTAAGGTGAAGATCCGTGTGTGTACGCTGTGTATGTGAGCGAAGCCGCGAGTGTATGACATATACAGAGCGAAGCAGTGTGTGTACGAGGTGTACGGAGAGGAGCCGCGTGCCTAATTTCCAGCCACTAAACATGCTAGGCTTGCTTGCCAATGACAGTAGCCATGATGATTGTGGCATTACTGCGATTGGCTGGCGTCATGGGGTCCATATAAGCCCTGCTGCTGCCATCTTGTGTACACTACATCCAGAAACAGCGTAATGGGAGCGTAGGGACAGAGCAAGTAGCATGAATGGAGAGTGTTTCTGCCATCAAAATATAATACAACAGATCTTTTAAGATCTACATTGAGTCTATACTAGTTCAGAATAGTGTAGGGAGAGTTGTGGAGCAAGGACAGACTGAACAGTAGTGTTTTACTAGCTCCATATTAGAACAATAGCTCTTTTAAGAGCTACATCAAGTCTAAACTAGTTCAGAATAATGTAGGGACTAGGGAGAGTTTGTGGAGCAGGGACAGACAAAACAGTGTTTCAGTATCTCCATATTAGAACAACAGCTCTTATTAGAGCTACATTTCCAGCGCACATTGCGTACTATCTAATAGAGTAGTTACTTTTTGTGGTGTGCTTTAGAAACACAGGTCCTTCTTCCCCCTCTACGTTTTCTGGTCACAGTTTGCTTGGCTTGTGCCAATAAGCCTCAAATATTAATAGTCCTACTGTGCTCTTAAAATCCTGTCAGATACAGTAGTTGCCTTTTCTGGTGTCCTTTAAAAAGCACATGTCCTTCTGCCCCCTGGAATATTTGGAATCACATTTTGCTTGACCTGTGCCAAAAAGTCCCAAATATTAATAGGGTCCTAATGACCTATTCAAATATTGTCAAATACAGTACTACCATTTTTTCGTTGTCGTGTAAAAACTGTCACCTCTGCACCCTAAAATTGGGGTTACATTTTCCTTGCCACCTAAAGTATATACGATATGTGTCACAAAAATACAATATGCTATAGCCTGGCGTTAAGGGAGAGGGACGTGGGCCTGGTCGTGTTGTTAACAGTTGTGCCTGCCAATTCAGTCTGACAGGTCAGAAGAAGGTTGATGCATCTACTATGTTCCTGTCATAATTTGCTAGTCTGCACTGTAAACTTGTGTTGATGCTAGAGCACGAGCAGGTTCTGTCTTGGATAGCAGAGAAGGCCTCGTCATTTCTCAAGCAGCACCAAATCTTCCACACAGTCTAGTCTCAGTATCCAAAAGGCTGGGCCATCCACTTGTCCTCTCCCCCATCATGAGTCATAGGAGACATATGACCCCAAAATTGGCCACTCCAAGGATGTACGTATCATTTTGTTGTCTCTAGATTCACACTGTGCAGCTTTGAAGAGGTATGTGAGAAGTTGTGCATTGATGCACAAATATTTGAGCATTCACAGACAGAAGAAATCCACTTTGAGCAATGTGATTTACTGTTTCAAGAAGAGGAGGATGATGATGAGACACAGTTGCTATTAGGTCAGCCTAAAATCTCAACTTGGCAGGAGGATCAGATTGAGGAATTGGAAGACAAGGTGATCGATGATGAGATCAGTGATCCAACCTGGACCAGTGGCACGCATATCAAGCACAGCACACAGAGGGAAATGCATTCCTAGCACCAACACAGGCAGAAAGGGGTAGTGGTTTGACCAGAGTGAGAACTGGGTCAACTGTTCCCAACAGCACCTCCACTCAGCCAGATCTCAGGCCAAGAGGGGGGGGGGGTTGGTTCTTCTGCTGTATTCCATTTGTTTTCTGATAGTCCTTCAGAGAAAAACACATTAATTTGTAGCATCTGCCATTCCAAGCTGAGTTGAGGCAGGAAGAATACCAACCTGAGCACGCGCAGTATACTGAAGCACATGGCAGCCAAGCACCCCAGTAGGTGGGCAGAACACCTGGATAGAAAATCTGTATCTTCAGGTGAAACCACTGACGTTTCACCTGTGCTAGCTATGCCCTCCACAATAGTACATTAGAGCAATTAATAACAAATTATAAATTCAGATGGAAGACAGGCATCATTAAATATCTGGGGGTAAATTTATCATCCTCTTACACCAATCTTTACATCAATAACTCCCCTCCCTTCCTATTTAGACATCTAAAGAGTGTATTGATTAAATGGAAACCTCTCATCATATCATTAATGGGTTGTATTTAGTGATGAGCAAATAGAAAAATACACATTTGGCAGAATCTTGACGAGTAGATTGTAATACTTGCATTTTCATACCAAATAGTGAGTCCACCGCAAGTCAATGGGAGATACAAGTAATTTTCTGCTGGACCCAACGAAGAGGTCTGGGGGCATGAGAAAAAGGCTGAAATGGGTGGGAAAGTGATTAAACTGAATGGGAAGAGCGTGGAGAATATGCCTGCATGCATTTCTGTACAAATACAAGAGGGGAGGGGGATTAACAATAGACCCAACCAGGAGTTACCTACAACCACATCAATACGTCCAGACATGGGGTCCCTGAATGATGAGGAATTGGAAGAGTTGGAAGATTTAGAGGAATTGGAAACAGACAGTAAAGATTGTTCTAGTTTTCTTCCTGATGATATTTTCGATGATAACGGGTTCATAGATATTGGAAAAATAAACAATAATGAAATCACGAGTTCAGGAACTAACAATGGTGTATCAATAACCACACCCAGGCAAACCAATAATAAAGCGCTGGTAACTATAGCACAAGTACATAGTTGTGAAGAGGGTCCTGTCTCCTCTGCTCAAAATACAACAGCAACATCAAAAGACAGTGATGAGGAGCATTTAAAGAAAAGAACTAATCAATAAAATAGAGAAAAACCCTTACAACCAATAATACTGCACAATAACACTCAGAACAAGAAACAGGGCAAAACAACAACACCACGATTAAATCTAATAGGGACAAATGAGACCACACATGAACAGGGGTTGTCAGTCAGTGACAACACACCCACATTAATTGACATACCAAATACACAGAGAGTCATCCCAGACAATTCAAAGAACCAAAACAATGGAGTTGCTCCTTTCTTACCGGCGGCAAAAACAGCAAATCAGGAAATTACAAAATTTTTCAACACAACAGGTGGCAAAAGAAAAAAAGAGGAAAAAAGAGGACAAGGAGAAGAGAAAAAAGGTAAAAATCAGTTTCGTGGATTAGAAATTTCAAACAGTACCGACACCAATATCATAAATTTGTCTAGTTATACACCTTCAACAGACGAAATTAAATTACTAAACAAAGGATTGCTTTTTTGCCCCACAAATGAGCCTGATGATTTTGATTTATGTATAGATATATACCAATTTATAAGGAGGTTGACCTTAAAAAGACATTTTGCCTTAAAACCAGATGAAAAAAATATAGGATTAATTGAACCAAATGCCAGGGACCAACATGACCATTTATTTAAAGCTAAGTCAAGATTCTACCCGCTTGAAAGCAGGGGACATGTGCTGGAGACATTTCAGGACCTTTTATTGAGTGATTTGAAAAGAGAGACACTTTCACAAGAAAAAGACATTACAAATAGAAATAATCTGACCAGAAAAGAAAAAGAAGCTCTAAAAAATCTCAAAAACAACAGGGAAATTGTAATCCGAGCAGCAGATAAAGGAGGAGGAATTGTGTTGCAAAACACTAGTGACTACATGAAAGAGGCTAAAAAATTATTGGCAGATCCTAAATACTATAAAAAAAATTAAAACCAATCCCTATCCTGCATTAACTAAAATTTATAACCAGAAGATAAACGGAGCATTTGAACAAGGAACCATCACAGCTAATTTAAAAAAAATTCCTTATAGTCAGTCAATAAACAGTACCTTTCTTATATCACTTAACTAAAGTACATAAGAGTCTAACTAATCCCCCTGGTAGACCGATCATTTCGGGAATAGGGTCTTTGACCAGTAACCTTGCCATGTACATAGATAAGGTATTGCAAAAATATGTAGTTAGACTGGACAGTTTTATCAAGGATTCTACTGATATGATCAAAGCACTCAAAGATATCATATGGAAAGAATCATATATTTTTGTCACCCTGGATGTTACTTCCCTCTACACTAACATTAGACATGAAACAGGTATGCTATGTGCGGAGTACTTCCTCAAAAAAGATTCACAAATGGACTTGGCAACTATTGATTTTATACTAGATGGCTTGAAATTTATTCTTTATAATAATTTCTTCTCTTTTGATGGTAAAATGTATCACCAGGAACATGGAACAGCTATGGGATCAAAAGTTGCATGTTATGCTAACCTGTTTATGGGTTTTTTCAAGATTTACATATATTGAAGAATGATTACAAGAAGGGCATAATTATAAAAGATTTATAGATGACATTTTTGTGGTTTGGGACACTGACCAATGCGATATAAGCAATTTTATGTCATGCATCACCCATAATCAGTGGGGTTTGAGCTTTGAACCCACAATGCGCAAAAAAAACATAAATTTTCTTGATCTCACAATCTTCGTAGAAAATTTCAAAATATGCACCAAAACATACTTCAAAACCACTGACAGAAATTCATATATTGATTACAATAGCGGTCACTATACCAAATGGCTAAAGAATATACCAGCTGGCCAATTCAGGCGCATTAAAAAGAATTGCTCCAATCCTGAGGATTACAAAATCCAATCCAAGATCCTAAGTAAAAGGTTCTTGGACAGGAAATATCCCAAACGACTAATAACGAATGCACTGAAACACAGTGGGGAAATCAGTCAGGATACCCTGTTAGCTCCTAAGTCAAAGAAAATGACAGATAATGAATACACATGTAACTTCATAACTACATACAATAAAAGCCACAAAGCAATCAAGAAATGTCTGAACACACACTGGCATATACTGAAAAGTGACCCTATATTAAAATCCATTATCCCAGAGAGCAGTGGCGCACCCAGAAATTTCCCAAGGTAGGGGTCCAAGAAACACACACCGGCCCTGAAAGGGGGGTGTCACCCCCCAGCGGGGTTCCGAGGGGCAAAGCCCCCGGTGGGGGGGTTTGGGGGAGCGAAGCCTCCCTAAAAGCCAAGCGATTTTTGTAAATTTGAATACCTAATTAATGCTTAATACTGCACGAAAACGGCTTCTCAGCTTCTCAGGGCCGTCCAAATGGGGGGTCCAGACACGTAGGTCCCCCCCTTGGGTGCGCCACTGCCAGAGAGACCTGGAATCACATTCAGAAGGGCTCCTAACATTAAGAGCATAATCGCTCCAAGTCGATTAAAACGCAATACTGCCATAAGACATGGGGATAAAATGCCAAAACCCTCATCTAAATGTGGCAGAAATAGATGTCTGTAGATGCGTACAGAGAAAGACATCCTTCAGCTCAACATCAACTAAAAACTCTTTTCCGATAAAATCTAATATGGATTGCACAACTGAATACACCATCTATCTTTTAGAATGCCCTTGTGAGCTCCAATATATTGGGAGGACGATTAGACCACTCCACGAAAGACTGAACAAACATAGGTCTAATATAAAAAATGGATACAGGCTACACAGAGTATCACATCATTATAATATATGCCATAATAGAGATCCAGGAATGAGTAAAATAACACCAATTGATCATGTGCCAGCAGATGTAATAGATTTGAGACTCTAAAGAGAAAAGAGAAGTACTGGATGTTTCATTTAGACACCCTGAAACCAAAAGGAATGAATCCGATATCAGAATTAATATAGACACTTTCTCTCTCACTTTTTTGTTTCGCATTAATACATCAGTTTTTTTCCATTTCTTTATTCACAATTTAAACTAACACATATCAAGCAAAAGATACAATATCAAACACTGCACTAAGTCATTGTTTGTTTTTATCACTCTTTTTATACACTATGAAATGCACTTTCTAAACCTTTAAGATACAGTATTACATAATATTTTTGAGTATTTTCACTTTATAACATTCCTTCTATGTATGTCACAGTTCACTAAAAGCTGTTTGCTGCCCCCAGTGGCGGAAATATAGGGTGTAATAATCTTCTGGGTACCAATTTCCATGGTAACTGCATCCGAGGCTTAATTTGGACATTACGTTTATCGCCATCTAGTGGTATGTTTTCAGAATGCTACTCTTTTTTCTTATTCAATACAAAGGGAATTTCCAATTCACTCTATCTCGTTTTTTTGTGCTATATTCAATATGCTATGGAACTGGATGTTTTTTGTACAAAATCTTTTTATGTACACAATTGAGATATGTTTTCAACTAGGTGGTCTTAGGTGGGAATAGAACTAAGGAATATGTGTATGAAACACCCAGCCATTTGATTGATGAGCCACATCCCAGATAACAATCATTGGAGGAAAATTCATTTTGACCAATTGGAAACATTGATTTTATAGATTCTTTTAACTACATATAGATTGTTATTTTTGTATTCTATGTCTTAATAAATAAATATAATCTTAAATATACATTTTAAAAGTTAATTTTGCATAGATATATATATATTTTTTTCCTTTATTCCAATTTTTTAACCCTGTTATTACTATTTATATTTTATAGATATTTAATATTTTACTAATATTTGTTAATATTTATTGGATAATAATTCCACCACGGGAAAATTTATTAGTTACTAGAGCCCTGTGCATAGATTACAATAGACCCATATGAGTCCATTTACTACCAAAATCCAAAGTGGTGATTTACACTAATACCAGGGCAGAACGGAGTATATACCAGCACACACTCCCAGGTTCTAATCCCATACATGGAAGAAAATGTGAGAAATTTTATTAGTATATATTTTGGCCTGTTTAATGCATTTCTTTACCTGATAACCTTTTTATTTTTTGAAAAAAGGAACATAGATGTATATGCATGTATTCTATTTCCTTTTATAAGAAATTGCGCCAAAAACAGGGACCCTCCCCTTTTTGATGATGATTATGACATTACAGGTAAACAAATCACACCCACTTTTTTTTTTTTTTTGTAATATGAGGGGCTATAAAAACCCCACTGTGATGATACATGTAACATCCCTGAGGAAGGTGCCAGGTTGGGCACCGAAATGCATTGGAGTGAAGGAATAAAGGAAAAAGAATTGCTTGTGAAACCCTGGCTTCCACGTGAATTTTCTTTGGACATAGCAGCGCGGACCGTGGCACACCTCTTCTTTCCCAACATTTTCCATGCATTTCTGACTCACATATGGTTTCTGGGAATAATGTCAGAGTATTACGCCTCTTTTACAGATTCACAAGACCATCAACCAAACCTAAATTGCATTTTACATGCAAAAATGTTAAGAAACAGTTTTTCCTGCATAATCACTAGTATATAAGGCTAAATAAAGAAGAGAGAAAATATCCCCTTTACCGTTTGCTCACACGTAGCATTTTTGCTTTTTTTTTCCTTTTACAATTATTATTATTTATTTATATAGCGCCATTATATTCCATGGCGCTTTACATGGTAAAAGGGGCAGACTAGGACAAGTAACATAGTAACAATACAAGTAACAATAAATGTGGATAATTCCGTCGTACAAATACAAGAGGGGAGAAGTCCTGTCCGCGAGGGCTCACAGTCTACGAGGGGCGGGTGGGGATACAGTGGGAGGGGGAAGTTCCAGTCGTGAGGCGATGTGGAGGACCGGGTCTTATTGCAAGTGGTAAACTTGGCGGAACAGGTGGGTCTTCAGGCTTCTTTTGAAGGTTCTCAGGGTAGGAGAATGTCTGATGTGTTGGGGCAGTGAGTTCCAGAGTAGGGCAGATGCCCGGGAGAAGTCCTGTATGCGGTTGTGCGAAGAGGAGATGAGGGGGGAGTAGAGGAGGAGCTCTTGGGAGGATCGCAGGTTGCGCGAGGGTAGGTATCGGGAGACCATGTCAGAGATGTATGGAGGGGACAGGTTGTGAATGGCTTTGTATGTCATGGTTAATGTTTTAAACCGGGATCTCTGGGAAGTAGGGAGCCAGTGAAGGGCGTGGCAGAGGGGGGAGACAGGGGAGTAGCGGGGGGACAGATGGATTATGCGGGCAGCAGAGTTCAGGATAGACTGGAGAGGTGCAAGGGAGGTATTGGGGAGGTCGGTGAGCAGGAGGTTGCAGTAGTCGAGGCGGGAGATGATGAGAGCATGAATAAGGGTTTTAGCAGTGTCGTGGTCAAGGAAAGTGCGGATTCTATAGATGTTTTTGAGCTGGAGTTGGCAGGAGGTGGCGAGGGCCTGGATGTGGGGCTTGAAGGAGAGGGAAGAGTCAAGGATAACCCAGAGGCACTTGGCTTGGGGGACTGGGGAGAGAGAGCAGTCGTTGACGACAATGGATAGGTCAGGTAGTGAGGGGGAGCATATTGGGGGGAAGACTATGAACTCGGTTTTGTCCATGTTCAGCTTAAGAAAGCAAGCAGAGAAGAAGGATGAGATGGTGTACAGGCAGTGTGGAATTTTGGATAGAAGGGAGGCGATGTCAGGACCAGACAGGTAGATTTGGGTGTCGTCGGAGTAGAGGTGGTACTGGAGGCCATGTGACTCAATGAGTTGCCCTAGGCCGAGAGTGTAGATTGAGAACAGTAACGGTCCAAGAACCGAGCCCTGGGGGACCCCGACAAATAGGGGGTAGGGCGAGGAGGATGTGTGGGAGTGGATGACGCTGAAGGTCCGGTCCGTTAAGTATGAGGAATCCAAAAGAGGGCGAGGTCCGTGATGGCAAGAGATTCCAGGATCTAAAGGAGAAGGGAGTGGTCAACAGTGTCGAAAGCAGCCGACAGGTCGAGGAGGAGGAGAACTGAGTAGTGGCGCTTACTTTTGGCAGTCAGTAGGTCGTTGGTGACTTTCGTCAGGGCTGTTTCAGTGGAGTGGAGGGGTTGGAAGCCAGATTGCAGGCGGTCAAAGAGGGAGCAGGAGGAGAGGTGAGAGGACAGCTCAGAGCGGACATGCTGTTCAAGTAGTTTAGAGGCGAAAGGGAGGAGAGATATAGGGGGGTAGTTGGAGACAGTTGTGGGGTCGAGGGAGGGTTTTTTGAGGATGGGTGTGATCAAGGCGTGTTTGAAGGCTGAGGAGAAGGTGCCAGTGGTAAGTGATAGGTTGAAAAGATGAGTTAGGGCTGGGATGATAACGGAGGTGAGCTTGGGTATGAGGTGGGATGGGAACGGGTCGTGGGCACTGGTGGTGAGGTGTGATTTTAACAGGAGGGAGGAGAGCTGGTCTTCAGTTATGGGGGGAAGCAGTTGATGGAAGGAGAGGGCAGTATAGGTGAAAGGGGAGGCTGTGGGGACAGTGGATCAAAGCTGTCTCTGATTCTGTCAATCTTTTCTTTGTAGGAGGCAAAGTCTTCTGCAGAGATGAGGGGAGAGGGAGGGAGAGCAGGCGGGCGGAGTAAGGAATTGAAGGTTTTGAAAAGTTGTTTGGGATTGCGGGACAGGGAGGTTATTAGGGATAAGAAAAAGGTTTGTTTGGCGGTGGCAAGTTCAGCCTTGAAGGCGATGAGGGACTGTTTGAACAGCGCAAGGTGCTCAGTGGAACGTGATTTTTTTCATCGCCTCTCGGCGACCCTGGATGCCCGTCTCAGGTCTTTAGTGAGGGTGGTGTGCCAGGGTTGCCTGTTAGTGCGTGGAGCGTGGTATGTGAGGGGGGGCGGCTAAGTCGAGGGCCTTGGTTAATGTGGTGTTGTAGAGGGTGGTGGCAGTGTCTGTGTCAGGTATAGATGTTATGTTGGCCAGAGGGAGAAGGGATTCTGAGAGTGAGTGTAGATCAATGTGTTTTAGGTTTCTGCGGGGATGATCAGGTTTGCGGAGAGGAGATGGTGTAGTAGGGGAGGTGAGGGAGGAGAAGGTCAGCAAATTGTGATCAGACAGGGGGAGGGTTGAGTTTGTGAGGTTAGTAAGGGAGCAAAGACGGGTAAAGATGAGATCCAGCGTGTGGCCATGTTTGTGGGTGGCAGAGGAGGACCATTGAGAAAGCCCGAAGGAGGAGGTCAGGGAAAGAAGTTGAGAGGCGGTAGGGTGGGCAGTGTCAATAGGGATATTGAAATCACCCATAATGATGGTGGGGATGTCGGTAGAGAGGAAATGAAGTAGCCAGGTGGTGAAATGGTCAAGGAAGGTGGGGATGGATCCAGGGGAGCGGTAGATGACGGCTAGCTGGAGGTTACTGGGGGAGAAGATGCGGACAGAGTGGGCTTCGAAAGATGGGAGAGTAGCAGAGGGGGGTAATGGAATAGGGGCGAAGCAGCAGGTGTCGGATAGGAGTATGCCGACACCTCCGCCGTATTTGTCAGAGGGGCGGGGTGTGTGGGAAAGATTGAATCCGCCGTAGTGCAGCAGGGGAGGTCGTGTCGGAGGGGGTGAGCCAGGTTTCTGTGATGCCCAGGAATGAGAGTTTATTAGAAATAAAGAGTTCATGGATGTCCGGGAGTTTATTACAGACTGAGTGGGCATTCCGAGTGCGCCTGGCAGGGAGTTTAGAGGAGCAGGGGCTGGGGGGATGGGTCTAAGGTTGGTCAGGTTGCGAGGGTGGGTGATTGTGAGGTTATGAGAGTTGGTGATGGGACGGGGGGGGGGGGTGTAGGTGACTGTGGAGATGTGGCAGGGGGGGCCGGGATTAGGGGAAATGTCGCCAGCGAGTAGGAGGAGCAGGGAGAGGGTTAGCAGGTGGGAGCAAGAGAGTTTACGTGGTGGGCGTGCCTGATTGGAGATGGAGGATTGAAAGTGAAGGAATAGTTCAGAGAAGTGGGTGAGGTGGTTAGGTAGGATGGAGGGTGAGAGAAGTACTTTGTTGCTGGGTGGAGGGATGAGCGGGGGTAGCAGGAAATGGAGGAGGATGGGAGTGAGAGTGCAAAGGAGTGGAAACATTGTAGATGGTGAGCGGGGGATGGGAGTAGCGTGGGTCAGATGCAGAAGGAAGGAGAGCTGTAGTGGTGGGTGAGTGGTCAGTAGTGAAGAGTAATCTGGGGTTTACATAGTGAATACATAATTGTAGTACAAGTGAATAAATTACATATCTGTTTGTTTGTCTTGCATGACTTACCCGTTTCCTGCCCCGTTTAACTGCCCGGTGTAACTGCACTTGTACAGTCGGCACTTATGCAGTTGGCATGATTGCACCCCTTAGGTGGCTCTACAATTGGGAGGGTCCTGACTTATACATTTTCTAGGTCCCTCCCACATACAAAATCTTTAGTTTAGTTAGATATTCCCCAGCACTTTACAATGCCATATAGAACGTGACTGTTATGTTGGACTTTGCCCTGAGGAGCCTCAGGTGGCCCTGTACCATACATTTGGGAGGGACTGTTCTTACTCATACATTTGGGTGGTCCTTCCCTCATTATTAATGATATAGTGGAATACATATTACAAGCAGTTTACAATGCCAGCTACATTGTGACCACTGGGTTTTACACTCCTCTTCCTCCTGCAAAACCACCTCCATATCACTCTGCGGCCCTCAGAGGGCCCGAAGGTGTAAGGAAACCTGAGTTTGGTGAGGGTCCTCCGGCGGCCCTGTAACATACCTTTGGGAGGGACTGCTGTTACTCATACATTTTGTCGGTCCATTCTTCATTGATACCTAGATAGCGGAATACATATTCCATACCAGTTTACAATGCCATCTACAACGTGCCCATTGGTGTGTTGAGCCCTCTTCCTCCTCTTGCAACACCACCTCCATTTCATTCTGTGGCCCTCAATTTAAGTATTCAGAGGGCCAGCAGGTATAAGTAAATCTATATTTGGTGAGGGGCCTGTTTAGACATTAGAGATGGCATCCCTACCGTTTTCTGGGCCTGATCTTTCTCCTTGTCTTCATTTTGTTGATCACTGTCATGAGATTGTGTCAGCTCCACCTTCCTCACATTTTTGGCTGTCACTGCACCAGAGGTTACTACTGGCAACATCATTTCACCTTCCTTCCTGATCTCCTCAGGGAAGAGAACTCACACATGGAATAAAAGCACACAACATCATCTTTTCTTCAATTACCTTTTCACCCAGGGCCATGTGTGTCGCTTCTCTGTGGCCCTGGTGCCTTTGGCAACGAGAGGGGGATCTTCCCAACTTGTTCAGGCCTTCCTGACTGTACTCCCTTTCTACCTTAGTAGAACCTGTGTCACTCCACATGGTATGGTGAACTACAAAGTTGCTAACTAACTTGGTGTCAGCGCCCTCTTCTGGAGCTACCAAATCACTACCAGTCACATTGGGAGTTTTCTCTTTACTCCTCATGTCACTAAGTTGTGTAGATCCACCATTCTGTTTGGTCACCCCTAACTCTGGACTGTCAATCTTTGGATGTGTTAAATCATTATTATTCACCACACATTAATTCTACGGAGACCCCTGCCTTAAAGCACACGTAACACAGTGCTTTCAAGTCCCGGCCTATTGCCATAGAATACTGTAAGTTCAGGACTACACCCAAATTGTGGTCTATGGACATCTTGTCATGCATTTCGCAGATGAGGGAAAGGAAGCAGGAAAGTATAACGGGCAAGGGCAGCTGGGAAGCTAGTCTGGCCCTGGACTTAGGGTCCCTGACTAGCCCTATTCCCAAATATACCTCTGATGGTGAGGAGGTTCGAGCCAATGCCTTATCTCTCAACTCCTCAACCAGCCCTATGCTACTCCCTCTCACCTTCCACCAAGGACATGGGTAAACAGTAACTTCCAAAGGTTTAAGCAAAATGAATCTTCAGCAGAGCAGCGCAGAGCCCACTTCAACTTACTTGGTCAAGGCAGAGATACACTATCAGCGACGTCATCTGGAAGAAGGGGAGGCCATTTAAAGGCCAGGGGCGTGGTCACCTGTCAAACCTATACCTCCAGTTGCAGAGCCGCACACCACCCATAGACAAACAGACATAACTTTGAATTCCAACTTAAAAAACTAAATTTGCTACACTAATGGAAAGCTAACAATCAAAAAGACTAGTGAATAAAATTAAAAATAAAGCCGCCAAATCTAGAATCGCATATATCCTGGATACCCATAAGCAAAAAAATTTCAACCCTCAGGCTATAGTGAACAAATTTGCTAAATATTATGAAACATTCTACAATATTAGATATCAGACCCAAATACTCCCCAACCAACACCAGAAATGATTGATCGATTTCTGGATGGTTTGTCCTTACTGTCCTTAACCCAAACTCAAAAAAATACCCTAAACAGAGATATATCCTCCACAGAAATTATAACTACAATCAACTCACTAAAACTTAATAAATTGCTAGGCCCCGATAGTCTAACAAATATTATAAATCATTCTCATTAACTTTGATCCCCCATTTATTACTATCTAGACAAGAGGTATGTGACCCGGTGATGACGAATCCGCTGCACTTTCAGAGGTCTCATTTGTGTACAACTTCCATTTAATTGAAAAATCGTTAAAAATATATAAAAGCATAATTACATGCAGTCAGGTCAAACCAGTGGACATCTAGAGTGACATGTTCCGGCCTATAGCAAAGCCTCAGACGTGGAGACCATGACTAAGGCTTTGCTATAGGCTGAAACATGTCACTCTAGACGTCCATTGGTTTGACCTGACTGCATGTAACTGTGCTTTTATACGTTTTTTAACGATTTTTCAATAAAATGAAAGTTTTATACAAATAAGACCTCTGAAAGTGCAGCAGATTCTTTATCGCCGGGTCACATACCTCTTGCCTGGATTTCATTACTGCGGCTATCCAGCTGCGACCCTGACTGACGGACAGATCCCTGGAGTGGGACGAGAACGATGAGCTGACTGAAATATTTATTTTTCCATTTATTACTGTGCTTCAATTCAATTCTCTCTACTAGTTCGTATTACAACAGATATGTCACAAGCCCTTATAGTCACAATACCTAAACCAGGGAAACCCACAGACACTCCTGTAAATTTTAGACCAATCTCACTTCTAAACGCTGATTTAAAAATCTTTGCCAAACTGGTTTTTGATAATCTGGTTAACATCTAACCCTTTCTGGTCCAAGAAGATCAAGTTGGTTCTATAAAGGGAAGACAATCTTCAGACAGCACAAGAAGATTCTTGAGCCTTCTAGACCTAGTATCTCTGCTCCTTGCTTTGGACACGAAGAAGGCATTTGATTGTATACCAGGAGCGGGCTGGTGCTTCAAATACTGGGAGGCAGACTTGCCCCACCAGTCCAAGGTGAGGAGCAGGAGGGGGGTCTGTTAGGGGTGGGGGGATATGTTAGCAGAGTTTGAGGAACAGAAGGATGGGGGGGGGGGATGCTGGCAAAGTTTGAGGACTGGGAGGGGATTTGTCCTAGCGGTGTTTGAGGACCGGCGGGGGGGTGCTAGCGCAGTTTGTGGAGCGCTTTATGTTACGATTAGCAGCCCCACTTGCAACACTGCCTTAGCGGCGGCCGCGAAGCAGAGGTGGACCGACCCATTTCAGTATGGGGGCAGCCCTGGAAGAGGCAAATATTACCAGCCTGGGGGGCACTTGACCCCCCTGCCACCTGGGCCAGTCCGCCCCTGTTGTATACACTGGGGATTCTTATAAGCAGTCCCACTCAAATTTGTCTTTTCACAGCTCTTCTTCTGTTCAGTTAAATGACTATATACTACTCCCAATGCAAGAGTTTATACCTCAGGTCTTCTTTCTCGCCCTTTTTGTATTACAAACCGCACAAGACAAGGGTGTTCCTTATCCCCTCTTTTATTTGCGTTACTCATAGAGCCTTTTGCCTCCCACATCAGAAATTCACCCGATATCTCAGGAATGAAAATTGCAGGCAGAGATCATCGCATAGGACTACTTGCAGATTATGTCCTCCTCATTCTATCAGACATTGAGAAATTGCTACATTCCCTTATGAACATCTTTAAGAATTTCAGTGAAGCATCATTATACAACATCAATATTAATAAGTCACTAATCCTTCATCTTGGAGCCCCATCCTCAAAATTCACCAACATAATTACTAAATATAAATTCTATAAAGTGAAGAAGGCCCTACCATTTCTAGGCATCTTCCTAAATTTTCCTACTTCTAATTTATTTGAAAAAACTACACCACTGACTAATAAGATCACCTAAGATCTTTTTTTTTTCAAGTCCCGGCCTATTACCATAGAATACTGTAAGTTCAGGACTACACTATAGCTATAAATACTTGAGGAATACCTTGGTTTGGTAGGGTAGCGATTAATAAAATGAATGTGCTTCCTAAAATCCTATATCTATTCAGAAACCTACTCATATACCACCTACCTTCTTTCCTTAAAACATTTAAAAAAACATTGAGATTAATTTGGGGATAAAAAAAAGCCAGGATCAAATTGAATATCCGATTCCTCCCTACCCATAAACTGCCCTTCCATTCTTGAATACTATAGAGCCACTCTAGTTACTCAACTCAAGGATTCATGACTAACCAACGATGCCAAGAATTGAATCCAAATTAAAAGTCCCTTTTAGAATCCCATGACATTATTTTTGGCTTTCAGCATCACTGCTTACTGATAGTCTCCCCAAACTTCCCTTTTCTCCTACCCAAGCTTTACTAGTGATACGGCCATCCTTGCAAACAAAATAACTTGTCTCGAAGCCTCCTTTCCTAAACCTACCAATATCTATCTTCGAGATTCTAATCAACAACCTTTCTCTCACAAGTTGGAGAGAACATAACATAACATTCGCTAAAGGACTTATGGGAAGAGAAAGCTTTAATTTAATTTGCCTTAAAATTCTCACAAAGTAGGATATTTCTACCTTGCAACAAATTATACAAAAGTGGGAGGGAGATCTAAAAGAACATTTTTTTCAGAGAGTCAATGATCTCTGGCATTTCCAAAAGTTTGTAAAGCCTCCAAATGTATTTCCCATTTAGAAAATGCTAGGAAACTCGTGTATCACTAGTGCCTCATCCCCTACCGCTTGGCCAAAATCTTTCCTTACCAAAATTCACTATGCACAAGATGTGGTGAAGCGCCTGGCACCATACTACATATGTTCTAGGACCATCAGACAACTCTTGGGAAAGGTATTCGACCTTCTCTCTATCATCTCGGGGATTCTGATCTCCCAAACCAAGCCCTTGCACTTTTATCAAGATGACTATCTTCACCCTATTAGAACCCTAATTACCTATTTCTGCATTGTTACTAGAACAAAAATTGCATCCCTTTCGAAAACATCCTCAACTCCCAACATCAAAGATATCCTTTCAGGAATAAACCACAACTACTCGTGTGAATCTAAAATTGCTTCTGCTACTCTTCAATTCTCCTGATTTGACCAAAATTGGGATATTTGAAAAAAACAGTACCTTCAACATACATAATTAGTCCCCAAAGTATATTGGAGATTTTACTGCTCTATACTTAAAGGGAACCTGACCCCTCCAAATCACCCCCAATTAATACCTGTCCCTGCACCCTAACATATCAGTATTAGTGCTCCTTTTCTATATAAAAAAGCGCTCTGTAACATTGGAGTAATCAACAATATACACTTACAAATCTGAGACTTCTTGTCCCTGAATAAGTCTCACAGGGTGTCCCCTGTGAGACTCTAAGCCCTCCCCTAGGTGCTCATTTTCACACCCCGAATGATCCACCCTCTCTGTCTGTGCTGCAGTGATGTGGAGCTGAAGGCAACACTTATGATTTGCATTCTGTGCGTGACAGAGAGGGGGGAGGGCAAAGCCTGCACAAGCAGAGCAAACAGACAGAGAGAGGGTGGATCCTCGAGGCTGCAAAACAACATGCCCTAAGGGTTAAAGAATGTAGCCCCTGCTAATTATAATCACTTGTGAGTGCGTATTAAAACGTTTTTATGCACTTTCACAGGATGCTTTTAGGAGACAAAAGAAGTGTGAGATTAGTGATAGGATGCTGCAGGGACATGTTTTCGTAGCTTAGGAGGCGTTCTGGAGGTGACAGGATCCCTTTAAATACCTTGATATTCCTGTAATACAATGGATCTGTGTAGACATTTCAGTACATGTTTATCTATCTGATTTCATGTTTTCTATGTTGTATTTTACTGTTATAATGTAATTTATTACTCATTTTGTGATTAATATATTCTTGATTGTCCTATGAGACAAATCTTAAAATCCAGTGCATTGTTAACTCTCAAAACTTTTATAAAAATCAAATGTTTTAAAAAAACAAACTAGTTTGCACATCCACTGTAGCACATTAGCTACTTTACCTGGAAAAATTGCTGTAACTTCTTAAAAGAGACAATGAATCGCACTGAAAGTTGGACTGTACATACTTTTGTTCATGAGAAGTGAGAGTGCAATAAACCTCAGCGACAGTGACGAGAAACATCCTTGCGCCGAGTGGTCCTGATGATTCGTTGCCCTGCTGGTTGTCTCCACTATGAGATACATTTACAGAATGCCTTTCTACACATCAGTGTTTTAAGGCCGTATGTACAGTAACAAGCCATAAACAATACAGGACTCCAAGAGAACATCCAGCAAGAAATACATGATATGATCCCAAACATCCTGCGGAATACACTCAACAATATGGAATGACGCATGCAAATGGACTTGGCTATGAACACTGGACATTTTAAATACTTGCATTAGAATATAAATTACCCTATATACTCGCGTATAAGCCGAGTTTTTCAGCCCACAAATTGGGCTGAAAAGTCCCCCCCTCGGCTTATACGCGAGTCATACAGGCCCCCCTCAAAGTTTGGCGCCCCCACCTCACATGATGGCCCTGCCCGCATGCAGCGCTGCGCATATACATTACCAGGATATCAGCTGTCACCCTCCGGTGGCGGATCGCGGCTCCTGGGCTCTGGGCTCCATCTTCCTCTGTGTCTTCCTGCTTGTCACGTGACCGGCCGGCGTCGCGATGACGTCATCACGATGAGCCCGGCGGCCACAAAGCAGGAAGACACAGAGGAAGATGGAGCCCGGAGCCGTGATCCGCCACCGGAGGGTGACAGCTGATATCCTGGTAATGTATATATGCAGCGCTGCATGCGGGGGGGGCCATCATGTGAGGTGGGGGCGCCAAACTATGAGGGGGGCCCTGCTGGGGCCCTGTATACTACCACTGGGGCTGCTGTATATACCACTGGGGCTGCTGCTGTATACTACCACTGGGGCTGCTGTATATACCTCTGGGGCTGCTGTATACCACACTGCTGGGGGTTGTATACCTGTGCTGGGGTCCACCCTCGGCTTATACACGAGTCAATAGATTTTCCCAGGTTTTGGGGGCAAAAGTAGGGGGGTCGGCTTATACACGGGTCGGCTTATACATGAGTATATACAGTAATCATGAACCAAAGTATGTACAGTCCAAATTTCAGTACGATAGTCTCTTTAGAAGTTACAGCAATTTTTCCTGGTCAAGTAGCGAGTGAATCACCCTGTATTAAGAATATCTTTATTTGTGGATAAATTGTTTCCCATATTCATCAAAAGAATATGGTTTTGCTCCTGTTATTTTAACTCTATCACTTTTCGCACATTCTGAGCATGAATATAGCTTCTCTGATGTGTAACAAGATATGATTTTAGCTTAAAACTTTTCCCACATTCTGAACATGGAAATGGCTTCTCACCTGTATGATTTCTCTGATGTGCGATAAGATGTAGTTTAGCATTATAACTTTTTCCACATTCAAAACATGAAAATGGCTTCTCCCCTGTGTGACACCTCTGATGTCTAATAAGATTTGATGTTTGGTTAAAACATTTCCCACATTCTGAACATATAAATGGTCTCTCCCCCGTGTGAATTCTCTGATGTGTAGTAAGATCTGATTTCTGGCTAAAACACTTCCCACATTCAGAACATAAATATGGCTTCTCCCCTGTGTGAATTCTCTGATGTTTGACCAGGTGTGATTTCTGGTTGAAACCTTTCCCACATACTGAACATATAAATGGCTTTTCTCCCGTGTGAATTCTCTCGTGCGTTGTAAGATCTGACTTCTGATTAAAACATTTCTGACACTGGGAACAAGTATATGGCTTCTCGCTTGTGTGACTTCTGTGATGTACTTCAAAATCTGATATCTGGTTAAAACATTTCCACATTCTAAACATGAAAATGTTTTTTCCGCTGTGTGACGTCTCTCGTGTTCAACAAGATGTGATTTCTTTTTAAAACATCTCCTACATTGAGAACATGAAAATGGCTTCTCCCCTGCGTGAGTTTTTTGATGATAAACAAGATTTCGTTTACGAGTGTAACATTTCCCGCAATCTGAACATGAATATGCCTTCTTCCCAGTGTGATCTCTTTGAAATTCACCATCCTTTCTTTCTTTAATAGTTTGCGATGCAACAGAATATAGGACCTGTCGAAAAGGATCAGATGGTAGATCTTTCCCGGGAATGGCTGAGGTTATATCTGGAATCATTTCATATTCTTCATACATATCTTGTGTGATACCATTATGTTCTTGTTTAACATCTGAATACATCATACGTTTCTCTGCGAGCTTGATACAGTCACCTATCAAAAATAAAACAGTTTTTTTGCAAATTACGAGGCATGTCATAAAATTCAATGTTCTGATTAAAGTTATGATATACTTAAAAGAGTTTTTAGCCTCTACAGACCTCCCCCTATACATGCTCTGGAAAGCCACAGTGCATGTGTTTTGAATAGGGAAGAAACTGCTACGACACACCTCTAGCATTACTCAATCTCCTTAAAGAGGACCTGTCACCAAACCAGGTATGGTGATCTAATTACAGCACTGGATGCAGCATGTCTGCAGCATCCAGGCAAGGGGTCACCCAGCACTTGAGCAGCCCTGTACCCCGATTAAATACACTTAGAAAACATACATCCTGCAGCCAGAAAGGAGGTGGCTAGAGGCTGCAGCCAAGGGCAGATTCACACCCCCTGCATGTTTAATCTGCCCACCGCTGCCTCCCTGATGCCAATCATTGTCTCCCTCGTCTGCAGCATAACACAGAGCTTTTTTTTAGTAATGGCCGCTTAGCTGTGCCCCCTGCTGTGATGTCACCGCTTAGAGCAGGGTGGGGAAAGGTGGTGATGTCAGAGCAGGAGGCGGGGCTAAGCGGACATTTCTAAAATAAACACTGTGTTAAGGAAAGGCAGCTAGTAAAAACTAATCAATGAATTTGCTGAATATTACTCGAAGGTATCCAACAACAACAGTGGTGCTAAAACAAGTCGCAATATTGTAGTATATTGCAGATCATGGACCTGGCTGTGGTGTTGCAATTCTTCTCTGTACTTTCTCTTTTGCATCAGTGAGGGTAGGAGAATATTATCAAACTTAGATTTGGCCCTCAGAAATGTGAATGTTAGCTTTATTTTCTACTTTATGCAGAGGTAGTCAATTTGTATTGACAGATTCCCACACGTCCAATGTTTGGAGCTTCAAACATCTAAAAGGGCATAAAAAATGATGCAGATATCTTCAGTCTGAATAGGCACATATATGACAAACGTAGCCATGTAATAAACATTGGAATGTCATGTATTGCTCATACGTTTGTGTTAAGACCAAAGGAAACAATGCACAATGATTCATCTACACTAGATCACTGAGAGTGCATAGGGTGCCATAGATCTCAGCAGTGCGAGTCCTTTTTTACACAGGACAATACACTGTCGAGAACGATAATTATCAGTATAAAACACAGTATGAAAAAAAAAGTTTTCTATACTGCATAAAAGATAATTTCACCGGATGAATGAGCATTTTGCTCACTCATCGAGACATCGGTGGCTGTTTACACAGCAAGATAATTATGAAACGAGCACTTTTTAATAATGCTTGATCAAGGTTATCTTGGAGTAAATCATCTTTACCACCAAACAATCTACCAGCTCCTTGGCTGCCGCTCTGACTGTCTCTATTGTACTCGAAATGAGGATGTCATTATCACCAGTCACCTGACCACTGAGACAACAGATTGTCAGAGACAGTCAGATTAGTAGTGGGAGATGGATATGGGGGCAAAGTATGACATGGCATATTTCTTATGCTTAACAAGATGGCTTCCTTCTGTTAACTTATGAAATAAAGTTGAATACCCTTTTTCATCACAAAATAGTCATCTGCTTTTATCAAGTATTGATTAATAACCATATATAAGATTTAGCGCATTACCTATCATAGATATACATACAAATTAATAATAGGGGCACCCACACGGATATCCCCTAGAGTAATTGCAGCTCATCAAAACTGTTTTGCTCCGGAGTCAATCTGCATATTATTTTACTTTTTATTTTTGTTTTCATTTTGGCAATGATCTTTTTTTGTCATCATAATTTGTATTAAAAATAAACATTTTAAACTACTATTTCCTGTTGTTCAAAGAGATCTACACATAAATTAGAAATCCACAGCAGAGTCAGACTCTATATTTTGTTTGGAAACATCTAATGAGAATTAAGGGAGAAAAGGAAATTAGCTGTGACATCAAATATTGTGAGTGGTGGATGATGTGTTGTATAGACATGTTACTTGTCATTGAAATCTTGCAAGTGATGATAATGAGACTTCTGAAAACTCTTAGCACTTGAATGAGAGAACACAAAGAATTTGAAATAAAATAATAATATAACCTAAGTGGAAGCCTTAAAGAGGACCTGTCACCCCCCCCTGGTGCTTTCCAAAGTGAAAGCGCCCCTGAATGCAGCGTGGCTGTTGCATTCAGGGAAGGTGTCCCCCATGTCTCTAGACCCCTTGTAAGTTTTACAAAACACTTTAGAACGTGTACAGTTAACGAGTCCTGAGGGACTTACTCAGTAATGAGTCCTCGCTGCTCCCTGTTGTCCTCCCCGCCTCCAGCCCTCTCTGTGCCCCCTCCAGTCCCCTCAGTGTCGCCTCCTTTATGTGTCTCCCTTCCTCGGCCGCTCAATGCTCCTCTGCATCTTTGCTCGCTCTGTGTTTGCGTGACTTCAGACGCAGAGGAGCATTGAGCGGCCGAGAAGGGGAGACACATAAAAAAGGCGGCACTAAGGGGGCTGGAGGTGGCACAGAGAGGGTTGGAGGCGGGGAGGACACCAGGGAGCAGCGATGGCTCATTACTGAGTGAGTCCCTCCGGACTTGTTAACTGTACACTTACTAAAGTGTTTTGTAAAACTTACAAGGGGGCTAGAGACATGGGGGACCCCTTCCCTGAATGCAGGAGACACGCTGCATTCAGGGGTGTTTTCACTTTGGAAAGCACCAGGGAGGGTGACAGGTCCTCTTTAATGAATAAAACACATTTCACAATCCAGCTCAAAAGTAGGTGTTGAGAGCCATTTGGTTTAGCTAGACTACAATACAAAATTGTATAGTAAGAGGCCTAGCAGTCCACACTAAAGGATCATGATCATGTTACAACAGTCAGGGAAATGTTTATACATAACACAATTTGTAAGAATAGTAAACCTGAGTAGTGTCCAAAGTAATAATGACAATTTTGGTAGAAAGAGAAAGCAGTGGGCTAGTGGTAGTATGGTGACCACTTCATTGTGATATGGTGGGACAACATCACCGACAAAGCAGACACAGATGGTGACTGAGAAGAATCTGTGACTTCTTTGCATTTAGTGGTTACTACTCACCTGGGTAGTCATATGTAGGAATCTCCTGTTTACACCACTCATCACCCCTCACATATGTCTCTGTAGTATTAATATGGGGCAGATCTTCACCCTGAAACAAAGATTGTAAAAGTCACAGACAGATGGAGAAGTCCCATCTATGATCAGCTGTAATCTGCCATCTCCACCGTTCTCATTACACAAGTATAAAACATATAATACTGGAGGAGAAAACAACACTGAGCACAAGACCTTCACAGCCGTCTACACATCATAGGGAGATCTCATCACACCTTCTCTCCATCTACCTGATCATCCTGAGGAACATCGGGATGTTCTTGTTTATAATCCTGGGAAGAAGAGGACGGGGACATCTCTCTGGTGTTGTCCTCTCACTGGATAGACCTGGAGGAGACACATACAGGGACTGAATTCATTCTTTACATACAGAGTCTGTATGTATTTAGTCCTGTCTATTACCTGGTGATGTGAGGGGCTGGGGATCCTCCATCATGACTATGTCCTTGTACAGATGTTTGTGTCCTCCTAAATACTCCCACTCCTCCATGGAGAAATAGACGGCGACATCCTGACACCTTATAGGAACCTGACACATACAATGATACCATTGTCATCCCCCGATCCCTTCATAGCGTTACTGTATAATGTCCCAGCAGCAGCAGCATTCCCAGCAGTGTCACCTCTCCAGTCAGCAGCTCAATCATCTTGTAGGTGAGTTCTAGGATCTTCTGGTGATTGATGTCCTCATGTATCAGGGGGTGAGGTGGAGGCCCCGTGATTGGGCTCAGGGGTCTTCCCTCAGACACAGGGTCCTGACAGCACAGATCACTAGAGCTCTTCTTCACTACTGTGTAATCCTGGTTATGGAGAGACACATTAATAAATCTCCAGTCTCCAGACATTTCCAGAGTCCTCACCTCTCCAGTTCTGTCATCTGTTATTCTGTCCATAGATAAGAATGATGTCATGTGACATTGTCAACACAATCTCTCACCTCTCCAGTAACAAGGAAGAGGATCTCTAGGGTGAGGTGTAAGATTCTCTCCGCCATCTTGTCCCTTTCCTTATCCATCCTTGATAGGTCAATCAGGAAAATTCTCTCATACAGAAGATCTCCACTGAGAGGATCGAATATTGTAGGGACCTGAATGGGGAGAAGATGAGCAAATGTAACAGCATAATGAATCCCATGTCAATATCATTTCTGAAATGCTGTGGTTAAGCCTGCTTATTTCACTCATTTTATTACAAAAGGTGTAATCCTTGTCATATCCACAAAAGACATAGATTTGCTGAGTATTTAAAATCTGCAGTGCTTTTCACAGACATCTATATCTGATCATTCATTCATTACTTCTATTGAGTTTAGATCTTCCGACCCACAGATCACTGATGATATGGAAGAGTTGATATTTTTCTCTGTTAAATATTGTGTTAAGTAGTAAGTAGTCTTAAAGGGATACTGTCGCCTCCAAAAAGCCACCTAAGCTACAAAAACATGTCCCTGCAGCATCCTATCACTAATCTCACACTCCTTTTGTCTCCTAAAAGCATCCTGTCAAAGCAGATAAAAACAATTTTATACTCACTCATTAGGGATTATAATTAGCAGGGGCTATATTCTTTAGCCCTTAGGGCGTGTTGTTTTGCAGCTCCAGGATCCACCCTCTCTCTCTCTTTGCTGCTTTGCTTGTGCAGGCTTTGCCCCCCCCCTCTCTGTCACTCACAGAATGCAGCTCCCAGGACACAGTACCTCGAGGTCCGCGCTGCCACTTCAGAAAGGAACAAAAGAAGCCAGTACAAGGGAATGTCTGGATCAACGATTCTTCTTTATTATCCAACGCGTTTCAGCGTTATCTCCCAACTCCTTCATCATGGAAATGAGGCATTAATTTTTCTGGTCCTAACCGAGGTGACTGGAGGTCGGTGCACAGGGACTGTCGGAGATGGCTGACCATAATGTCCCATCTCCATAGGTGAAGAACGCAGCAGAGATCGAGCACCTCGGCTTCATACAAGACTGCAGGGAGCCCCAGCGATCAGAGATACGTTCTCTACGCAGAGGATCAATAATAACAACATTCCGAGGACACTGTCATATACCAGACACATCTGATCAGATTTCTACAGCTATAAACCCCAGATATTTCCATTCTCTAAATCACCACCCCTGAAACGGTCATCTGTCCCCAAACCAGAGTGCCCTCCCCTGTATACATGACACATCCAGCCTTATATTACTGTACATATACACATGGCACAACTGGGGAAGGAAGGGAGGGGGACACTATCTCCGGGAATGAAGGGGTTACTGTGCTGTCCAGTAATGGGGAATGGTCACATACCTCCACCTGCAGAGCCGCACACTACATATATGGCTGCTCTGTGCTTACAGGACCTGTGATGATGTCACATGGAGGGGAGGAGTCAGGGGTCACATGATCAGCTCCTCAAGTGTATGCAGGACTCTGCTGTGTTGGGTGTCATGGATGAGGTGAAGGTTATGTAAGGGATCAGGAACAGTGTGGATGGAGCAGAGCCGCGTGTGTACAAGGTGTACGGAGCATGTGTACGACTTCTACGGTGCGGACCCATTTGTGTACGATATGTATGAAGCCGACACGCATGTGTACGAGGTGTACGGAGTGGAGTTGCGTATGTACAATGTTTACAGCACGAAGCCACGTGTGTACGACATGACCAAGGTGTACGGAGCCGCGCATGTACGATGTGTACAGAGCAGAGCCGTGTGTGTACGAGGTGTACAGAGCGGAGCCGTGTGTGCACGAGGTGTACGGAGCGGAGCCGTGTGTCTACGAGGTGTACGGAGCAGAGCCGTGTGTCTACGAGGTGTACGGAGCAAAGCCGTGTGTGTACGAGGTGTACGGAGCGGAGCCGTGTGTGTACGAGGTGTACGCAGGGGAGCCGTGTGTGTACGAGGTGTACGGAGCGGAGCCGTGTGTGTACGAGGTGTACGGAGCGGAGCAGCATGTGTATGATGTGTACGGAGCGGAGCCGTGTGTGTATGAGGTGTACGGAGCAAAGCCGTGTGTGTACGAGGTGTACGGAGCAAAGCCGTGTGTGTACGAGGTGTACGGAGCGGAGCCGTGTGTGTACGAGGTGTACGCAGGGGAGCCGTGTGTGTACGAGGTGTACGCAGGGGAGCCGTGTGTGTACGAGGTGTACGGAGCGGAGCCGTGTGTGTACGAGGTGTACGGAGTGGAGCCATGTGTGTACGAGGTGTACGGAGCAAAGCCGTGTGTGTACGAGGTGTACGGAGCGGAGCCGTGTGTGTACGAGGTGTACGGAGCAAAGCCGTGTGTGTACGAGGTGTACGGAGCAAAGCCGTGTGTGTACGAGGTGTACGGAGCGGAGCCGTGTGTGTACGAGGTGTACGGAGCGGAGCCGTGTGTGTACGAGGTGTACGCAGGGGAGCTTGGGGCCTGGTTCTTCACATGGGGTTAGTGAAGAAGCCAGAACTTTGGCAATATTGTAATTTTGATATTTTATATAACACTCCAGTATTTCGCATGGTTATGCTCCGTATAACGATAATGCATAATATCCTCCTTGAGATGACCCCAACTTTGATCGACTTTTTAAAGTTAGGCAAGGCAAGTTTTCTTAAGTGTACATTCCCCAAAAGGAGATCTTTCTGCATCAGTCCCTAATCCACTTCAAGGGGAGACTGAAATTCCGACAATACCGGCCCAATAAAATGGCCAGGTACCAAATTAAATTCTACAAGCTGTGTTAAGGTAGCGTCACACGCGGCAATATTGCTAGGCAATTTCACTGGCAATTTGCTGGTTGCAGTGAAATCATGGACACATTGTTCTACTTTGTGGCCATGTACAAATGGAACAATGTGTCCATGATTTCACTGCAACCAGCAAATTGCCAGTGAAATTGCCTAGCAATATTGCCGCGTGTGACGCTACCTTAAGAGTGTTGAAGACAGCCATAGGATCAAATACTTAATTAATTATGTACAGGATGACACTGGAGCTGGCCGTAAAGGTATTGACGGACACGAAGTAGTGTGCTCATACACCACTGAGTGTCCGTGTGCTGCTAGGAAACCCCTGAGGACCTCCGTGTAGGAATACCTCTATGGCTGAGACACTCGCCCTTACACGTAAAATAAATAGAATTTTGGGGTTCAGCGCACTGAATATAAAAACGGCGTATAAAAATTAATCTATATTCATTAAAAATTAAAACAATATTTTATTGATTCTCGTGCTGCCATGTACTATATAAAAAACATTAAAAGCGATAAATATGTATCAAAGAGGATCCATTCAGGGAAAATGTCCCATCAGAATTTTCTGTAGGCCTTTTCCTATAGTCCTGGCGTAGGTGCTATGGATTACTTCGTTTGTTTTCTTTTATTATTCTTTTGATAATCCTATAGGAAATGAAATTTAGTGTGTAAGAATGGCTATATGAGACCTGCATAAAGGAGATGTCTTTTGAGAAGGTGAGCACGACGGTCGCCTACCTTTCTGATGGATGGGGGTTATTTGTCAGCTGTCGTATTGCTTTCTACGGTTCTCCCAGTATGCGATAGGTTTATACTTAAAATCTGAAACATGAGTGAAAGTATAACTTTTTCAGTTTCAGGTGAAAGCACCACACAGGACGTTTGAACAATCTTTCTACCTTTTGCTTTTACTATGAATATGGCATCCTTCTAAAGGTTAGACCACATAAGATTAATCAACAATCTCCTGTAGGCTATTATGTTGAAGAATCACAGGAATTAAAAAACACACAATTAATCCTGACACTCTTTCCACAGATTTATACACATGGGAGGATCACCTTACTAAAGATCTTCTAATTAAGATCCCCCTGGTAAATAAAAAAAAAAAGAAAAGCTTATTTAATCTATATGTTATATTAGATTACACAGCAAGTGGCTTATAGTGTTTGATATCTGTATCTTCAGAATTAAGAACTGCATCCTCGAGCCTAGGAGAATATTAGAGGGTTACATCCCTTTGTATACAGGTATCAACGCTATATTTTTGTTTTTATACTTTATTTTCTAGCAATGTCTGCACCATTTAGGGTGTAAAACTACTCCCATAGACCTTATAAGTTATACTTTCACTCATGTTTCAGATTTTAAGTATAAACCTATCGCATACTGGGCGAACTGTAGAAAACAATACGACAGCTGACAAATAACCCCTATCCATCAGAAAGGTAGGCAACCGTCGTGCTCACCTTCTCAAAAGACATCTCCTTTATGCAGGTCTCATATATCCATTCTTACACACTAAATTTCATTTCCTATAGGATTATCAAAAGAATAATAAAAGAAAACAAACGAAGTAATCCATAGCACCTACGCCAGGACTATAGGAAAAGACCTACAGAAAATTCTGATGGGACATTTTCCCGGAATGGATCCTCTTTGATACATATTTATCGCTTTTAATGTTTTTCATATAGTATATGGCAGCACGAGAATCAATAAAATATTGTTTTAATTTTTAATGAATATAGATTAATTTTTATATGCCGTTTTTATATTCAGTGCGCTGAACCCCAAAATTCTATTTATTTTACAAATACTTAATTAACCTTAAGACATAAGGGCATGGGAGAAAACAATCCATAGAGTGTAATATGTTACATTGCATAAGCTTAATTGTGACTTAAACATGGCTGCCATTTCCTGTTTCATCACACCATGCCATGTTGTCTGAGATGGAGCCTGGACCTATGACTACATCCTGTCTACAATAAGGAGTTCCTGGAGGAAGCTGAATTCCATAAAAGGACTGACGAATCACAGAATGCCATATCACCTGGACATACTCGATCAAGACCACACCCCCTGATGACCTCATGGATCCGCCCATGGACTAACCCACTGACCAATGAATACATCTGAGTAGGGCTGGCCGAGTCCCTCACTGAACAAAACCTCATCTTTTATAATAAACCATCACATGGAGCTTGGGACTGACCAAGGAAGGGTGTACTTCTGACTCTGTGTGTCTGGTGTCTATTTTTCATTGCCGGCGCTTGGTCTATATAAATTAGGACAGGAGCAGCAACTTGTTAATATTATTATGAAATATTAACCATAACAAGAGTACCTTAAGGTACACCACAGGTTTAGAGTTTATGAAAGCAAGGACACCTGGATTAACCCCCCTGGATGCCCCCTGTCCTGGGGGTGAGTTGCAACATTTGGTGCACTCGCTGCTGGAACAAGGTTATCACCTGTACCCAGATAACTTTTACACCAGCATATCACTGCTCAAATCCCTCTCTGCCAGAGCTACCGAAGCATGTAGTACTGTGCACAATAATTACAGACTACTTCCCGCTGCTCAGAAAGGGCAAGAGTAGAGCTCAATGTAGCGACAACATGCTTGTGGGATACAATAAAAACATGGGGGGAGTTGGTCTCTCTGATCAACTCCTCCAGCCCTATGGTGCAATGCGGAAAGCTAAAGTGTGCTGCAAGAAGCTGGCCATGCACATCGTACAGATGGCACTGTATAATGCTTATGTGCTTTCACAGTGTGCAAGCAAGACTGGAACCTTCCTTCAGTTCCAGAAGGTAGTGATCAAAGCCCTGATGTTTGAAAGTCAGGAAGGAGCGGACCCCAGCACATCTGGAGCTGAAGGTGCTTTTGAGAGGTAAGGTTCCTCAAACAGCTAAAAAAGTAAAGTCGCAAAAGAAATGGTGCCAAGTGCCAAGAAAAGAGAATTAAGGAAGGGCACCATTTGGCAATGCAACAACTGCCCCGACAAACCTGGCCTGTCTATAAAACATTTCTACACTAATATTTGTCAACCTGGACGTACTCTACACAACTCACGTATGCCAATCTGATATACTATACACAACTAACATATGCCAACCTGATATACTATACACAACTAACATATGCCAACCTGATATACTATACACAACTAACATATGCCTACCTGATGCGCTCTACACTACTCACATATTCCAACTTGCTGTATTCTACACAGCTTGCATATGCCACCATATTATAAAATTCACATGCCAGGAAAACCTATGTGAGATTATAGGGTCACATTGTGGGGGTTTCTACTATTTTGGCACATCAAGGGGTCTGCAAACAAGTCATGAGGCCCACAGGTAATTCCATAAAAGTCTGCTCTCCAAAATGTCACTCTTTTTAGGAGCTTGCAAGTGTCCAAACAGTAGTCTCCCACCACATATGGGGAATCTACAATTTGGAGGAAAAGAAGTGTGTAATGACTGGGATCAAATGCTCAATCCAAGAAAATAATGTTTTGAAAAAACTTTATCGAATAAAGGACACAAATATGAAAGACACCAACAGGTTAAAAACAATTAAAAGTGTGTGAAGGCAGCACACCAAACATCATAGAGCCTACAGCTAAACTGTATTTATAAAGGGATTCAAGAAACAAAGAATACCTAAATACTGACACACTGAGAGGCTAATGTAAGAAAGAACCATCACAAAATGCACGTCAGGAAACAACCTGTGAAGTATAAACCATACATCAAACATCCAGGTGCAGAACTAAACAACCCATAAAGGTGATGTCTGTGGTCCCTTTTCAGACACAAAACTATACCAGTTCTGTACGCTGCAGTCTGGAAGTACCTATAAATGTCAGGAGATTCAAAGAACAATCAAATAACCTGCACAGGATTATATCAAGAAGCTGTAGGGTAAGGGTTAATGCACCTAGAGGTCGGACACAGCATGTGGATACTGTATAGTCTTAACAGGGTCTAATACCCTGAGAAACATGGAACAGGTATAGTAGGAGTAGCTCCTTGCCCCTGAAGAAGCTGTCCTAGGGTGGCGACACGTGTCGGATGTCAGGGTCTCGTTCTTGCCTACAGCGCCACTGTATGTTCAGCACTGAGGTGCGGTTTTGCCCATGACTTGGGCCTCTGGTTATTGCTAATGCTTATCTTTTGAACCATCTTTTGCAGCCCTACTTGGACCACCTGGTTGCCTATGCCTGGTTACTTACACCTGCCTGTAGGTCTCTCTGACAGCTTGTTTTTCCTCCATTATTTTGCTGCTATACCTGTTTCAGGTTTCTCAGGGTAATAGCACCCTGTTACAACTATACAGTATCCACACATTGTCTCTGACCTGTAGGTGCATTAACCCTTACCATACAGCTTCTTGACATAATCCTGTGCAGGTTATTTGATGGTTCTTTGAATCTCCCGGCATTTATAGGTTGTCTGATGTTTTGATGCACTGTTTATACTTCACAAGTTATTCCCTGAAACTGCAGTAGACGGGCATTGTGCATTTTGTGATGGTTCTTTCTTACATTAGCCACTCGGTGTGTCAGTATTTGGGTATTCTTTGTTCCTTCAATCCCTTTATACATACAGTTTAGCTGTAGGCCAGGGGTCTCAAACTCCAGGCCTCGAGGGCTGCACACAGTCCAGGTTTTCAGGACTTTCTTAGTATTTGACAGTTGGTAATCAAATTATCAACTGTCAAATTGTAAGGAAATCCTGAAAACCTGCCCTCGAGGCCTGGAGTTTGAGACCCCTGCTGTAGGCTCTATGATGTTTGGTGTAGGGGCGGACCTACCGTGGTGCAGTTGGTTCAGTTGTACCAGGGCCCCGACCGGCTAGGGGGCCCCTCAAGCACCTGTAAGGGGCCCTGCACAGCCGCCCCCCGTGACCCTGTGTCAGAGGAGAGGAGGTTAACTGAGGGAAGCTTCCTGCTTCCCTTGGCCGTCTGCCACCCCGGCTCCCGGACCTGCAATGCGTGGCAGGTAGGAGCCGCTCGCAAACTCCCTCTGCTCCTCACCTAAAACTGCTACCACTCCCCTAGTCCTCACCTACAACTGCTAGCACCCCTTCCCCCACCGCTCCTCACCAGCAGCTTGAGGGGCTAAAGTATGACTTCTGCACCAGGGCCCGCCAGGCTCAAGTTCCGCCACTGGTTTGGTGTGCTGCATTCACACACTTTTAATTGTTTTTAACCTGTTGGTGTCTTTCATATTTGTGTTTTTTCAAAACGTTATTTTCTTGTATTGAGCATTTGATCCCAGTCATTCCACACTTCCTTTCCTCCGAATTGTAGTCTCTAAATTCTCTTGTGACTGGTTGATCATGGTGTAGCAACCCCTTTTTCTTATTGCTCCACATACGGGGAATTAGAAATTGCACAACAAATCATATGGTGCAATTGTTTTCTGTTACCCTTGTGAAAATTGAACATTTTGAACTCAAAGAACTTTTTGAGGAGAAAATGTGATTTTTTATTTTCACAGCTCAAAGTTCTAAAACTCTGAAGTATCTGTACGTTCAAGGCGCTCACCACACATCTAAATACGTTTCTTGATGGGTCTAGTTTCTAAAATGGGGTTACTGGTGGCAGGTTTCCACTGTTTAGGCACATCAGGGGAACTCCAAACACGACATGTTGTCAGCTAATGATTCCAGACAATATTGCGGTTCTTCCGTTCTGAGTCCTGCCGTGAACTCAAACAGTGGTTTTCCACCACACCTGGGTTATCAGCGTACTATGGAGAAATTGTAAAACAATTTTTGGGGTCCATTTGCTTCGGTTACCCTCGTGAAAATTCAAAATTTGGGGCTAAAATACTATTAAGGACAAAGTAACATTTTCGTTTTTTCCTTTCACATTGCCTTATTTCCTGTGAAGCACCTGAAAAGTTAAAGGGATCCTATCACCTCCAGAATGCCTCCTAAGCTAGCAAAACATGTCCCTGCAGCATCCCATCACTAATCTCACACTTCTTTTGTCTCCTAAAAGCATCCTGTGAAAGTGCATAAAAACGTTTTAATACTTACTCATTAGGCATTATAATTAGCAGGGGCTATATTCTTTAGTCACCAGGGCATGTTGTTTTGCAGCCTCGAGGACCCACCCTCTCTCTGTCTGTGCTGCTGTGATGTGGAGCTGAAGGCAGGACTAATGATTTGCATTCT
This sequence comes from Allobates femoralis, assembly GCA_033576535.1. NCBI lineage: Eukaryota > Metazoa > Chordata > Amphibia > Anura > Aromobatidae > Allobates > Allobates femoralis. The sequence goes on from JARQOC010000006.1 coordinate 462,053,097, forward strand.
GTGAGTGATAGAGAGGGGGGAGGGTAAAGCCTGCACAAGCAGAGGAACACAGACACTGAGAAAGGGTGGAACCTGGAGCCTGCAAAACAACATGCCCTGGGGACTAAAGAATATAGCCCCTGCTAATTATAATCACTAATGAGTATTAAAACGTTTTTGAGCACTTTCACAGGATGCTTTTAGGAGACAAAAGGAGTGTGAGATTAGTGATAATATGCTGCAGGGACATGTTTTGATAGTTTAGGAGGCGTTATGGAGGTGACAGGATCTCTTTAAGAAATTTCTTGAATGTGATTTTAAGCAGTTTGAGGGGTGTAGATTTTAGATTGGTGTCACTTGTGGGCATTTTCTGTCACATAGGCCCCGCAAAGTAACCTTAAATATGATATGGTCTCTAATAAAATGGTTTTGTACATTTTTGTTGTAAACATGAAAAATTGTTGATAAAAATCTAAACTTTTTAACTTCCTAACAAAAAAATGTTTAAAAAAATCATGCTGATATAAAGCAGACATGTGTTAAATGTTGTTTATTAACTATTTTGAGTGACACCACTCCCTGGTTTAACAGCATAAAAAACTAAAAGTTTGAAAATTGCTACATTTTCAAAGTTTTCCCTAAATTTACGATAATTTCACAAATAAATGCAAAAATATTGTCCTAAATCTATCATTAACATGAAGAACAGTCTTGGAATAACTGGGATTCGTTGAAACTTTCCAGAGTTATTACATAAAGTGACACTGATCAGAACTGAAACAATGGCACAGTCAGGAAGGTGAAAACAAGGCTCAGGGGTGAAGAGGTTAAAAGTCTATGGTTTTAAAATATTAAAAATGTTATACCCTAAAGAAAAAAACAAACCAAGACGCCAGAATTTTTATCTATATGTCTCTGTATCTCATTCACAAAAAATGCAATTAAAGGAAAACTGTCAGTACAAAAATCCACATGTAACTGATATCATTTTCTAATTCCTCCCTCTAAACTCTATTTATGTATTTGTTTTATTTATAGTCCCCTCCTATCTTCTGTAAACTTCAAATAAAGAAATTAATTCCATCTGCCATTCACAGTGAATGATCCACTTAGTTTTCTGCTATCCACTCCCCATAGGATGAATATGCATGTCACATCACAGCACAGGAGATCAGTGGGGGTATTTTCCTCTCTGCTCTCTGTGTACAGCATCACAAGAGGTTAACTACAACACAGAAACTGTCACAGCACAGCATAGTATCTGCTTTACAGAAACAAATGGAGTCTAGATAAGGCAGACCTGCAGTAGCTCTCTCCCTCTGTGGTGATATCAACTGAACAGACCTGTAAGTGAAACCGGACATCGCACTGTTAGCAAAGGGAGGAGAGAGCTGCTGAGGGGGAGTGCATAATTACATGACAGTTTATACAGCACAGGACTAATCGTCTCTGTTTATAATAGGACAGGACTAATGCAGCAGCTCTCTGCAGGGTCCAACAATGCTGATAACATGGAAACTACAAACGGTACAATAATGATTTTACATGTTTATAAAAGCTCCGCCCAAGCACTATTCAAGGGTAATATTAGTATCATACTGAAAAATGACCTGAGAGTGTCCCTTTAAAAGCTATCAAAACATTATATGTATATCATTTTGGTATCAATAAAACAAGCACTCTTTTTATCCCTTTTCAGTTTGGAAAAAGGTCTATTTCCAGTGAGAGTTTGTGTGTACTGCCAGGACGTCCAGCGACAGCAGTGAGAGCTGCAACAGTGGGAGCTGTTTTAGCATCTTGACGAGGCAGTAATGGATCTGTATGTGCCTTCCTTTGGTGGCCCAGGGCAGACACTGGGCGCCCAGTGAGATCCCCGGAGCACGGTGGAACTGTGTGCACTTGTGCTGGAGAATTGCCTTGGGAGGCCAAGCAATGTACCTCTATACTGAGGGCATAATAACTGATAGGCGCAGCCTCCTGTCAACTGAAAATGCTTACATGAAAACAGCAGAAAGAGACATGACATATAAGAAAGTATGGGAGCACACCTGTAATACTACAAAATATATACAAAATTTTATTGGAACAGTGTACAGACAAAAGGAAGTTAAAACCATTTAAAATTGGTAATAAAACCAGACAAGGGCACCTTGATATATGACAAATGTCAGATCAAACAAGTTAATTGCAGCAATTTATACATCAGCATAGACAGTCAAAAAAAATAAATAAATCAGGACCCAGCGGGGCTCAGAATTTAATGTATAGGAAGCATAGGAGGTCACTCCTAGGTCAGGGGATCAGTCAATCTGGAATTGAGTGTGTCACTCCAGTTAGCAGTATAGTCTCTCTGAGCTTTACAATGAAATACCACTATCTATGAGGGTTCACAGACCTCTTACATGAATCTAACACTATATAGTCAGAGAAACAACTCAAGGTTAAAACACCCTGTTGAATAATCACATATATATGATAGTGAGAGTATACCCTGTTGTGGACCCCTCAGTAGGGTAATTATTAACAAGTAAACAATATTACCAGAGGTTCATGGTGATACCGGGGTCTACAGTGTATACGCCTGTAAATGAGTGACCAACAAGTCCCTAATACAATCAGTATAAGCTGTCAAGTAAATCTGTGAGGCTGCAATTAACAACTGGCATCACTGGTATCTATCACTTCAATATCCCCACACACAGCATATTATCATTGCAACAGCCCTGATCATAGTATTACACATTGCATATTATTGCACATCAATCTATCAGGGTGATTATGTGATTATTCAACAGGGTGTTTTAACCTTGAGTTGTTTCTCTGGCTATATAGTGTTAGATTCATGTAAGAGGTCTGTGAACCCTCATAGATAGTGGCATTTTCATTGTAAAGCTCAGAGAGACTATACTGCTAACTGGAGTGACACACTCAATTCCAGATTGACTGATCCCCTGACCTAGGAGTGACCTCCTATGCTTCCTATACATTAAATTCTGAGCCCCGCTGGGTCCTGATTTATTTTTTTTTTTTGACTGTCTATGCTGATGTATAAATTGCTGCAATTAACTTGTTTGATCTGACATTTGTCATATATCAAGGTGCCCGTGTCTGGTTCCATTACCAATTTTAAATGGTTTTAACTTCCTTTTGTCTGTACACTGTTCCAATAAAATTTTGTATATATTTTGTAGTATCACGGGTGTGCTCCCATACTTTCTTATATGTCATGTCTCTTTCTGCTGTTTTCATGTGTTGTTTTCATGACATGGTGAGCACCCACCTTTTTATTTGAATAGAACCTTGTGGTACTCCTCTTTTTCCTAATTACTGAAAATGCTTACAGGCCAAATCTTACTAAAATGAACAAGGCCTGGATTAGCCTGGGTTTCTCAACACCACTGGATGACAGCAGCGGAACCTTAAGGCAATTTAAGTGTTCTTTTATTTGTGTGTATTCCCATGCACCCCTTTCCACCTGAAAAAAGGGTACATGGTTTCTTCTTTTTCCTGTCCTCCTTCATCATATCAATAGGGCTATCTTGCAACCCTTGCTCTTAGTTCTTCCAGGGTGTGTATGTTGCCCTCCTTCATAATGTTTTCAGGATGTGTACGGGGCCTACCTCTACAATTTTCTTACATATATAGATGTATCCACCGCTCCACCAGTCTCAAGTGGATCACAAATAATGGGTGGCGGCCACTTATGCTGCTCCTATCTGTTCCCCATCTCCTCAAGTTGACTACACCATCATTGTAAATAAGCCCTTGTACTTTGTGTCACCCCCACCTCATTGTTAGATTGTAAACTCTTATGACCAGGGCTGTTATTATTTTGCTCTAGTTATTGTATTGTATTATGCTTTGTATAGTATTGTTTTTTGTATTCTATTGTATTTTCTGATAATTGTTTTGCATGATTTTTTAAACATGAACCTCTGTATTGTGAAGCGCTGCGAAATATGTTGGCGCTATATAACTAAAGATTATTATTATTATGTATACCCCAGGAATAAATTATTTTCAGTCTTTGCATTAAGGGAGTCCCACTTGTTAAAAATGATAAAAAAAAAATGTTTTCTGAGGCCCTCCTCTATGTATCTTCCAGGGTGTTTTAGGCTACATTCACACGCTGCGTATTTCGGTGCGTAATCGCGCTTTTTCCTGCGTTTTTTGCTTATTCCTGTGTTTTTTGCAGCGACACGCAATTCGGGACACGCAGTCCAGCAAAACCGCCAAAATCCATTCACATGCTGCATATTAGGGCTTTTTTTACGCGCGCGCTTTCACTGCAAAAACATGCGCGTGAAAAGAATAGGAATGTCAATTCTTTCTGCAGTTTTTCGCTGTGCTTTTTCATTGCCGACATGATAAAACGGGCTCTGAAAAAGCGCAGAGAAAAAAGCAGAAAAAAGCGCAGTGTGTGAAGGGAGCTGCGCTTTTCTCAAAAGCAGCGGCTAAAAAAGCGCAAGTGCAGAAAAAGCAGGAAAAATATGCAATGTGTGAACGTAGCCTTACAGTTCATCCTAATGTTTGCAGCTCTTGTACTTAGTGCATAGCCTATAGGAGATTAGGAGTCCCACCACCTGACAATGTTAACAGTATGTGTATGAGGCCCTCCCTTATGTCTAATACAGGGTGTATCAGTGTCCATCGTCCTTCTAAATTCTGACTATTCCTGCATTGTCTGCATAGTTTCAGAGACCTTCCTTAATAAATGAAACCAGATGTGTCTAACCATGTCACACACACACACCACATACCCCGATAAGGTAGCAAAATGTTAAAATTACATTTACGGGTGACTACCGATGGGTGTAGTTTCATTTTCTCCTATATGATGTCATCTACTGTAGTCATAGGTGACGGGGAAATATGGTGAAAAAAGACCTGGCTATTAAGGGGTGGAGAAGGCTTTTTTCCTATCTCGTTAATTTTACCTTATATACAAGTCATTATATAGAAAAGAATGTTTCCTAAAAATGTTTCCATGCAAAATCCATTTTATCTTCAGTTTTGTATGTTTTATTATCAGTCCATAATAGTGGAGTAATAGTCTGACAACATTGTTCGCAGCAGTGACCTGGAAGTCAGAGATGCGTCCAGACATCTTCCCCACGCTGTTCCGTTCCATTTTTTTCCTGACCCCCCCCCAGCTCTTCTGTTAGGATCTTCTAGAAAAATACTTGAGTTTCCTATTGACTTCCATTATACTCAGTGCTCGAGTTGAGCCTGCCCAAGCATCCGACCTGCCCAATTAAGAGTGCCGAGCACTCAAGAATTTTACAGCTCACTCATCACTATTTATGGTGTTTCGGTAAGACAGGGCAAATAGGAAAGGAGGTATATGTGAGTGATATGAGAGCTAGTGCGATAGATGCAATAGGGGAGATAGATTCTGAGGAAGTTCATACTTTGTGCATGAAATAACATGGGGCATTAAATAATCAGAAAGTAATTTTTTGGGTATAATCTATGGACGGTTCATGGAGGACCTGACTGGAGGCAATGCTCTGTTAAGGTACCTTTACACGCCGCAACTATCACTGGCAATCGGTATCAACCGTACGTGCACGTTTTTAACGGTTGCTAACGATCGCCGATTCTGCATGTACACGCCGCAATTGCATTGTCAACTCAAGGTATTGTGGTTCCCAGAAGCTCCAACAGATCCTGCGGATAACTTCCTGTTGAATACCGTCGCCGCTTCACACGCCGCAATCAGTAGGGGAATGTGGGCGTACATGTTCAACAGCGCTGAAACATAGACATGGCAGACTGGTGTATAACACGCCCCAAACACGCTGATTGGACAACGCAATAGCGTCATGATTGGCCAGCCTGCGCTGGGAGGCTGGCTAATACATGACGCCATTGCAGTTGTGTAGTGTGAATGCATAGCTCTTTAAATATGGCGCCCACTCACCGCTGATGGGCCACAGTATCCAGCACGCTGTGGCACGCCTCTGGGAAATCACTAGGTGACACAGATTCCATCCCTATCGCCCATTTACACGCCACTACCAGGGCAATTCACCCTTTGGGTTGCCTTGGATTTTAGAACACGCCTCAGAAACCGCAACCCGGAGCAACTGCGAGAAACCCGATCACTTTCCCAAATTACACGCCGCAACTTCGTAGCAATTTCAAGGCAACAGTGACAAAAATCCCTTTTGCCAGGCAGTTGTTACCCCGCAGTGGCGGCGTGTAAAGGTACCTTTAGATGTAGTCAGTTCTAACAATGCAAAGGTTTTCAATGCACTTTGTTTATTTAATATTATACTTTGTACTTTGCGATATTTCCCAGTTAGCAGGCCATGATCCCAGTATAAAAGACTAAACTCAACTTTTGTCACATTTCTCTCCTGTGCCTTGGAGAATTGTGACAAGTGTACGACATGAGTCTCATTCCTTTATTGAGACTTTATATTAAATGATTAGGAGTGTAGGAGTTAATGTCAGTTTCGGTCGCTAGCAAAGCTACTAGGTGCTTAGGTAAGGCTAATTTGTGACCACTCCCATCTCCTTTATATAGCCACATGATTCAACACTCCTTGCTGGTGATTGAACTTGATTCCTAGCCAAGCTCTTGGGTCTAAGGAGCTATTCTGGAGAGCTGACAGTTGCCAAGCCTTCTGCTGCCTAGGAGAGTGGCAGCAGTCGTGAAGTCGTGTTGGTGTTTCCCCTGTTTGTAGCTTTGTGTTGTGCACCAAACACTGTTGATCATGGCGCCACTGTTATGCACTGTATCTGGATGCCTCCTAGTCCGTGGCACGACACCTTTATCCACTGAATTAAACTTTGCTCAAATTTCAGGTTTTTGTATTTTCCCTTTAAAATGTTTTATTGAGTATTACTTTGACACTTACCATATTATGATCACTTCTGCCCAAATACTCCAGGACTTAAAAATCTAATATTGTATTTGGTCTATTTTAGTAGCAAATAATCTCTCATTAATCAACCGAGAGAGGCAATTGTCTTGAATTGTGGATAAGAATTTATAGCTTTCATCCAGAAGATTCTATGCCCCATTGAATATGTGGATAGTAACAAAATCCTCTATATTAAGAACCATATTATTTGTGCTATTTCCATTAGTTGCAGTATTTCATCTTCTACTTGTTCAGCTATATTAAGAGCCTTATTTCCATCCCTAAGTACATTTACCCATACTGACTCTATATTACTGTAGCTCCCCCTAATTATTCACAGCGAAAGTATATAGTATAATTTCATACTCATTTACAGGAGCTAAACTGTAACGTGCATATATTAGTATATCTAACTCCATGCATGTTTGGAAACAGAAAGCAGCTTCTTCTGCTAACATTTGCTCCCCAAAAAATGAAATCAAGTAGAAATTAAATGTAAATGAGGGTTTTCTTTCTCATTGTCTGTCAAGGGCATGTCAGAGCAAAGTATTGTAGAGCGCATGCAGAGAAAGGCAATAGAGCGCCTCCACATGCGTGCTACAACACTTTGCTCTGTTGCTGGTGGGGCAGAGAGAAGTGCGCTTGCGCAGGAGCTTGATGAAAGACACTGGATGACATAGGAAGCATCATTCACATGAAGCAAGAATAAAAGAGGCACTGGATCACGACCAGCTACGCCCAATGGACCAGAACGCCCCATAGGTAAGTTTAATAAAAAAAAACAATTATTTTATGTTATGCAGAGCAAATTGGGAACATGCATACTGAATTATAGAATGTTGGATATAAGGGAAATACTGACAGTGGCACTTTACATGGAGAAAAAAACTGGTGGCAGTTCTCTTTAACCTTACTTTAATATCATGGGTTAAAAAAAATGTTCTGTGAAACTTAGGGTGCTTTCACATCTGCGTTTTTGCAAAACCAGCAGAAATCCACCATTTTTGCAAAAACGCAGTGCGGAAAATTTGAGCCGAGGTACATTGTAAAGGGACCTCCGGACAACTGTGGTTTTGACAGTTATCCGGCACCTCAGGCACCGGATGAAAATCACTGCTAGCAGCATTTTTTGTTTGGCGCCGGAAGTGGCGCAAGTGCGGGATCGTGGAGAAAAGTGAGTCTTTGCACTTGTCCGGAGGTCCCTTTACAATGCACAACCTCGCCGCAAGTGTGCCACAAGTGGAGCGCATCAGCTTTTTGGAAAAAAGAGGCAGCATTCTGCCGGGTTTTTGCAAAGCGGCAGATTAGAAAAAACTCTCCGAAAAATAGCCATGTAAAACATCCATTGCACCCAGCAGGAGGCTGCCAGCTCCACTGAGAGGCAACACAGGTGTCTGAATACCGGTGCTCAATCTCCTGCAACCAACCAAGCATTGGTGGCGGTTGTGGCACCTGCAACCAGCCATGCTATGGAGAGGTGATTGGTGGTATTTATAGACACAAGGTTACCATAGGGCGTCAGTCACCCACACACATGTGACGCATAGTGTCAGATTCCAGCCTATTGGTCACGCCCAAGCTATTAGATCAGGCGGGCTGCTCCGTACCATGTATATGTATCACAAAATGAAAGACACGCCCCAGAGGGCTCAGCCACACACTGCAAAATATAAAAAGGTGCAATAAACACTATATATGAAGATGGGAGGTGTTAGTGGATATTTTGGCCAAATCTCCATTTTAACATTGCAGAAAATAACCACCTCTGCAATAAATAGCATCCATTTAAAATTCAGATGATGCCATACCACATTGTTTTTCTCTGTGTCATTTTTCATTATTACAAATCACTAAATTTATGGACATGTATGGTTTAATTTCTATGCCTGTGTGGGTTGGATAGGTTGTTACTGACATTTGGTGAGAAATTCATGTCAATAGCACCTTTAGAAATATATTTACTTAGGCTGGATTCACACTGCAGTTTTTTGACGGATGAGGTTCCATCCAGTTTGTGTGCCAAAACCAGGAGAGGAACTTATTTCATCCACTGTATACCATATTTATCGCTTTATAAGGCGCACCGGATTATAAGACCCTCAAATTTGGTGAAGGAAAAGAGAAATAAAAACGTTTAATGTTAAATGGGGTCCGTCTTATAATGCCAGTGTCCGTATTACAATCAGTATATATGGCCCTGATCCTTGAATATTACCCCTCCCAACCTGGTATATATGTCCCCCATTCTGGTACATAGACCCCCCATCCTGGATATGGCCCCCTTATCCTGCATATGGCACTCCTATCCTGGTACACGTCCTCCCATCCTGCATTTGGCCCCCTTATCCCAGTACATGTCCCCCACCATCCTGGATATGGCCCCCTAGTCCTGGCATATAGCCCCCTTGTCCTTGATATCCCTCCCCCCCATCTTCCATCTTGGATATGCCCCCCCCCATCCTAGATATGGCCCCCTTGTCCTTGATATCCCCCCATCCTGTATATGGCCCCCCCTATCCTGCATATGCCCCCCCTCCATCCTGCATATAGCTCCCTTGTCCTGGCACATAGTTCCCTTGCCCTTGATATTCCCCTGTCCTGGATATGCCCCTTACCCCCACCTGCATATGCCCATCCTGGATATGGTCCTCTTGTCTTGGCACATAGCCCCCTTGTCCTTGATATTCTCTCCCCGTTCTGGATATGGCACCTCCGTACTGGATAAGGTCCTCCCCCGCCGTACTGGATAGGGCCCCCTTTCCTGGCACATAGCTCCCTTGTCCTGGATATGTCCCCCCGTCCTGGATATGGCCCCCTTGTCCTGACACAAAGCACCCCCCATACTGGATATGCCTCCCCATCATTGTGTATAGCCCCTATGCTGCTGCACACACTAAAATAATAAATACTTTGCACTTACCACCAGCGTACCTTTCCGTTGCTCCCTGCTTGCCGCTCTTCCTGAGTCCTCCTGTGTCCCTGAAGCATCCTATCATGTGATCGGGTCGCGCAAGTGATGACATCACTGTGCTGTGCCAATCACATGGTAGGATTTCGGCACGCACAACAGGAAGAGATCAATGATGCTGCAGAGGAAAAGACAAAGGAGAGTGCTAGAGGGTAAGTTCAAAGCGTTTATTATTTTAGTGTGTGCAGCATCATGGGGGGCCATACACAGTGATGGGCATATCCAGAATGGGGAGTGAGTGAGGCACATGTAATATGCGCTGCTCCCCCTGCCCACATCTCAGCGCTGGGTTCAGCACTGAGGTGGGGACAGCGGGTGCAGTGCATATTAAATGAGCATAATGAGTTGGGACACATGACCACGAGCTGCAGTTGCAGCCTGCTCCAGCCCCTGGACACTGGCTGCAAACACCCCCCCTAAGCACAACACTAGCCGTAGATTCGGATTATAATGACGCACCCCCCACTTTCCCCCATTAAAATTTGGGGGAACAAAAGTTTGTCGTATAATCCAAAAAACATGGTATATCCTCATGATACTTAAAAATGTGCCTGCTGGAATCATAATGGGTGATGGCTGTAGAACACAGTTGGCATCCATAGTTTATGAAGCAAGCTCAGCTTCATACAATTAGTGAGCACATCCAATAAATACAAAAAGGAAAATGTCAATAAAAAATTATTGTAGACAAAACATTTTCTTTATTTTGAACATAAAAATGACTTTGTATGATTTCTCTGATGCATATGGAGATTTATTTTAGAATCATACCTTCAACAATCAGAACGTTAATATAGCCTCACTCTGACTTATCTAATGTTTAACAAAATGTGATTGTTTAAAGCATTACCCATTTCTTAACATAAAAATGCCCTTTTTCCTGTGTGAATTCTCTGATGCCTAGCAAGATGTGAATTGTGGTAAAAATATTTCTCACGTTCGGGACATGAATATGGCTTCTTTAATGTGCAATAACATCCGATTTCCACTTCGACCATTTCCCACATTCTGAACATATTACTTCTCCCCTGTGTGAATTCTCTGATGTGCAACAAGTTGTAATTTAGTCTGATATCTTTTTTCACATTCAGAACATGAATAAGGCTTCTCCCCTGTGTGACTTCTCTGATGTCTAATAAGATGTGATACGTGGTTGAAACATTTCTCACATTCAGAGCATGAATATGGCTTTTCTCCTGTATGAATTCTTTGATGTGTAGTAACATCTGATTTACGGTTAAAACATTTCCCACATTCAGAACACGAATGAGGCTTCTCCCCTGTGTGAATTCTCTTATGCATAATAAGGTGTGCTTTCTGAGTAAAATATTTTCCACATTCTGAACATGAAAATGGCTTCTCCCCTGTGTGAATTCTTTGATGCTTAATCACATCTGATTTACGTTTAAAACATTTCCCACATTCTGAACATGAATATGGCTTCTCCCCCTGTGTGAATTCTTTGATGTATAATAACATCTGATTTTTGATTAAAACATTTCCCACAGTATGAACATAAAAAAGGCTTCTCCCCTGTGTGAATTCTCTGATGTACAATAAGGTGTAATTTAGTTTTAAAAGTTTTTCCACATTCAGAACAAGAAAAAGGCTTCTCCCTTGTGTGACTTCTCTGATGTCTAATAAGATGTGATATGTGGTTAAAACATTTCCCACATTCTGAACATGAATACGGCTTCTCCCCTGTATGAATTCTTTGATGTGTAACAACATCTGATTTACGGTTAAAACATTTCCCACATTCTGGACATGAATAAGGCTTCTCCCCTGTGTGAATTCTCTCATGTAAAACAAGATATGCTTTCTTTGTAAAACATTTTCCACATTCTGAACATAAAAATGGCTTATCTCCGGTGTGAATTCTCTGATGTGCTTTGAGAATTGATTTCTGGTTAAAACACTTTCCACATTCTGAACATGAAATTGGCTTCTGACATGTGTGACTTCTCTCATGTTTAATTAAATGTAATTTGTTTTTAAAACATTTATCACATTTAGAACATGAAAATGGTTTCTCACCTGTATGAGTTTTTTGATGACAAACAAAATTTGCTTTCTGAGTGTAACATTTTCCACATTCTGAACATGAATATAGACTTGTCCCCAGTGTGAACCCTTTGATGCTGAACCTCTGGAATATTATTAGTATTTTTCCTAACAGTCTGTGGTGAATCAGAGAATATGACTTGTTGAAAATAATCAGATGATAGCTCTTCCTAAGAGAGGCTGAAGATATATCAGGAATACTGGCACGCTCATCACATATTTCTTGTTTCACTCCACAATCATCTGCTTTAAAATGAGAAGATATTGCATTTCCCTTTGAATAATTGATACATTCACCTGCCAAAGTAAAACCAAAGGTTTTATTTCCATTCTTTCATAATAAAACCATAAATGTAATATGAATAAATTCTAGATAAAAATGGCGAAACAAACTGTAAGATATGTAGCAGAATATAATTTAGGGTACCTTTACACGCCGCTACAACATGGTGGAAACAACCGGGTTGATGAGACAAATGTATCTTGCACCACCAAATCAACCCGAGGTAGCGGCGTGTAAAGGGGTTGTTTCCACCCGTCACTTGCGGCACCTGTTTCAGAGCCGACTCTAAAAAAGGTTGATTTCAACCCGGTGGTAACAGCGTGTAAATCCGGTAGGATAAGGTTTATTCGTCACCTAGATAACTCCCGGGGCGTGACACAGCCTCCGGGAAACCACCCCCCTTCAGCGATCATTGGAGGAAGCTCCTGCGTTACAATTGGTAGTCGCTGCATAGGGCGGCATATTTAAGGAGCTGACCAGTCACACTACACAATTGCTCGAGCGTCATGTATTAGTCAGCCTCCTGCGCTGGCTGGCCAATCATGATGCTATTGCTTTGTCCTATCAGCGTACGAAATTCTCGTAATCCACAATTCTGGCACGCCTATGTGTTGTCCCTGCTGCAGCAGGTCCGCCCATATTACCTTGTTGTAGTGGCGTGTAAATGAGGTAAGGTGCTCTAAAGAAGGTAACTTGAGGCACCCGGCGGTGCATTCAGAGATAGATTCAACCTTCTGTAAAGCACCTTGTAGCGGCGTGTAAAGGCGTGCGGGCACCGTTTGTAACCGTTGCTGCGTGCTCGTGCACGTGAAGCACCCGGTTGTTTCCACCATGTTGTAGCGGCATGTAAAGGTACCCTTACTGATTAAAG